>OZ026615.1:8099424-8314424 GCA_964020975.1 Hermodice carunculata | reverse complement strand
TGATTTCAGTCAGATGTGGTAAATTAAATAGTTTAACCACCACTTAAGTGTCAGAATTGACTGGCAGAGGATGCCTCAATTTCCTGTTTGTTCACAACTGTAGTTCTGTGGTCGATATTTATGACTTGCTGTGGTAGGATTTCCAGAACTTCACGTTTTTAGGTGGGGCTCCGTAAGGAGACCCCCTCTCATGTACAATGTACATAGTAGACCTAAAAAGTTCAATATTTGAAAACCAGGAACTATTCCTGTCGTGTTAATAGTCCTGATTTGTGACAAGACTTTATTCTTAACATTTGATATCGGCAAAATAAACAAGACTGATACCTGAAGGGTTTAATAAGAGAAAATACTCTGTCACCACTGGTTACAATTGCTGAAAAAGCCTCGCTGTGAGAATATGTCATCCGGCGAACGCATGTATTCTGGTGCAAACAAGACAAGAAACAGATTTTAAAAAGGTGCAAGTTATTTTCTTTCATTTGTGCTCTTAATGGTAACACTGGTATTACTGCTCATTGCTGATGTAAAATGTAGATATTCTTTATCGATCTATGCACATTATCAGGACCTTTCTGTAAAAAGAAGTTCCGTATCTTGCTTGTATTCGTGGGTGAATGTGACCTCAATTCTGTGAACACCGAACTTTTGTCAGCTCAATGAGGCTCTCCGTAGGTTTTTGCATATCCAGACAGTTACCAGTCTGAACACGTCCAAAGATGCATCAGACGGAAAAAATCCATTGAGCATTCGTTACAGTGATCTAAAAAGTCCACGAGAAAATGTAATCAAGTTATCACTTCCCCTTACAAGTCTTGTGCAAGTACGCTGTTTTGGCGCAATAACAATATGTAAGTGCTTTAAAGTTGCATTCCGCGATATTTCATACACGTACCTATCCACGTAATTCATCACTAATCATGCGTCGAAGGACCGTTGTGCCTTTGTTTTGGTCAATAAACATGATATTTTGGCGGGAAGAAAGAGTTTTTACATTCGACCATGCAAGTGTTGTTTATAACGGCATTCGGCCATGCACAACGGTTCTAGGGCAATTCCTCGCTGATGAGAGATATATTTAGAACCAGTTGGCTCTCGCCGGTCACGTGGCGTGCGCTATATTGCGAGAGCAAAGCACAATTGCATGCAGTCTCCACGTGCTTGCAGAGCCGTCTGCGGAGACAAAGTGAAACTGTGAAATACCACTATTTTGTTGGCCGTCAACGAGAATAGAATTTTTCATGTGATTAACTGTGCTTGATCATATTTTAATCATGCATGTTCGTATCGCAAGACTCAATGATAAATGGACGAGTTTGTACGCTCATCGGTGCCTAATGTTGTTTGTTCAAGCCTACGGCCTTCGCATCGTTCGAACTTGAAGTTGAAGACGACGGCATGCAGTCTTACATAATGTTCCGGTGTCAATGACAATGTTTGACACATTTATTGACGCAAAACAGCAAATAAAGCTTTTATATATGGTGTTCATTTTGACGCTAAACTTGTGCATGTTTTTATAAATTCAAGTCGCGATCGTTTGCTATGGACTGTGTTTGTGGTATATATTTTGATAGACATATTTGTTTGCTTTAGATTACATAAGTGTGGAAAACGAGCAAATGAGAACACACATGGTCGCAAACAATAACACATGATTGTCATCTTCACCGTTCACTGCAAATACAGATTCAACTTGGAACATATTGACCTCAAATCTCAGGAAACTAAATTTTTATGCAGTGAAACAAACGTCGTTTCATATTTCAAGATTTGTCTATAATTTGGTATCAGCAGTTCTAGGATGCAGGTACCTCCGTTCCATTGGTTATTAATGTTACAGCAAAGATGGTAGAAAAAGCCCTCCTTCAGGGTCGGTAAGGGGTTTCTCGCACTGGCGTACTGCTTTTTTTTTTTTTTTTTTTTTAATTTATTTACCGTACTGGCGTACTGGAAGCCGTCTTGTTTTACGTACTTCGTACTATCCAAAATTTTGAAAGATTTTTATTTTCCGTACTGCGTACTCTAGAAGAATAATTACCTGTACCAGCGTACCGACCCCCCCCCCCCCCCTTCTCCTTGGTTACAGTGAGCAAAAGACTATCTTCATGCTTATCTGCAGAGAGAGAGAGAGAGAGAGAGAGAGAGAGAGAGAGAGAGAGAGAGAGAGAGAGAGAGAGAGAGAGAGAGAGAGAGAGAGAGAGAGAGAGAGAGAGAGAGAGAGAGAGAGAGAGAGAGAGAGAGAGAGAGAGAGAGAGAGTTAGTTTTCACCAGGATTCGTCGTGTTTCCTACCAAAAATTTTGTTTTAGGATGTTTGTTTTATTGACGATGCACTGCATTCGTAAGATCTTGTCAATATTATCGTCTGAATAATTTTCCTCGCGCTGTTCCTACCAACTGTACACTATAGTAGATTGTTCCAATGCAACTAAGCAATCATATATTTCGAGTTTGCGTCATGATATGATACATTTGAAATCCTCAGTATTTTTTTTTTTATCGCAAATTACCAAAATAGAAATGCGAGATAAAAAACAAACAAAACAAAACAAATCAAAAACAAAACAAACAAAAAACAAAAACAAAAACAAGAAAAAAAAAACAAAAACAAAACAAAACAAACAAACAACAAAAAAACAAACAACACACACACACACACACACACACACATACAAAACCCCACAGCAGATCTAGAAAGGACCAGATGAAATTCTGAATTACTTGACTAAAATGATTTGTTTGGAAAAAATTGTTGATACCTTAAGTTTATGTACATCAACTTTTGTTCTGCATAGGCCTATGACTTACAAGAAAGAACGATAGATAATTCTGTGCTGGAAGCATGTGCAAAAAAATGGGATGTTATTTAGTTGGACTTGTGTGTGCGTGTTTTCGGAGAATGTATACGGTTGCGACCGATAATAGCAGATAGATATGGCTGAAGCAGTGGCCGAAAGAGTGAGAGAATGAGGCTTCTTTGTATAATAAATTTTATGTTTCGAAACGTACAGTTCCTCATCAAATTTTCATGTCGCATGTGCCATTATACCGAACACAGTGTGACACCCGAGGACCCGTTCAGACCGTTGTGCAGTATACCGTTCTGTCAATGGTGACAACGTTCAAAGCTTGTTCTAATCCATTGCAAATGCATTTGGCTAGTGTGGTACACAGCAATGTGAAATTACAAGTACAATCCTTTTTAATTTTTCAAAATAAATTCGTTATATTGTCGTCGAGAAATGTTGGTAAAATTCTCTGTCGGACGAGGCTCTGAACAACGTATTGCAACTTCCCACACAAGTGGCATGCAGACGAATGTCTGAAGAAAGAAACTCACACATTATACCTTGCACAATCTTATAGAAATACAGAACTGATAAAGTCAAGTTCATGAGAAAATTTTATGGTGCCCCTAGGAAAATTGATGACGAATAGAATAACATAAATCTTTGACATCGTAGACAATAACAGCTTGATAAGTAGCGGAGGTCGCGGGCACGTCTTCCTCGCAATATGTGCAGTCAAGAGCTGCCGATGCAGACAAAATTTTATCTCGAAGTTAGCGGGAAACGTAGATAGTATGCCCATTTGTTTGTTGTTTTTTCTCTCTCTTTGTCTCTGAAGTTGCCGTTGTCTTTACTGATCTTAATTAACGGCACTTTTGTCCCATGAATTTGATTACCTAGCCACTCTCCCCACCCTCCCCCCCCCCCCAAAAAAAAAAAAAGAAAAGAAAACTTCATCAAGCTGGAGCGGTTATAATATGATAATGATATTCGGATTCAATCTCGATTGATTACAAACACGACTGATCAAGTATCCATGACGACTTGAATATAACGACTTCAAAGAAATGGGCGGCTCCTGTGATCTTTGATTTTTTTTTTTCCGGCACGTGCGACAACTGGGCACTGCTCTGAACATCAGACCTGTTCAGAATCAGAATGAATGTAGCGACATCATCATCACTTGGACGCCCAAGGCTGACCTTGTCCTTCTTTTACAACCCGCTATCGCTCCATATTTTCAACACCGATGGAAACTGTGTGTGTCTGTCTTATTTTGTCACGCGCGGCTGGGGCACGTTTCTTTTCGCTGTGAGTGGCGTAATTTTCTTGGTCGCACAAGCAGACGAAAAGCCGGCTCAGACGGAAAACATAAGATGTACGCATGCGCGAGATCTGTATGTAAATGACCCAAATGACGTTGTCCAGGAATTCCCTACCGCACTCTGTTTGAATATTGAAGTTCCATTGGTGGAACCCGAAGAAGACGTGAGGATTACTCGGTAGTTTCACAAGTAAGTGTGTGTTTTTCATATTTCGTTGTTTTATATTGTGTATTTTACACGAGCGAAGATGTGTTTGTATAAAATATGACAGGTTCCCTGCCACTAGCGGTGTCATAGCATCAATGTGGTATCCACGTGGTCATTGCCATGTCGACCATCACATGAACATTAATAAAAAAGTCATTATGGCAATGTCGCTCATCACGAACACATGCTTTTGAATATCAATGCATTGCTCACAAATTAAACTTGATGTGTGTTTTGAAGTCTTATACTGAGTTGTTATTGTATGTCACTTGGTCTGCTTTATTGATTGCGTTCAATTGATTGTGGGATTCTGAGATGAATCAAGATCTAGGTCATGGATCCGAGCGAGAAGTGGATGTTTGTAAACATTGCTATGCTGAGACTGTCGACATTTTCAGTTCACGTTTTGAATGACCTATCACTCAGTGCTGTACTCACTCAACCTTGCGCTCGATAAGGCCACTTTGTTTGATGCTAAAACTATTTTTTCTTCGATTGATATACTGTATAGGGAAACTGTGTGCCAGAACAGTCACGGAGAGATGGGAAAAGTTGTGTTTTAATGGGAGGGAAAATGGCGTCAGTGAAAACTATTATTAAAGCAAAGCAAAACTTATATAATTTAAAAGTTGGTTTGATTCATTTACATGTTGAGCTTTAGATTTGTCACATCGTAATCATTCATAACTTGCCTTTTTTGAACGATCTGAATAGAGGTTGAAATGTATGTATGTATGTATATATATGTATCTATGTATGTATGTATATGTATATATATATATATATATATATATATATATATATATATATATATATATATATATATATATATGCATATTTTAAGTGTGATTAAAACCCCATCTTCTGCAGGGATTTTGGTGTGATTTTTACCTCAGCTGACTTGTCAGTCAGCTGACGTTTTTTGAGGGTCCATCGTCCATCGTCCGTCCGTCGTCCACAATTCACATTTTCGACTTCTTCTCAAAAACAGTCAGCCAGATTCACTTCAAACTTGGTGGAGATGTGCCTTGGGTGGGTCTCTACTAAGTTTGTTCAAATGGTCACGGTCCAGTGATTTTTGGATTTTTAATGAATTTTTTTGTCCATTTTTGGGTAAATCTTAAAAAATCTTCTTCTCCGAAACCACTCACTCAATTGCTTTGATATCACACAGGAACACTCTCTGGGACACTTAGTTCTTAATTTGTTCACCAGGTGGCACTGCAATTTTTTCCTAATTTTTTATGAATTTTTGTGTGTTATAGCTATTTTCGACTTCTTCTCCAGAACCATCACTCAGATTAAGCTGAAACTTGGTGGATATGTTCCTTGTAGAAGGGTCAAACAAAGTTGTTCACTATGTGGGAATGCTGCGGATCCCTGATTTTTAAGGATTTTTTCAATTCTGGTACTTGTCGGTCAATGCAGCTTTCCTATTGATTACTATGGAAGTCAATGGGCATTCTAATGCTAATTCATATTTTTGACTTCTTCTCCAAAACCGTCATCCAGATTAACTTCAAACTTGGTGGCAATGTACCTTGGGTGGGTTTCTACCAATTATGTTCACGTGGTCATGCTCCAGTGATTTTTGGATTTTTAGTGATTTTTTTTTTTTTTTTTTTTTTTTGGACAAATCTTAAAAAAATCTTCTTCCCCGAAACTGCTTACCTAAATGCTTTGATGTCACACAGGAAGACATCTAGGGACTCCTTGTTGTTAATTTGTTCACCAGGTGGCGCTGCAGTTTTTTCCAATTTTTTTGTGAATTTTTGTGTGCTATAGTTATTTTCGACTTCTTCTCCAGAACCGTCGCTCAGATTAAGCTTACACTTGGTGGATATGTTCCTAATGGAAGGGCCAAACAAACTTGTTCACTGTGTGGGAATGCTGGGGATTGCTGATTTTTAATGATTTTTTCAAGTCAGCTCCTTTGGGGTAAATGCACCTTTCCTATTGATTACCATGTAAGTCAATGGGCATTCTAATGCTAATTTACATTTTCGAATTCTTATCCAAATCCATCATCCAGATTAACTTCAAACTTGGTGGCAATGTACCTTGGGTGGGTGTCTACCAGGTTTGTTCCAATGGTCATGTTCCAATGAATTTGGATTTTTTTGTGATTTTTTTTCAAAAATCACTACAAAAGTTTTAATAGGAAAACTTAACATAGGAATTTCTTGTAATGGTCGTAACTTTAATAATATTGACCAGATTTACTTCAAACTTGGTGGGGATGTGCCTTGGGTGGATATTTACCAAGTGTGTTCAAATGGTCAAGCTCTATTGATTTTTGGATTTTTGATGAATTTTGTTGTTTTGGGGGGGGGGGGGGCAAACCTTCAAAATTCTTCTCTGAAACCACTCACCCAATTGCTTTGATATCGTACATGGACACTCCCGGGAACACCTAGTTCCCAATATGTTCACCAGGTGGCGCTGCAATTTTTTTTAATGAATTTTTTGTATGGATTTGCTATTTTTCACTTGTTCTCAGAACCATCCCTCAGATTAAGCTGAAATGTGATGGATATATTGTTGTGGAAGGGTCAAACAGTTGTTTACTAGGTGGCACTGCTTTGGATTCCTGATTTTTAAGGATTTTCAATTCGGGTACTTATCGTTCAATGCAGCTTTCCTATTGATTACCATGTAAATCAATGGGCATTCTAATGCTAATTCACAGGACAACTGACACGAAATTTACTGTTTACTTGATATCTTGAGATCTGTTTTGGGTTAGCTACACATGTTTACTATTTTGTATGAAGATCATGCTGAGACAGTACATGAATGACCTTGACCTCGTTTGTGGGATCACAGTGCAACATACATGAATTTTACTCTTCATTATAACTTGAGAATTACTTGAACTTTGATGTTGCACGTGTGGGTGTTCTTCTGTGAAGGTCAGACTTACTCAGAACATGGTGTCCTCGATCCTTTCCAAAGTTCATAGAGCTGCAAGTGTGATGAATGTCAAGATCAGCTGAGGCACGGGCTGTTCACACAGACCTCTTGTTTAAGGTCCATCTTCCTGCATACCCTTGGAATGGAAAATGACAACCTGTATGTATCAGATGTACAGGGTGGCCTTTTACAGATCAAGGGTACAAACTAAACCAGAGGAGAAGCACTTCCAGTGATGAGGGGGCTAACAATTCTGTTTCTATTTTGCACCACCTGATTAAAGTGTACTGGAGCTCAAATGAAATAATACAGTGAAAACTCAAAGTGACACTCAGTTATCTGACATATTCATTATAATGACACAAATTTGAAGGGACTGAAGTTGTTGTTCCTTTGTTTTTTGACTCATTAATCTGAAATATTCAGATATCTGACTCATTTTCTTGGAAAAAAATAGTGTCATTCTTACAAGTTTTCATTGTGCCTGCTATGTGTGGACCCTGACAAACATTAAAAATGTAGCAATCAATAAAGCAGACTTAGTGACATACAATAACAACTCAGTATAAGACTTCAAAACACACATCAAGTTTAATTTGCGAGCAATGCGCCGATATTCAAAAGCATGTGCTGATGGTGAATGACATCGCCATAATGTTCATGTGATGGTCAACATGGCAATGACCGCGTAGATACCACATTGATGCTATGACACCGCAAGTGGCAGAGAACCTGTCAAAATTTATACAAACACATCTTCGCTCGTGTAATATGTACAAGGTAAAACAATGAAATATGAAAAACACGCACTTACTTGTGAAACTACTGAGTAATCCTCAGGTATTCTTCTAGTTCCACCTCTTCGCTGGCTTCAGCAACAGGTCTTTTCATACGTGACTGTGGCTGCTTTACATATGTCATAACACATTATGCGTGCGCATAAACGATCTCCAAAATACGCTCACTCCCACCCTAGAAATAAATTTTTGTTTGATCATACACAAACCTACATGTATTGAAATGTTAACAAAATATTCATATTAAGCCCGGTAAATTAAGGTCTTACAGATATTACTATAATAGCCATGATAATTTACTCGCAAATGTACCCAAATTTCATATACATGTATATGTATATTATACATGTAAACATATGTTCATGCCCTAATGAAACCAAAGGAAAAACAACAAAAAGCCCCACCTCCAGGCTTTAAGCCTTGTTTTTTATTTACTGTTGTCTGGAAGGAACAATCAGACAAATGCAAGGGTAAACTTTCAACAAGCCTCAAAATTTTACACAGCTGCCCTGGGCTGCAGTAGTCAATTGCCTTGTGAAGGTAATAACCCTTTGAACCCTTCATACAATTATCGTTGTTATGGCAGTGTAGTTGCTGATGACATAACAATAATGTCATGTTGAATGCTATACTCATCAGCTCATGACAATTACCTGTACCATGATTACTGACATCAAAAGAACCTGAAAGGTGTCTTGGTGCAACTAGTATAAATGCCGAACAGGCAAAGCGTCAGTGTCTCATTTAATGTTTCTGAAGCACAAGTAATGGCAACATCATGAATACGGTCGAGATAAAATTATCATAGTTAGGTCTATGATGTAAATAGTAGGAGGGCCATTTCATATAATGTCATCAGGTCAAAGCACAACACAAGTATCATTTTTGGTCATTTTTGGATATAACCATGATAACTTTACAGAGTCACTCATACATACATGTCTCCCGCTTATAAGGCCACCCCAAGTGCACCAGAAAAGTGGTCTTGTACTGTACATTCACTTGCAGTAGGAAATGAGTGAGCCATGTAGCCCACTTTTGCTGTTGTTTTAAATAATTACTTTTTTGTGCACAATAGTGGTGGCACATCCTTCAAAATGGTATTTCCAAGCAAGGAGCAAGTAGTGAGATTCTGTAACTTTGTCCTAGCAAAAAATGAGTAAATGTGCGACAGAAGTTCGTGCATGTTTGCAGGAAGTTTTAGGGAGTGCTGCTCCTTGACAATGCACAGTTGCTTGGTAGTTTCATGACTGAAGTGCTGGGAAATGAGACATTTTTTTGATGAGCTGAAGTAAGGGTGAATTCCAGAGGGTGTGGACAAGATCCAAGCCTGTATATGAAGCACATTGCAGGGTTGATCCCAGATTAACTACTGTGGGGATTAATTCAATCTGGTGTGTCCATAACCACTGTGTACAGGATACCAACCCAACATCTTCACATGTAAAAGAGATGTATATGCAATATGGGCCCCCCCCCCCCCCCCCCCCCCCGCTGTCTGAGTGAAGAGGAAAAAGCCAATATACATGTAGTTTGAATTGCTTCTGAAATTCTAGCTGATTTGTGTACCGGTGGACAAAAATGGATTACGGATAAAGTAACAGGAGATGAGTCATGGTTTCACTAACTTTGAAACACCAAATGAGCAGAGAAATGAGGTTTGGCTTGGAGAAGAAGACCTTTGACTGACAGCTTGTGGCACTTCTTTCAGAAGTAAAACGAAAATGTTCATGGTTATTTTCAACTACAAGGGCCCAGTTGCCTTGGATATACTTCTAGAGGGACAGACCATAACTGGGAACCATAATGCTATGTACATTGATCAGTGCTACCTAAAGTGGTGAAAGAGCTGAAAAAGCAATGTCCCAAGATTGGCACCAGTCGAACATACCTCCACCATGATAATGCAAGCCCACATAAGACACATCAAGTGATGGAGTACTTCATGTACTTAGAGGCCATAGTTTTGTGTCCCACCCACCCTTCTCCCGTGACTTTGTACTGCTAGACTTTGGTATGTTCCCTGAACTCAGAAAGACATAAGCCTTTTCAGAGAATTCACTGAATTTAGTGAATTTTGTTTTAACTTTTTTGAAAGAAAGTGTGCATCTTCTGGTTTGAAAGTTCCCAAATTGGCATTTTCAGAAGGACGGGGGGTATTTTCAGTGTTTATTCTTCTTAGTCAGGCTCATGTCTGCTCAGAGGTGACTTAGCTGGACACTCTTTTAAGCACATCCAAGACCTTGCCCAGGCTGACATATCAGGTTGGCGGAGAGACCTGCAGAGGATTACCGTTTAGCTCTAGGCAATTGGGTAAACCATCTCCAGTGATGCCTGTTAGTCAAGGAAGAATGTTGTTCAAGTACTCTGATGAAGGAAAATGAAATATAATGTGTAGATTTTGAAAGAGTGAGTCAATGACACTACATATGGAATGGCTCTCGTAACATCATGGGCATTTAACCCATAAAGCAGCGATTTAAGATTGAGTCAACAGCTTTCCTCAGGACACTTTGCACCCATTGCACGCAAAGTGTCCCGAGGAAACCTGTTGACTGAGACTACTTTTTTCTTTAGACTAGGCTTGCTGGTATTTGAATGCAAGGTATCTTTATGAGAAATTTTAATCTTTTGACCATTATATGTTTAATGGTAGTGAGAAAACCACTGTTGCAGTGACTAGCAGATTAAGGGTTAATAAAATCATCAGGCATACTTTTGCCAAGGCAGCAATAAAACACATGAGAGTCACAGAATGGGACAATAAAGATGTTCACTGCACTGTTAATAAAGATGGACATGGAGGGAAAGAAACAGTAGTTAAGAGACCAAATACATATTGTTATCACAAGGGATTAAGTTGTTTAGTGTTTGCGCCATGGTTATAGTGATTTAATTCGTGGCTTGCCAAGAAAAATCAATGGTGGTCATGGTAGTTTTATAACCCTTGCTGCATGAGAATGGGGTCTACCACAATGGTTGTGATGAATGCATCCCTTTTCAACACTAGGGATGCTGGCCTAGGAGCCAGCAGAGCTGTCTGGTTGAGCCTGCTTCTCCTCAGCCCCTTAGAGTGGTATTGTTATGTGTATTAGCTGTAACTAGTACCCGCATGGGACACTCAGGGGAAAATTTGAATTGAAAGGAACTACAACTGAGGTACATTTTGAATAGAAATAAGAGTACATGTACATGTACTGCCAAATTTGTGGCGCCAAAGATGTATATACCTCCATAGAAGCAGATTGTAAGATAAGTGGTGATGTCCTTGTGAGTCCAAGAAGTTGGGATTTTTATTGGAAAGTGGACATGTTGATTTGGGCTATATGTATTACCATATACATAAATGGAGTGACAATGGGATAATTAAAGCATAAAACACTTGCGTCATTTTAGGGTACCAGCAGGAGGGTCATAAGACATTTTACATTCAAATGGTACAGGATATGTCAGGTGATCTTTGACTAGTAGTGCCATCTGCTGGTTTACTTTTTCCAGGCCTAACCCAATAAGATAACTTCAAACAAGGTTCAGAAATAATATACTTTTACCATGTCTACTGTATTAATATTTTTGGATTGAGAAACGGATCCAAAAGAGACATATATAGGTATGTTTCATGGATGAAGGACATTCATAAAATCGTGCTTTGTTTACATACCAGATAGCGCCATGCATGTTCAGAACTTATTGTTTTGTACCAGGAATATCTGATACACCTTCTGTATGAAACTGGAGTTATCATCAATTGTTCATGACGTGTGCTTGTGCTTTGCAGAGCTGTGCAGACCAACTAAGCCTGTCAGGATAGCGGTGAACGACTGCTAGAGCACAACCATCTGGGTACAATGTCCTCGCCAAAAGAAATGGGGAACGACCTGCCGGACGATGATATGCGGAGGGAACTGCAGGAATTGCAGATGCAGGCCAATGCCATGACTGATGAGGTATGGCTCTTCTACTTGTTCAGTATCACCAACCTAGGCTATCACATGCCTCTTAACCTGAGCAGGCAAGCAAAAATTGGCAATTGGCACTGATCAATCAAAATGTAGGCGCAGAAATGGGTTGGCCAAAAATATCAGCTGCATATTTTCATTACAGTGGTACCTGCTGTATGTGGCCACCCCTTCTGCCAAGAAAACATGGCCACATACAGCAGGTGACCTGTCACCACAGGTAAATTTTACAAAGAAATTGACTCCTATGTCCAAGCCCTGTGACGGCAAAAAGCAATGCAGATGCTCACGGCAGTGGTTGCATACAGCAGGTACCACTGTATATAAAAAGAAGTTCAGTGGAAACTGAACATACGCAGTTAATTGTGTTCTACATCTGGTACAGACACAGAAAAACATGCCAAAAAAAATCATGAAGTTGCTATTTGTACATGTAAGAGCCATATAGAAAAACAAAAACATGCATTGTGCTGTTTGGCAGAATACGAAGAATATGCACAGTGAGGCTGATGGTATTGCCAGGAATTATTTGGCAGAGCATAAAGACAGGAACCTGAATAATTCTAATGGGAACTGTACACAGACAAACAAAGGTACACGTTTATAAAATGTATCCCTATATGGAATTCCCTCACTCCATTACAAGGAATTGGCAGTTACTCACGCTATGTGGTTAGAAGTTATAAAATTTTGGCAGGATTTTCATTACGTTCACCATGCCTCATTTCCAGTCTTCAGATCAGCTTACTGTCATGTGGAGAGCTTGCAAGTCATGGAATTATGCTTCGAAAGGCTCTGTCAGTATATCCCATTCACTAGGAGTTGGCTGATTTGATGAAAAAAAAAAAAAAAAAACACCGGAAACCCAGTCCATAGGAAAAACAGCATTTCCTATGTTGGCGTACTGTGGTGATCAGTCATCCTGCTTTGATCAGGATTTTTTGGCTAAGGATCACCTCCATTACTGTTTAGGTGCATATATGTACATGTAAATGGATCCCCAAGGAAATACATCCTGCACTGGAGTAAATATTTTATTTATTAGTGCGAGCGGCTTTCCTTCTTCAGACTCGTCTCCTTGCCTTGCCTGCATACAATAAGAAAATGCATTGGGTTTTTTTCACGCAATACCTGATGAACATTGGTAATTGTGTTCTGGTGATTGTAAACAGACAAAAGTAATGTGCTGGTCTGGCAAGAATAAATGGGAGAAGACATTTAAGGATGGGCCGTGTCAGTCACGGTAAATACATGGGTTCTATCAGAATTACTGGCACTTGCTTTTGGCCATTCGAATAAGTTGTGCCCTGACGATGTCAAGTTCTGTACAAAATTCATCTTCATGGACCTGCCTGTGTTGGTACGGCAGCTAGATCATCTTTTCATGGTGGTGCTGAGAAACCTCCTTGTACACACGCGTGAAATTGGGTGACCTCAGTGAAGTCCATGTTCAATACAG
The DNA here is from genome assembly GCA_964020975.1 of Hermodice carunculata. NCBI lineage: Eukaryota > Metazoa > Annelida > Polychaeta > Eunicida > Amphinomidae > Hermodice > Hermodice carunculata. The sequence continues at coordinate 8,300,974 of OZ026615.1, read as the reverse complement.
TACATTCGTTTGTGCCAAGTTTGCACTACCAAGACCCTAATAAAGTCTCAACATCCAGCTGTTGTTTCTTTTGCCCTGTATTCTATTTGTCCCTTGTTGCTTTGCCTAATATGGCAAGTGACGTATGTCATTTATCGTCATATATGGCAAGGGACATTGGAAATTTCCAGAGTTTGAACTGGACCTAATTTTTAATCACTGCACCATTGCCAAGGATGAGCAACAAGAACTCCATGTTGCAGGGGTGGTTCACCTAGCCCGCCTGCCTACAGAGACCCTGTAGGCAGATCTGTGGGCTAGGTATGTGTATTTCCATTAGTTTCAAGTGTGTAATTTGCACCTACATAACTAAAACTGCTGTACTTTGAAATAGTAAATTTCTTGTGGTAGATGGTTGTGTCCATATAGGTAAAATACTCAAGTACATTTGATAAATTTTGCTGCAAAAACTATTCAACATATTAAATGTTACTTTTACATAGAATCTTATGGTAATAAACACCAGTAGCCAGCAAGAATTTTGTGAATTGGGTTGTATGTTTAGCCAAATACACATAAAATTGCCAATTGAGACCTCTCCTATTGGATACAGCTTCGCAGACTGTCAGACTCATAATTTCCATTTTGGCGATACATAATTCAGCCTTCAGATTCCGTATGTATCCCCAAAGTGGAACATATGATCTGGCTCCCGTGTGTGAAGCTGTGTCTGACCACATTGATGGAGATTCTCTATTTATGTTGGTGTGACTGATGTCCAAGCATGTAACAAAGTTTCACATGAATTTACAGAGCATTGAGAGGGAGTCACTGTCCTGCATCTTAATTTAGTTGTCTAGTGGTCACATGATGTTTTCCTGGGACCTGACAAGTTTGGTAGCAAGATGTGCTGCTGTAAGCCAAATGAAGCCATAAACCAAGCTTGAATTGATTGTATGAAACATAAGAAGATACTGGAAGAAAGCCATTAGAGAATATGTGGTAGGTGACCTATCCTCTGGCAAAATAGGGGGATTGAAAATGTTGAACTAGGTTACCTGCAGCTTGTGTATTTGTGTGTCTGTCTGTCTGTCTGTCTGTCCACAAGGGGATTTCTCCATGTAGTTGTCAAAGGGTCACAAGCTACCATTTCTTTCCAACAATATAATAAACTTTATCCTGGGCGTGGCATCAGGCTTTCTCTCTAGATGGGGAAAAATCCACTAGTTTCATTGGTTAATCGTTACTTACATCATTCAAGTATTTCTGTAAACCCTAGTTCAGCAGAGTTGATTTTTCTGTAGATCAACAGTTCCAACAGGTGATTTTAATTGCATTGTGGGGGAGAAATATTTAATCTAGTGACTCTGGTGTGACCCTTGTGTACCGGCCCAGCAGACCTCTTTGAGGCAGCAGCTGATTAAACTTCCCTCCTTCTCATCCCACTTCAAACTGACCACAACATGACTTGATGTCGATTTGTGTACTTCATTTATTTGGCTCAAAAGGAAAATTGTCTTGATTGAGAATTGGAGCTGTCAGGAGACAGTGCTGCAGTTGAATAGCATTCCTCGTTGCGTATATCAGGCAGGTATTGCCTTACCTGTGTAACTGACACAAGAGAAACCATTGACATGAGTCACCTAATGTCACCCCATTTTTGGTTTAACTAATTTCACTGAGGGCACAAAATGGTGAAAATGGAAACATATTTTACTATTACTACTACATAGGTTTGATGGGAATTTCCAAAATACATGTAGTGCAATTAAAACTGCAGTTAACTGGCTGAAAAGCAAACTCGATGAAAATTTATACATGTGAAAATAAGTATATCTACAGTGGTCCTAATTCAAGGGGAAAGGGTTAATGATAAATCTGGCTGGAACTTATCTTTGCCTACTTGTGGCATGTTTCAATATGTCAGTTGCTTTGTTCTGTATTCTGTGCACACAGGTATAGAATGTGCGCACATCTGGATTGCAAACATGTACACATATCATCCTTTTTATTACTGGATGTATCGGTGTATGTATTTCACCACAGCGTGGGTAGTCAATAAATTGACTGCTACATCTGTCACGAAAGATAGCCAGATTATATAGATATGAAAAATGTGGGGGGGTTTTTTGTGATTGTTGTTGTGAAATAGATATATCTGGTGATGACAGTAGGCATGACACAATGGAAAGGAACGGAAAAATAAAATAATAATAATAAAAATGAAAAGCAGGCTGGCAGCTTGTGAGGAGAGAAGCCATGTGGTTGTAGTTGTAAGTAAAATATATACTGATAGCAATACAGTCACTCTTGTCTGTTCAACAGACCCAGGACCAGGGGCTATTAGCCTAGCACCAGCCAGATACAGAATAACCAGAATCAGCTGAGGAGGCCACACTCATTCCGGCAACTGAACAAAAGCCATTCTTTAACCCTGTTAACTATGACAAAATATGAGGCTCATGTCCTTCATTTCTCACAGATAACTGTTTAATCGCAGGTATGGTGCTCTGTATGGCATGTGTGCAGAGTGAAGGCAAGACTACATTTTAATACACATCCAAGATTCCAAGCAGCTTGCGTGTATTATTGATTGTGTTGTTTCTGGTAACCCATAGAGGATGTGTATACTAAATTAGCACTATTATGTCAGGTTTTTTCCACCTACAAATTTACGGTTTATATTGATAGTGCAAAATTAGAGGAGAAAGACTGATGTGCCACTTGTTCATGTTGTTTCCGGTGCTGCTGAGGAATTTTACTTCACACTACCTTTCGAGTGAAGAAATTAACATGGCGAGTTCAACCTTGCAGCAGATTGATAATATTCATGGCAAAACCGAGAAATAATAATCAGCATGTACCAACAGGAAGCACTGATTTTTTTTGATTTTTTTTTGTTTTTTTTGTTTTTTTTGTGGGGGTGTGAGATGTCTGAGGTGCCGTGTCCGACATAGGTCAAGGAAGTTGCCCTTTGTAAGCAACAGAATAGCACGGCAGCAATAAAATGAAATTAGAAAGTAACAGTTTGGACTATTGCCACCTTGCCTTGAGAAACTGCCTCCTTGACAAGTGTATCTCCATTGTTATATCAGGCACTGGTGTATCTGTGTCGGTTCCAAGAGTAATAAATCAGCAGCTTAACCTGCTATTGATTTTGAGTCGAGGGGAGGTATTATTGATGATGATGCCTCTATTTCTATGCAACTGTATTCTGCCAGTGTTCCCACATGCATTCCCGTGGATCACTCCTATTTCAGACCAAAACCAACCTGTCGGAGAGACCTAATGAATTAATGATTGTGGAGAAGACAAAGTGGCCTGCAGTGTTGTTCACCGTGTAATTTTTTCCTTTTTCTTTTTCTTTTTAAATATTAGGATCAATCAGTTTTAGGAATGTGCCAGGAAATCTGGTCTTTTATGTGAGGGAATTTGGTGAGATTTTCAATCTCCTCAGAGAAAATGATGATAATGAGACAGACGCAATTGAAGAATCAGCAATAATGCAGTCTGCCATTGGTAGGGGGGCGAGAGACTTATTGCTTTGTCATACGGAGACAGCAAAGGTTCTATGTGTTCACATTTGGAATTAACCTTTCACGTGCCCACATTAACCCTTCTTCTGTAGTGCAAATTTTCCAAAATTAATTTCAGCTTTCTCATAAAGATTTCTGCTTCCAATTTGTTGCTTTCTGGGAAGCCCCTCCTCTCTTGAGACTTACCGTCCCACAAGAGATTGACAATTTACACATCAAGTGTTTGAAGTAACATGGGGGTGGCCTTCTTATGGGGAACTGTGTAGTGCAGGTATACATTTTGTGTATGGTGCAAAAACATGGAGAAATTTGTTTGCTCTTTTGTCGCATGTGAAGAAATTCTTCAACCTGTAAACACATCCAGTATCTCTGTTGTAGAATAATCTGGTTTTCAAAAATGAAATGAGCCAATTTTAATCAATGTCGGTAAACACACTTGTGCCAATTCTTAACATCTTTACATGTTTTACCTCAAAGGACGGTTTGTCCATCCCGGCCTGTACATTCAAAAAGTTATGAAAATAGACTGACGTAATCCACAGCAGACTGATGTGACCTGGAGCAGAGAAGCATTTGAACTGACTGATTTTGCCGTGCATATTATCTAAGGATTGGGGGACAGATATATCCAGTTTTGTTTTAGAGAATAATTGTTGACCTGAAAGGGTTCATGAATTTGGCTGATAGCCATGATATTTCCTGGCCTGCGGATGGCTAAGGCAAAATTTTTACATGATTCCTGTAGGTGAAAAGTTCAAGTTGATACCTTATAGAAACAGTTGTAACAATGGGGCATTTTATACACCCCACTCGCCACCCACCCCCTACCCCCCACTCCCAGAAATTTGGGGGTATACTCTTTTCAGTTCTACAGTCCGTCCAACTCTCCGTCTCTTGCGATTTATGATTCTTAGACCACATGAAACTCATATTTGCCTCCATTGTACCAGGACACCGTCTCTTGACCTGATTACATTTTGGTGACCTTGACTTCATTTTCCAGGTCACAGGGCCCATAGGTGTGCAAAGCAGAGGGTATTTCTAGTTTGGATCAATGGGAGATTTTAGATATATTGTGCATGGGGGGAGGGGGAGGGGTAAAACTGGATAGTTTTGTCAAGTAAGGTAATGCAATTTTACTCCTGTCAGAGAGGCGGCCAATAACTTGAGTTCGCCACTTTTGCCAGATCAGCCCTTTTAGAAAGCTACAGTCTGACATAGTAGACCTCGTGCATATTGTCCAGGTGGAGTTATACAAACAAAAACATGCTTGAGCTCAATGTATTATCCAAAAGATGCACTATAATACCACTGGAATACAGAATCTGTGGTAAATAACGAATAATGAAATGGGTAACAAAAAAAGAAGAAAGAAAAAAAAGACTAACTTGCAGTAGAGAGGGCACACAGGGGTGGACTGGAAGAAGATCATGTGTGAGAAGACAACAAAGAAGGAAGATTTCAGCTAATTTGTTTTCTATTTATCAAAATGTATAACATACATTGAAGGTAGTTTTCATTAAGATGTGATTGCATGTAGTCACAGATACAACGGTAGAAAGAATTTTGGTTTCTGTATTGGTAATAACAGGCAAGGCAACGTACAGCTTCTCTTTCCCCCCCCCCCCCCCCCCCCCCAAAGTGCTGTCTACTTCATTGTCTTTCTGTCATTGTGTTGTTTTAGAAAACTTTCTTGATTGCAAGTTGTAGATAAGAAAAGATCTAGACAAGCAGGGCCAGAATTTTGGCGAGAATCCAAGAATCCATTCTCGTAAAGATTCTCCTAAAGTTGTCCTTCTTTAAAAAGAAAACTAATTGACAAAAATCCAAATAGATTCTTGCACAATTTTGCAAAATTCTGGCCCTGGTCAAGAAAGCATGCTGAACAGGATCAACAACTTTCATTGGCATCTGTTGGAATCTGGATGTTAAATTTCCCAACCTGCACCAGGGAAAGTTAGTCTTAATTCAATCAAAAGAATTAAACCTTCCTATCATAAATATATTTCATCAGACTTTTCTTTTTGAACCAAAAATTGGTATACATATATGTGGAGATCGTGTGAAATGAGTCCATAATAAAATCGCTTGTTTTATTTTGGCTCTTTCAATGGGCCCATGGACCTTGCTAGAATAAAATAGAACAAAGACATAAATTGAAAGATTAAATTAAGGTGGACAGTTTTAACAGCAATGAGGCAAATTGCCTGTACGTGGCATCACAAAATATGTGTACCTGTTGCAGGTGGAGATGTGGGTATTAAACAAATCCACCTTCATTCATTAGCTGTAAAGGTCAAGTATTACAGAATGTAAGTGATGTCACTGAGCAGATTAGTACATATGACATGCCCTACTGTAATCGTCCAACTTTGATCAATTGAAAAATGTGTAAGTTACATGTATTAACCGTGAAAATGTAGTAACTGAGAAATGACGAAAGCCTTTAACATGTGTTAGAGTTCTTGGCGGAGACAGAATGCAGTTACAACCCAGGTTAGGTATTGGAAATAGACCAATGTTTATTGCGTACATTTTTTAAAGTGTAATCTGTACAAGAAAGCCCCGTGGTCCCTACACTTAGGAAGTCAATTATCAGCCATTGTGTGTAAAAGTTTGTGAGGAAAACAGAATGGGTTTGTTTATATCAACCATGAGCCAGCTCCTGGCGTATTTATGATTCCTTGTTTTACGTTCGTGTGAAGAAAAAAATGGAAATTACGTCACTTGAGTGGAGCAACAATGCGGCAGCATGTAGGATTGTCTGGGTCCCTAAGGGCATGGTATCCATGGCAACAAAAAGTGCCATTTTGACCACCAATCTGTTGATGTAATGCTCAACAGCCAGAGAGTAACATTGAATGGAGATGGATTATCACAATTTTATATTTCATCCATGCAGTCTGAGATTAAATGGCCCAGCTTATGTGCCGGCAGGGAAAAGGCCGGGGCATTCGATTTCGCTCGGCTTTTATTCACAGCTGAAGGATTTGATCACAGCAGAAAATGATAGAGCAGTATGGAAGTCCATGGGGTGTGAAAGCGTTACGTGGTATGACAACTGCTATGTGACGGCATTATTATCGGTAAATCAGTGAGGTGGATTGATAATCAAAAATTACTGTTTCACTTACAGCCTGTGATAATGAGGCTGGTCAGATTGGCACATGAAAGATGATGAAATGTAGCCAGTAAGTCATCCTACGTGTTATTTCACTATTGATTTCTACATTTGAGAACATGTGCAGATGAGCCATTATACCGGTAGATACTTTTTTGCCCTAAATGGATAATAAGATATGAAAATTTCATGTGTGGAATTTATCTTGTTCCCTGCAAGTAAGGAAGCATCGAATTGCCAACCCCTTTAGGTGTCACAGATGTGGCAGGAGACAACTATGGCCCATCAGACAGAATTTTCAAATTTGCGTTTCTGAAATGCGATTGTCTGCAGTCTCATGTGTGTGTGTGTTAGCAGTAATATGTTGGTAGCAGCTTCTCAGGAGATTAATTTGGTGGAGTGTGTGTGTGTGCATGCTGAACCTGTCTTGGTAGTTTACTTTCCATTCAACTCCTGACAATACGTAGCTGTAGGATCAGAGGCTGCCAGCTGTGGTGCTCTGACGTCACATAACAATGAGCCACAGTAGGTTAAAATGACAATTTTTTGATGTTTTTGGTGATAAAAATTTGTGGTTTTTTAACCCTTTTCCCCCTAAATAAACAAACTCACTGATGGTCAAATGTCTGCTTCAGTGTTTTGGACTTTTTTCAACAGTAGCGAAAAACAGTTTGGATCAAAGTTGGAGATGAGTCCAGATAACATGCCATAGGTCAACAGCTTTCCTTGGCATGGGTTCCGTGCTTAGCCTATGTCGTGGAAAACTGTTGACTCAGTCTTAATTCGGGAGGGGGGGAGGCAGAGGAAGGGTTAAACATCTTACATGTATATTTCCTATTAGTTATGTCTATGTGCCAACACAGACATATTGTTTTTCTTGGAATTCTTTCTTTCTTTCTTCTTTACAGGCAAAGTTGTCCGACATTTCATTTGAACAGATATTACACGTAAAAATTCCAAACTTGGCATAATTATACTTCCATACCTGAAGTCTTGAGTTTTTATAAAGAGGGTTCAACGGTTTTGAAAATTATTTAAATTAGGGCCATTTGAAATTTTAAATCTTGAATATCATCAAAACTATAATAGGTACAGGTAACCAATCCAATTTGAATCAATATGTTTGTAACACCACACATTTTTACAATTTACATATGACCTGTAAAGGTCGAAGGTCAAGGTCAAGGTCACTTGGACTTTGAAATTTTCGTCCAGCCATAAACTTAATGGAATGTTAAGAATCAAAGGACAAAATTTGTAGCCCGTAATATTTACAACTTTTGAGGCACGCAGACAGATTTGCTTAGAAGCAAATCTTCTTTTCTAGTTTGTAATACTTTTTAAAGGTCATCCCCATGATGGGACCCTTTCTGTTTTTGGGTTGTCAGTAGTCCGGATGTGCACATTCTTGTTACCACGATATTTACAGAATGCCTCCATGTATTTTGCTCAAATTTGGCAATATGCTTACCTAACCTGGCAAGATGAAGTGATTAGGTTATGGTGTTACCATCACCTAATTTGAGCAAATGGCTTCAGTCAAAGCTTGCGTTGAAGGTGTGTCTAGTTTTTTCCTCTGTGTGATTTCATGATCATTGCATCTTTTCATCTTTGTATTAAAGGGCTGTCACACAGCTTTGATTTTTCACCTTTGAATCCATGCATGTGAATATGTCACTGTCAATAAAAATACAATGTAAATGCCAAAGCCCAGTGGAAGCTAACTGTAAGTGAAGGGAAGTTTCTTTTGATTCACAGTTTGCTGATCAAAATGAAAATTTCCATTCACGTATCTGCGGGGTTAGTCTCATGGCTGTCAGATAGCTCATCACATTACATACACACCTGTACTTCAACAGACATAAATGTACTGAAGGGATTTGCCATGAAAATGAGTACTTGAAGTGTTGCAAGCTGCCATTGGTTTATCTTAGAATGGACCTACTATCTGAATGACTGAGCACCGTGCTTCTCAGTAGCACAAAACCCATTAAGCTCACTTATATGAATAAACCGCCTTTGTTTTAAGCTGATCACCGCAATGAGATAAGCGTTAAGCGGGGCCCTTTGTGCCACGGCTCTGGTACCGCCTGAGCGGGTTGCAGTCTCACTTGGGCAAGCCCATTCTGGTTGGCAACCCGTGGCGTCATTTGACCGGAACTTAAAAAGCTTGGATGCGCAATGATATAAGGGGCCTTTCCCGCTGGGCATTCGATTATGTAAGCAGCCTTACCATTCCCATTCCACCAAGACAAGCAAAACAGCGTTTGAATTTTTGCTCTACGATGATTGGCAGGGATTTTATGAAGGGATTGCCGTTTCTATGGGGCAGCATCACTATTGATCATTTAAGACAAACCTTATATGATTTGGACGCTTTTCTCAATAAATGCCGGTCTAGTGGGGAACTTTAAGTCTACATAAAACAAATGTATACAAGCAAAGGTTGATTTGGGTGCAGTTCAAATTTACGGCCAGTACCAGCGTATCTGAAAATTTTGCAATCATAAAGTGGTCATTGTTGATTTCTGGGCCCCGTATCCAGTAAGGGGCCTGCAAAATCCAGTAACATGCATAATATCCCCATGCCATAGAGTCATGGACATTCTACTAACATTACTGTGGTGGACCATGGAGGGGTAGACTAACAAGAAAAAAAAAAAAGAAAACATAAATAAAAATCAGAAATTTGAATAATGAAAAATGCAATGAAATGAATCATTTATGTAGGTGAAATCCTGCCGAAGTGTACCTTCAGCCCACTGTTCAACGATCCAGCAGACCAGTGGCCACGAATACACAATTGAAGCTTGAGTGTTTTATCACCCCCACCCCCATCTGCTGTGGCGGTAACAAAGCTCTGGTGTTTGAAGTGCCGTTGGTGCACAGTCTTTCAGGTAGTAGGTCCATGGTCTTAGTAACTAGTATGGTCATAGTTTGGGTCAATCGTGACTAGAGAACAAACTAAGGAGCCATATATTACCCATCTTATTACCCTCCCTGCTGTTTAAGCTGACTGGGTAATACCATCATGCCTATGCGTGAGTGTGTGTGTCTGTGCACCTCATACCTGTCAACATTCCACACCTCAAAATAGGAAGATTTTTGTAAATTTGAAAAATCCATGGGGGAGATTTGTATTTTAACAAAGAGTATAATAGAAAATACTGAATTTTCTTGGGGGAGATTCTGCCAAATTTGCAAAATTTTGCACATTAATAAAAAAAAATCCGGTGAAAAAGTGGGAGACTCCCACCTTATGGGGGAGACTTGACAGGTATGGCACCTTTTAACTCTTTCAGTGCCTAGCACAACTAAAGTTGATCTACATAAGTCAAACTAGTCTGAATTATCATAAGCATCCCAGATTCATATTTCTCTTAAAAAGACCTTACATTCAAGTACCAGCATGCCCATAGTTCCAGAGATAATATATCCCAGGTCAACAGGGTATCCCGGTATGCATTGGGTGCAATGCACCCAATGCATACCGGGAAAAGCTGTTGGCTCTGTCCAAAATTTGGCACTGAAAGAGTTAAACATACTGGCTGCTTATAAAGTCAAGATACAACCATTGAACGTTTCACCAGCAGCAGCATGATCAAGCTTTGGGATGATTTGCTCGCTGGTGACCGTGACACATTTTTCGAGATCACAGGGGATAACATGTCACTGGTAACAAGACAACGAATGAAAGTGTCCACACTGAGATAAAACAAATCCACACAGTTTCAAACTTCCCAACGTTGTGAAAACAGTCGTTGAGGACTGGAAGACCATACTTTGATGGGTCTAGCCAACTCAGCAGGTATTTCATTTTTGACAGAGGGTACTCTCAGACTTGTTCTGCCTAGAAGTCCAATGCCTATGCGCCCTTGGGACTCATAAGCCCAGCAGACTCTTAGCCTCAGTCAAAAATGGGGACCAGCTAGGACACCAGTCATGTGTACTGACAGCTCTGTCTATCACTATGGAAATACAGCCTGCGTGGTACATATTGCAGCATGCAGAAGATCTTTTCATGCATGAACAGAAAGAGATTCTGTGTATTTTATTAATAGCCTCATTACACAGTTGTTGGAAATCCCCCCCCCCATCCCATTCATTTGCTACAAGACCCAAACCTTCCAAAACCATACACCTGGCATATATGGATAGAAGGCTGCCTATGAGACTCTTTGTCTCCATGGCAACACAGGACAGTGTTGTAGATATCAAAGCAGATAGCAGCAGAAATGTTATCACATGTACCAAAAAAATGCACATTACCATTCTTAAAACATCCGCAAAGCACTGAAGCATCGCCATTTTAACAAATGTGATTGACATCCATCCATAGTACATGCCCACCAAGTTTAAAGTGATCCTTCCCAACGGAATTGGTGAAGTTGAAAATGTGAATTGTTGACACCATGGAACAAAGACTCGCACAGAACCCCATCAGTCAGCTGAGCTAAAAACTTAGGCACATGTATCTTAGGTACAGTGCCCAAAGTCTTACCTGGTCTGAAAACTGACTGACTGACTCTGCTCCTTTCGCTCATAGTCATAGCAAGACTTGATGTCGTCTTACTGGGTCTTACCCACTTTCGCTTTCTCTGACTGGGTAGGAAAAAGATCTTAGACCATCTTAAGAGCTTAATATAAGATACCATAAGACTAAAGTAAGGAAGAACATTTCCTTTAAAATGTTTTCTGGGTTCTTAGTGTATAGCAATGGTGTCTGTATGGAGGTCATTATTGAAAATTCTGTTATTCACTTAGTTTGATTGGTGCTATTAAGGCAAGTGGAATGCAGCATTTGGAAGACTGGAGCTGTTCCAGTACATTTCCTTAACCAGTTAGAATGCAGAATTTCTTAAGTCAATGTCGTCAGGGAACATGCCCGAGGTATCTTACTGCCTTGGCCAATATGTTAAAAGACATCATTCACCTTACTTGAGGCCTGGAGTCATTCATCTTTCAAATGATGCAGTGATCCTATTTAAAGATTTTTAATATATATATATATATATATATATATATATATATATATATATATATATATATATATATATATATATATATATATATATATATATATATATATATATATATATATATATATATATATATATATATATATATATATATATATATATATATATATATATATATATATATATATATATATATATATATATATATATATATATATATATATATATATTCGGTCCCATTTTATTTTCCCTTTGACCTACAAGTTAATGGAACCTCTCTGCAGTGGGCATCTTAAACATATACCAAAATCTGCTACAGTTGGCACTGTTTTAAAAAAGAAAAAAAGGAAATCAGTACATGTTTTTGGATTGTTTTCCGTCTCAAACTGTCATTTTTGCACCAGTGTTCATCCCCTTAGCCAGGTTCTTCATGCCACACAGTGTAATTTCCTTTATCACATCAAACAGTGCAGTGTATGCCAGCAAGCAGCTATGGGCAACAGTGTCTGTCTACCCACAGTGGTCAACCCTCTCTGCAGTGGGCACCTCCCTACTGTGGGCATCTCCTTACAGTGGGCACTTATCTCCAGCCCCAAGGGTGCCCACTGTATAGAGGTTTTAATCTCTCTCTCTCTCTCTCTCTCCCCGTGTGTATATATATATATATATGTGTGTGTGTGTGTGTGTGTGTACACACAGTGGTATCTGCTGTATGTAGCCACCCCTTCTGCCAAGAAAAAGTGGCCACATACAGCAGGTGACGTGTCACCACAGGTAAATTTTACAAAGAAATTGACTGTCTGAGCCTAGTGATCACAAAAAGCAGTGCGGCTGCTCACAACAGTAGTTGCATACAGCAGGTACCACTCTGTGTGTGTGTGTGTGTGTGTGTGTGTGTATATATATATATATATATATATATATATATATGGGGGATATAACTTTGTTTTCAGTTATTTGAGAATGGCCCTGGATACAGTTTATGCTGTCTGTATTGTTTATGAATACATGTAATAAAAAGGAAAAGAAAAGGAAAGAAAGAAAATATAAACCAGTTACCACACTCGTTAATGAAGCTGATGATCCAGGGCTTTGCTGATCATAATGCAAGGTAATATGTCATTAATATATTAAAAACCTAATTTCGGGATCAGTGTCTCTGTGTCTTGTACTGAAGATTGAAAACAAGGAGCAATGTGGTATGTGTTTGCTCATCATGGTAACTTAAAAGGCAGCATGGGTACATGCGTGAAGGTGTGGATGGGTTTGATTTCATCAGTACGGCATGACATGGCAGGGAGGAGCCAAGTCTGAAGGTTCATGTCAAGTCTCCTCAGTCTGCATGGCCAGACCTGTATACACCCATTACTTTCCACTATAATTTGTAACAAAGTTAGTTTTGTTTGAGACTGAATCATGGGGGTTCTGAGCTATTTTGAGCCCGAAATATGGGAAATACATCAAGGACTAAAAATTTGGGGGAAGAGGGTATTGATTTTTTTTTTTTTTTTTTTTGCTCCCCCACCTACCCCACGCAGGTAAGAACAAGTGCGTAGCCATTACTGAAATGCTGGTGTATACTTTAGAGCTACATGTATGTATACATGATCTGGCAAAGTGGCCAGCTATTTCATTCAGCATTTTATGAAGGTGCAGTCCAGAATGTTGGTGAATTAGGCCATGTATTCAGTTTAAAAGTCACCTCAGTGTCAGTCAGTAATGACTTTCAGTTTCAATTTGCCGAACAGTCAAGCTTCCTCAAATTTTATAGGCATAGAGCCCTTTCTGACTAGAATAATAAAAGTTAGCATTTATCATGTTTATAGCTCACTTCATGTGTGCATTCTGTGATATTTTCTTCGTGAGGAAATTCCAGGCCAGATTCTCAAGTTAAGGACACTTAAGACACCAAAAACCTATGCATGGCCGATTTTGAAATTTTAACGGTTTTTACAAGATGAATGTCCTTTCTATTAGTTGTCAAAATTTCGAGCTTTTAACTAAAGTAGAAATATGAGAAAAACGCCAAAAACCACACAGGCATGTGGACATCCGAACGTCCATGTGTCATTCTTTTGGTTTTCAGCCGCCAAACGGAACAATGCCACCCGTCAATCATACTTTACAGCCTGTCACGTGGCTGCAGGTAGCAACGGCCCATGGCAAAAAGAGAGTGGTATCAGGGCGGCAATGCGAAATAAGGCAGCATGCCGAAAGTATGCTTGTGGGCAGGGAAAAGACGCAAACATGGTAACATCATAGCCTTAGTGGTTCACTTTATAGTTATCTTGCTTGTTTTGCGTTCTAATGAAGGGAGACTTTAAATGTTCAAGAGGAGTGGGAATCGTGCGGCGATGGATTAACCCAGTGATCCTTCACACCAAAGACAGGCGGGGAAAAAAACTGACACCCTAATCAACCATACCCACGTACATAATAATACTTGATCGGAACCCAGGGATGAGGAAATAAAAGTACATATACAGATAAACACATTGAAATAAGCATAAACGTGAACACAAGAGAAAACACACAAACTAGCGGTACATAGCTCAGGTTGGAAAGAGAAATGCAACTCATTGAGAAAACAACTACAAAATAATGACAAGCTAATTAGGTAAAGTGTAAAGACAAGTCTAACAAGCTAACTACATGAAGTATACAGATAGGAGACGAGTAAATACAATAAAACACTATCCCTAAAAACGGGGTGAAGAGGCAGGGGGCGGAATACCAAACCCGCCATCCATACACTGACCACGAGTGGCCGCAGGCCGCTCCACCGAAGCAAGGCAACACAACTTTCGTTGCTAGGCTTGAGGTCACGGGGCCGGAAGGGCCGCCTCCATGACGTAACACTTTAAAAGCAGACTGTCGCTATCGCCGTTTGACAGATCGCTGAATAATGTTTTCGTACTTCAAAGGCTCTTTTATTCATGTGATTGGCCAAGAATTGATTGACAACCTCCCCAAATGTTCAGGGACGATGTTTGCTACGTTTTGAACAAATATCAACTCAACTTGAGCAAATGGTATTGTTTCAGAGGCAAATGATCCACATCAAAGGCCTTTGAAGCTTGTTTTCTCAGAAAGGAAAATAGGACGAGAGCCCCACCTAAGATAGGTTATTCCAAGAAAACGGCTGGGCAAAATTTAATCCGGTTAACGGCTTTTGATTCTTTAATGTCTGAACTGCAAAAGCGATTCAGCGATTTTCTAAATTTTGCTTTGTTCTTTTTCTATGAAATGAAGAAAATGAACATCCTGAAAATCAAAGGGAAAGTTGAAACGTCAAAGTTTGAGGATGGATAACAGAAAAACGAAACCAAACATAAAAAATCACAGGATCGTTTTTTGTTGCCAATATGTCAGGATTAAAATACAAGTGTAATTATGATTTTATCACAAATAATTAGTGACTTATATCAACATTTATGGGTGTATGCTATGCAGTCAACTTTCAATTGTTTATTCAACAATTAACATCACAGACACCCAAATACGGAACATATAAATTCTTTGGAGTATGACGAGTACACACATATATGATATGTTATCCTAACGCAAATACATTTTGAGCTAGGATTGACTAAAGTGGGATTTATTTTTGGTGTCTTACCTGTCCTTAAGACAATAGTAAAGACAATGGTAATTTTGTGAAAAAAGCACATAGTGTGCATAAAGCCTGTGTCTTATCAAAGAGTCTTGAACCAACAGGAGATGACACTCCTAGATTTTGACGTGGTCATTGTTGTCTGCAGGTGTTATGTTTGTAAATGTTGCAGTTTTTGGTGTGATCCAGCAAGAACCATAAATATAGTGACAAAATCACCCCTTTCAATGGCTGGATAACTTGTTTGTAAAGAGAACCATGCAAGGGAAATGTGTGAACCGGGCCAGTGCATAGAATTGATGGTCGACCGAGTTGATTAAATTACTGTGTGGGCGATGGAATTGTTTAATCAAGTCGACCAGGTGATCGAGTTAAAAAAATTCGAAGTCACTTCTGATTTTTTCTAGTCAGCTTTATGATTTCAGACATTTGTTATCGATATTCTCTGTTGGGAATAAGAAATATTTACAAGAATAATCCTGTACGTTACGCTAACCGAAGAAAATGTGCGAACTGGTACCAATGCAATTGTATTCACACAGGCTTGACCGTTCTGATCAATTCATGATTAAGATCGATATATTCACTTTGTTAGGGTGTAGGGCACGAGTTTTTGTTTAAGTTGACAAGGAAACCACATAGAAATGTAGAGAAGGTCATACTCAAAAATGTTGATCGTTTTGCATGAATTGCAAATATAAAAGTTATGGCACTTTTACACCAGCAGGTCACATGTTGCGCAACAGAACAGAAAATGCCCAGTGGCTGGCTGTGCCAGATCCCAAAGCTCCCCAGCGTGCTAGCCTAGCAGTTAAATGTTCAAAAGCCCCCCAAGATGGAGATTCAAACTAGTGAAGAGAAGAAGGCCTACCAGCTGGACCATGCAGTCAGAGTCAAAGTCTGGCAGGATACTCTGAGTGCTAACTGAAGTTGTGTACGGGGAATATTAGCTCAATAACTGCCACTTTCCTTCAAGACTGACCCTCTTTCCCCCACTTATCCATCGGTAAATATTGTATTCACAATGTGGCAAAAATCACGTGAGATAACACCAGAGAGTACCTAGATTTCAAAATTTTCCGGGGGGGGGGGGGGGGGGGGGCATGCCCTCAGACCCCCTAGCACGGCTTCACGCCGAAGCTATGTCAGAATTCTGGACCACTAAATATAAGTACCCAGCTGGTCCACTAAATATTAAAACTTACTGGCCCATCTAGACCAGTAAGTTTTCTGTACTGTTTTATGCACTGGAAACCCATTTGTGGACTATTCCTAACAAAGAAAGTATATGTTTGAGTTAAAAAATGCTTGAAAAGTACACTTTCTGACCACTGCTCCTCAAAATAATCCTGTGTCATTTTGCTTTTTACTGGGCTTTCCACCTATAACATTCATATAATGGTGCAGTGGTCAGAAAAAAAGAAAAAGGGAAATTTCTTTGCTTTTCTTGGATAAAAAATTATAACTTTTCACAGCTGACATGAAGCAATATGAAAATTACATGGGTCTGAAATGATACAAGCTGGGAATGCAATTAAAAAGTTATGAAATTTAAAGAACTCTCTCCATTCACAGAAAACATGGGCCGTGTTTGCATTCTCAAGTATTGTTTATATTTTTCTGGAATGGAAACCCACAACTGGAATGAAAGGGGTTACTTGAGTGTGGCGTCAATGACAGCAGATGCCCAGCCCTTTTCCATGTGGGGTCCTTGGTCTAAAAGCCAAGGTCAAAGGGTCACAAGCAGCAGTTTTGAGATAGTATTCTGCAGTGGTGTAAATAATATCATCCTCAAAAAACCCCAGTCATGTGCTAAACAGGGATGAGAACAGCAAGCTGCATAAAAGAGGGGAAATACTGAAAGTTCATACAAAATCTAGAACATTTTGGGTGCCATTTTGGATAGAAAAGGAGGAGATTTTGAGGCTTTGGATTCCTTGAAATACACTGATCATCGCCAGGGATGTGGAGGGTCACAACACTGAGAGTTATATGATAATGATTTTAAGCAAGATATTGTATGTCTCTAAGAAACTGGGTGCAGTGAAACTGAGAGGTATAAGAAATGGTTAAGTGGATATAAGATGACAGGAAATGCCAGGCACACTTCAAGAGAGAGACATGATGCTGCAGTTGTCATCTTTATCAAACAGGAAATTGCTTCATTTGTGACTCAAATTTTACAAGATGCTTATGATTGTGTATTTTATAATAATTGATATATCATGTCAGAATGCTGAGATGGATGTTCTTTCTTTTTTTTTCTTTTTCCTGGTTTTTTTTTTTTTTTTTTTTTTTTTTTGAGTGTATTTTTGCCTCCATGGGGGTCACCAGCACATAGCAATGAATACAATGGAGTAAAAGTACTTGGGAAATACATCCTGCACTTTTTTTTCTTCAATTTTTCAATGTAAGCACTGGCTGGGAACTTGACGGGCTACATTGCGGATGATTGTGTAACTTGACTGCAGAAAGTATGCATTGTATTTTAAAACGATACGACGGATGGATTTTGTGTCAAAAGAAGTGCTAAAGTTGCAAAAATAAACAATTTTGGACTGTCAGTACCACATACAAGTATTCCTTTAAAAGGTAGTTTTTGTGAAGGTTAAGCTAGAATGCAATGAGACCATTAACCTAGCAACATTGCTTGTGATACCTTTGGCACTAAGCAGCGTTTCCATTAGGATTTTTGTCTCGCCAGCATAAGCTGCTGGCAAGACTGAACAGTCACTTTCCTTCCGTCTGTCCGTCCGTCAACAAAAAACTTCGGAATGGCTTGAATTACGCTGGCGAGACATTCATGCCCCCATGCATGGCTCTGGTTTTTTCAGGGGGTCATGAAAAGGGAAACGCAGGGACAAAACCAGATTTCCACTAATTTT
Source organism: Hermodice carunculata (assembly GCA_964020975.1). Taxonomy (NCBI): domain Eukaryota; kingdom Metazoa; phylum Annelida; class Polychaeta; order Eunicida; family Amphinomidae; genus Hermodice; species Hermodice carunculata. Next base: position 8,282,861 of record OZ026615.1, on the reverse strand, counting down.
ACATATAACTAAACAAGCCTTCTGACCCTTTAGAATTTCCTCAGAGGGTAATTTTAGGTTTTGAAAGGGTAATATACCCCCATTTGGAGGTTAACGGAAACACTGCTAAGTGCCCAATGCATGCCAAGGAAAGCTATTGACTCAGTCTCAATTCACAGGGACAGGGTTAAAGTTCAGTATTTTTTAACATTTCAAGGTTTAAGGTCCTAACTGATATTATGCAGCCTGTTCATTTGCCAGTGAGTTGAAAAGTTTTATGTGGGAATGTTAAAGTACATCCAGATAAAAAATTAACAGAAAAACTCTGTGTAATTGCAAGGAACAGTTAAGAGGAGACTGTTGTACAAGTAACTTAGTAGATTTTGAGCAAACTGCAACACATGATGTAAGTGATGCAGTGGATGTGATAGGTCACAATTTATAGCAGCAGACATGAAAGTGAACCAGGAAAAAGACCAGATGGAAATCAACAACCAAAATGGTGGGATGAGGAATATGATATTTCAGAAGTAAATACATGTATAAATAGACTTGGCAACTGCCTGACAGCAAAGGGCCTCGCTCAATACAAATAGATCATGCTTTTTGATATTGCAAAAGCATGCAAATAGGCTGTGTCGAATCTGTTCAGAACAGATGGAGGAGAGGAATCTGGAAGAATATGCTGACATGATTGGGGTGCAGTAGCCAATCAGTTCACAGGAATCATGTCAAGATAGAAGCAAAAGTAGACTGACGAAAAAGTAAGCTGTTGAATCCATTGTTGTTTGCACCTGTCCCAATATTTTAAAGACAAGTAAGGTGGCTCATACTGTGCTGTGCTGCCCCTGGTGGTGAAAGCTTGAACTATTCAGAGGAAGATAAGGTAAAGTGACCAGCCAAATATGACTGAACATTTTGAAAAAGATACTGTGGTAAACCTATATCAAGATGATAAAACTGAGTTTTCTTGCAATTTTTGCAATATTTCATGATATGTAATATGTTAGAAATAAGCATTGAAGCCCCTTTCTTGGGTCCGTCCATGGCATCAAATACAGTCATGCTGCCAAAATGCTTCATGCTGCACGTGGCTGGTTTTGCCAGAGCAAGTGTCTTTGATGCCATAACCAGAGCCACAAAAGATGCATCAGTGCTTTGTTCAATGAAACCAAGAAAAGCTTTAAAAGGGTTTGCAGGAAGAAAAAAAAAGGCACTGAATAAACTACTTGGTGCAATATTATTTGGAAATGAGATGACAAAAAAGAACTGTAGAAGTTTGTGAAATGTAACACAGGTAAAAAAAAGATATAAATGTGATATATCGGCAGAAGAATGGGTTCAACATTTTATAACATTGCTGAATTATTCCCACACAGGGGGTGGGTTGGGGTTGGGGTTGGGGTTGGGGTTGGGGGTTGGAGAGTGGTTTTGGGATGATGAGTCGCGATGGTTGATGAAAGGAGTTGAACACAAACTGCTGTTACTGTTGCTGTTGTGACTCTCACACAGTCTTTTTGCTCTTTTATTGGCTTTGAGATGAGTCATATATGCTTGCCAAAAAGTCTTATTCTGCGACATGAAAGTGACTTTTTGAGTGTATTCAATCTATCTTAGGTGATAAGTAGAACCGTACAAGGAAAGAAAGGTGACAGAGTGCTACACATTTGCTGTGGAGCACTATTCATGGTTTCACTGGTATTTAAAATACATTGTGTCTCTGTATTTTAATGAAAGTGGGAGCGCCTCATTTTTGGATGAATGCCTGTTAAAGGGAAATTTAGGACAAAATTTGATTGGTAGCATTTTTATGATTGTGTAATTTAGCAGTTTGATTGTGTCGTTGAGCAGTTTTATGATTGTGTCTTTTCATTCAAAATGAATTCATAAAATTTGGATTAAGTTTTGTGAATATTACCACAGAGGCTTGTTCCTCCAAAGCAGTGGTGTAGCCTGCAGCCAAACTACCTTTTGCTAGAATGTGAAAAGGTATGCCAACGATGCACTTATCCATTACAAAGTTTTGTGACATTTTTTCTGAAACAAGCCCCAGGTGTCTCTGTCATCAAATGATGACAGTCAATTGAGCATTTGTTCACTGTGATACCACCAGGTGTCACCACATGATGGAGATAGTCTGTCAACTGAGCAGCCATCACCCTTTGAAGTTTTCTATGTTGTTCAGTGTTTTATTCCTTACAAACTAGACAATCAATGTAGGTTGATACCCCCTGATAATAATAAATTGTATTATATTTTACTGTAAATTGCTGGTTGTTATCGTGACTAAGAAAAAATAAGTCCAAGATGGGGAAGTAAAATTCCTGGGCTCTTTTGTATGAATGGTTCAACTGTTTACAAAATCCTGTAGCCCAGCAAGAGGGGGTGGGGGTGGGGATGGGTGGATAAGGGGGCTCCCTGGCACGCTCTTACAAATAATGAGTTTTCCCTGGCACAAGGTATGGAAAATAAGAAAATGTACAAACAATTGTTGGTACGAAGTATGGAAATTAACAGGGATTCCAATACGTAAGGACATCGAATAAAAATGCCCAGTACACTAGTACAGAAAACCCCTTACCCGCTCCATCCCCAGCTAAACATGAAGAAACATGAACCATGCTAGCAAATGGTATTGACCCTGTTTGTTTGACCTAACACAGAGGATTCAGGTACTTGACTGACATGGGTCACATCAAAGAGCCATTTACAATGTACCAATTATAGTATTTGCCACCGTGTCTTGGAAACTGAGGCCCACATCACACAAACCACTCTTGGTAAATATTTAGCCCAATTTCAGGTATCTGGATAATGTCATGATGTTTCAAATGAAAGGTGAAAGAACTGAATGTGACGAGAGCCTGAAAATCACGAGCATTTATGCAAACTCTCGACCAATCATAACATCAAAGTGATCTCTCCCAAAATTTCTGATAGTAAACACAATCATTTTTGAGATTGTGAATCCTGTTGAACACTGAGGAAAATCAACTAATCAGAAAGTGAGAAGTCTGAATTAAGTTTATGGTTAAAAAATACACGTACACCTGGGAATCACTATCAATGACTCTAATCTTTGGACTGTTGATGCTGTGACATTTCAGGCCAAATTGCATTTGTGCCATATGATGGACTGGGGGATTTGATTATTGTTACACTTTTACAGGCTCTGGTTGTCACGTCGAGTAGTTTCACTTTCCATTTGAAACTAGACCGTAGTCTGCAGACTGGCACACAGATATGATTAACTCTTTCCTGATTAAAATTAGATTGAGTCAACAGCTTTCCTGGTGCATTGCACCCAGTCCACACCAAGGAAAGCTGTTGACCCGGGGCATGCTATCATTATAAATATTACCTACCATTCTCAACAAAAATGTTCTGTGTTGATGAGAAATTTATATGTAAAAAGAATGAAGCAGATGATAATTTACTTCCAGGTGCTTTGGCCAATTTGAGCGGGAAAAGATTAATGAGGGTGTTTGGGTGTACAAAGGATGGGGCGATGCAAAGTGTAGTGCATAAAATGGTATAATGGCAAGTTTCTATCAGCAACTTTTGATTTAAACATATTTTATTCAATAAAATCACAACAAAATAAAATGTACAAATTGCAGGGTGCTGCTATTGGGGTAAAGGGGTGGTGCCCCTTGTTAGTCCATTTTGCTCCCACAGAATTCAGTAGGAGCTTCCGATGTGGAACATGGCCATGATTATTAACATGTGAAACTGAGATTGTGTCAGGGTCCCAACAAATTTTTAACAGCTTCAGAGTGAGCCTATCAGCTGTCAGGGTCCAAAGGGCTTACATGATAGCGAATGTCACATGACAAGTTTAACAGTTGAAACCTATAATGAAAGTTTTTGGACAGTCCTGGTCTAAGTGGCACTTGTGCTTGTGTTTGGGATTCATAGACTTAACTATGTCTGCAGAACAGGCCAGGACAATGGCAAACATTGTTGCATTGGAAACAGTGGTCCAGTTGTGTGAGGTTATGTTATGTCAGAGTCCACCTGGTGGTGATTGGTGTCATAAAGAGGGCTGTTGTACATGTTGACACGCAAAACAGCCAGAGGGTGACTGACCACTGTAAGCAGAGACACTAGATGATCTTTATTCTTGGATAATATTAAAATCTACCTATTCTTCTCATCGGGAACAACCTTTTTCCATCCTGATTCAAATAAAATGTGATATCAAAATGGGGGGGGGGGGGGGAAACAGTATGTTTCCAAAATTTTAGCTTGAAAATACACAGTAATGTGCAATTTTCATGTTGAATTCAAAAATATCCCAAGGTTAAAAGTCTGTCAAAGTGTAACACAACACATCACTCATTTCATTGGGGTAGATTTTACATGAATTTACTGACAGAGCACACATAAACCTCTAGTCAGTGAGCTCAGTTGCATTGTCTCTAACACCATATATCCCTCAAGACTGCAAGTGGACTGGCAGGAAGAGTCACCTACTACCTGTGCAAAGTTGGAGTCTCTGTTTGACAATTACTCTGTCTGTATTCATGATCATGATGAGCTCCTTGAAACCAACAGGACATTTTGCCCACTGCCTCAACTCACTGCTGCCACCTGGTGTCAGACATGAACACCAAACAAGAACTACCCAGTCTTCCAGGTAGTGTTTCCAGCAACTCATGTGGCAGTTGCTATTAGCCCCCCTCCCCACCCACCCCCACCCCCCACCCCCCAAAAATTTCTTTCTATTGAGGTACTTAAATTACATAATGCAAACACAAGTGCATTACCCACTGTGATGTCTGTGATGTGTTGAGCTTTTATGGGATTATGAAAAAAGGGCTCATAAAACTCAATCTGCAGGGTGAGGGTGCATTTAGGAGAACCAAGAACAGATCACCTGCAATTATATAACACTCAGGGAACAAATACTCTGCCATGGCAACAAAGCTGTTCGGCCGTCAATAGTATTTGATATTGATAAATATGGTAGATCATGACCTATTGAAAATCCTTAGTTTTTTTTTTTTTTTAAGGGTTGTTTTTTTTTTTTTGTAAGAAGTCATTGGATTTTGTATGAGATAGCAAAAAGTCTATACATAATACTTTGAACCTAGTACTATTGATCTAATATTGACAATGAATAGCTGAATTGCTGATTGTTCCATATTAAGCCAAAGTTGCTGCCACTGGGGTATGACTGGTGTTTATTCATGGTATATTGTATTGATGAGTGTACACCCAAGAGAGCCTCTCTCCCCCCCCCCCACCCCCCCACCCTCATTTTCACACAACCAGGAACCCAATGTCATAGGGATCGTGTTGCCCATGGCAACCACCACTGTCACATTGAAATGTTTTAAGTGGTGACAGATGATGTATAGGTGGGATGAATACAGCTCAATTATGGGAATATAGATGAATTCTCTGAGGATCACTTGTATAATGATAGAAATTCAGTTGCTGCAGAGAAATAGTGATTGAATTGAAGAAGGAAAAAAAAGAACCCAAACAACATACAAAATTGAAGAGAAAAAAAAAGAAGCAGATATGACATTTTACATGTATTGTTCTTGATCTTGATACATTGCAAGAATAACTCACAACATTACCCCAGGGCCCGTGAAACTTGTGGATGTAGCAAGGACCGTGCCAACGTTGCCAGCAAGGGCATATGATGCCACAAGAATGCAAGGCTGCACATGTGTACGGAGCTGCATGATGCGCGTGGAGGCACAGGTCTGCCACTGTTGCTAATTTAACCAGATCCCAGTCACATGGACAGCGTGAATGGGGCCCAGAGTGGGTCTTGATGCAGGAGAGAATGGATACAGCGTAGAACGGCAGAAGGGAACGGTGACAGACTCATGCCAGCCCTTACAGCATGTGTGACACCTGCTCAGTGCAGGTAACCAGTACCCACGTTATTGTCACTGCATGTAGGCTGTAATTTGCCCGCTGCCTGTGATCAATACCTTGGGAACCCAGTGGCAGTTGCAACAGCCGACTCGGACCAGACTCCGCACATCCAATAAGCCGGCCTACCTACCTATGGAGTATGAAAAATTGATGGTGCACAAGTGATACGTGAATAATTCAGGAGTTACCGACTGGTCTCATTGAGCAGAGGAGTGTAGGGGCTGGTGACGCAGGGCGACACTCGAGCCAGTCACCAACGCGCGAAGTTGGATTTACACAGTTGTGTAGGATACCTCTACAACTAGACAGGAAAGTGGACTACCACAGAGTGTTGTGGGTGAAACTACAGGCTACATGAGCCATGATTCTGAGGGAAAAAAGGATGGTGCTCTTCTCAGCAACTCAGAGAAGGAGGGGAAGACTGAAATGCAGATTGCAATTGATGATGCGATACTAGAAGTAATACATTTATCATGTTTTTCTGAAGTTGGCATGTAGTTGTGCATAACATGTTGCTCATAATGGGATGTAAAAGCGCAAACGTCATGAATGTGTGCTTCAACACAGGTGGGATTTCATTCCAGAAGTCGTACACCTGTCATTGTGATATATTTCACAGCAAACCACATAAGTTGCTATTGTGAAACCTTTTTTGTTTGTTTTGTTTCTTTGGACTTTTAATGGTTATGGTCATCTCAGTGCCAATTTGGACTGAAGATTAATAACACGCATAATACACGCAGTAAGCATTCTAACAGTAGGCTCATGGAGCGGGCATTTGTATTCGAGTTCTTGCTGTATTTTCCTTTTGTTTTCTCTCTTTCTCTTATTTTGACAAGGAAACTTTTTAGCAATTTTAATTTTTGTTGTGGTGTAGTGTAGTCGGAGTGTAGTTATTTTCACAGAAAGCATATAGTGTGGACACTTCACGTTCCCCTGTCATCAGGTTGCTTTCACATTTGTCATTAATATCATAAACTGCCTCTGGAACCAGCGGGACACAAAAGATAGTCATTTTGAAAAATGTAAATGTCAAACACTGGTTCAGGATAGAGTGACATTTTCATAAAATGATAAACTGGCTCTCAATTTTCCTCGTGTTGCAGTTCTAATTCCCAGCCACTAAATAATGACACAGCGGGGCTGGATTTGTGTTGTGATACCGAGACTCGGCTGCTCCATAACACTTAGCCCCATTATGGTGTCATGTCATCCGAACCCATGATGTGCGCCAACAGCCGGAGCCAGAGTCTCAGTCAGGGTCCACGAACCAGTCTTACTAAATAACTTACAGTGTGCGCAGGCACTCAGAGCCTATGTTTCGGGCATGGTTTTCGTGCAACCCTTTTAGCCGCTATTGCATTTGGAACTCTTGGCGTGAATATCTCCGGATCCACTTAACCTTCTGAGCGGGTCTTCAACATGTATACAGGAAATAGTACCACCTACAGCCTATGCAGACTACAAGTGAAATTGAATCATGACCATTTGTGTAATTAATATTTAAGCAGTTTTACTTATGACAAATCTGTTAGATTTCCCGTAAGCATTATTTGAGTGGATCCTAAGCATTGTCAGTGATGGTAATTTGGTTGTGTGTTGGGCATGGCCCATTAGGCAGATCTCCAACTCGTGAGAGCAGGTAACCCAAGCAGTGAACACTGGATGCAGTGGCTCCATTCAACTCAGTTCGACAGGCCTTTCGTCAACCACATCCTGACAGATATACTGACAATACCAAAAATACTGAAAAGACAGACTTTTACAATATTGGCTGCAGCTTAAAATAGAAGGGAGATTTGCGCTGCACTTGTTCTTTGGCTCTCTGCCCTTGTCTCTCTCGTATATCTGCATATTTTGGCACATTACCTTCTTATTGTCATTAATATATTTTACACTAATTGAGAAACCAACTTCTCAATCTGTCTATTGACCATGAGAATAAGATACAAATTCAAACTATTTCCATAAAAATGAAAAAAAAATGCCAGTCTTTTTTGGATCTGCTACTTTTGGGTGCATTTTTTAATTGTCATTATGCACTTAAAAGTGCCTTTTCAGATGAAAGGTGTGCTGTCCTCTTGAAAAGCTGGAGACAACACTGCTTTTAGGGATGGTTTTGTGCATTCAATGGAACTGCCTTCGGTCTTCTTTTACTAATACTTCAGCTCTTTTGTTAAGTGAATGTGTGATATGGAGATGGGAGTTTACATTGAGGTCTTTAGCATCATGTGGGATGCTCTGGAAGCACCATAAGGAGTTGTTGATGCAAAGTTGCCAAGTAAATGTAAGCAAAATATGTGAGCGCTGCAGATATATATGAATACACTGCTTGCATGCTAGCACACAGATTTTCATTTATGTGAAGGCGACAGAAATAAGACTTTTGAGGGCAGGCAAAAATAATTGTTGCGCAAAAGACTTTGGTGCTTCATTATAAGCAGTCTGTTCCCCAGGCAAAAGTGATCGCTCCTTGAGCAAAATCAGGTGGTATGAGAGCAAAGACCATTAGAGCACAATGCATATGTGTCTTGAAAGGCTGTACGTAGGTGGCATTTTCAGGTGGCTGTGGTCTTTCAAAACAAGTGATCTTTCATAGGCAGTGTGGAAAATACTGAGCGAAGTCTCTCATTAAGTGGTCTTCAAGGGCAGTGTGGTCACATCAAGTGGTCTTCAAGGGCAGTGTGGTCATATTAAGTGGTCTTCAAGGGCAGTGTGGTCATATTAAGTGGTCTTCAAGGGCAGTGTGGTCACATCAAGTGGTCTTCAAGGGCAGTGTGGTCATATTAAGTGGTCTTCAAGGGCAATGTGGTTATGTTAAGTGGTCTTCAAGGGCAGTGTGGTCATATTAAGTGGTCTTCAAGGGCAGTGTGGTCATATTAAGTGGTCTTCAAGGGCAGTGTGGTCATATTAAGTGGTCTTCAAGGGCAGTGTGGTCATATTAAGTGGTCTTCAAGGGCAGTGTGGTCATATTAAGTGGTCTTCAAGGGCAGTGTGGTCACATCAAGTGGTCTTCAAGGGCAGTGTGGTCATATTAAGTGGTCTTCAAGGGCAATGTGGTTATGTTAAGTGGTCTTCAAGGGCAGTGTGGTCATGTTAAGTGGTCTTCAAGGGCAGTGTGGTCATATTAAGTGGTCTTCAAGGGCAGTGTGGTCATATTAAGTGGTCTTCAAGGGCAGTGTGGTCATATTAAGTGGTCTTCAAGGGCAGTGTGGGCTGTCTTAAGAGTGGCTTTTTGAAGACAGGGAGCAGGGTGCAGAACAGGGCCATAGTCGGGCAATCGAGGCATCATCCAAATGTGTTCAAAAAGATTGAAAAACTTCAAGGAACCAAATTTCTCCCAAGGAATATAACCAGAATCAACATGTTCAGCTTCCCATATCTATTATCGTGAAGATCCAGGTGCTTCCAATATGGAAACATTTGTGACATTTAGCTTACACAGCAGCTTTCAAGAGAAAAGACATCACATATTATGAACAGATGCTCAAAGGACATGTAACGTGTCAGATATGAAGATATGTTTACTGCTTGACATTATTCAATATAAAGAGAAACTTAAAAAAGCTCAAATCTGTAAACCCAAGCACCATTTGAAAACTATCAAGTCCAATATAGAGCAAAGTCCTGTTCAGTACCATTCACTGACAAACTGCATAGTTCTAAAACATAGCAAATTAATTTGTGAAAGGAACAAATCATATTCATAAAATTTAAAATTTAGAAGTTTTAGGCTTTATTAGCCTATTTATAAAATCGGGTCATCAGCAGGGAACCAGCGCAAAACTTGTTTCAGTGCCATCAATCCGCGGATAAGTCATTCTGCTAACTGGCGGCACCAGGTTTGTATTTCCCATACAAACATCCAGAGCTGATGTAGTATGGAATAAAGCGAATGTGATGTTCCTTTATTGATAGGCCTACTTAAAAATGTGGCCCACATTACATAAATATAATGAAAAGTTCTACTTTTATAAAACTTATGTGGACACCTAACTTGCATGATTAGGCCTACCAAAATCAAATCATTGAATCAATTAAGTACATGTATAGTAAACCCCACATTTGTCTAGAATGCTTGGTCTTTGACCAGACCTGACTAGGCGTACCTGCCAGGTTTTTGTATAGATCAGCTTTGTTATAGAAGTCTACCTCATTTCAAAGGGGTGGCCCACCCTGCACCTCATTTGCTGCACCCCTCTGCCCTTTTAAACATTTTTGTAGCACCCTGCTCCTTTTTCTTAACTGACCTAGAATATGTACGGTTTATCATCCTATTTTTCTTCCTTTTTTTTTCTTTTTGCTTAAATCAATGTTGAAATAGAGCAGACTGAGGAAAGAATAGGGCAGCCTTTTTATTTATTTATTTATTTATTTATTTATTTATTTATTTATTTATTTATTTATTTATTTATTTATTTATTTATTTATTTATTTTGTAATTTTTATTTATTCTAATGTTTATGTATTTTTATTTTATTTGGTGAGTTGTTTTATGAATGTATTTATTTATTTATGATGCAGCTGTATGTTTGAAAGAGAAGAAGCCATGTTTGTTTAAATTGGCTGGAAAAATGTCCTTCTAAATGTTTTATCCTTCCCCTGTCAAATTATAACCAGAGGTCTGAAGTTTGGACGATCACTCATATCTGTCCATCCATTCCTTAACTCTCTCAGTGCCAAATTTTGGACTGAGTCAACAGTTTTTCTCAGTGCACATTGGGCACAATGCACCCAATGTGTGCAAAAAAGCTGTTGACCTGGGGTATTATCGCTGGAACTATAGGCATACTGGTATTTGAATGAAAGGTCTTTTTACGAGGAATACGAATCTGGGATGTTAATAATAATTCAGACTAGTTTGATTTATTTAGATCAACTTTACACATGATTGGGACTGACAGAGTTCACTTTTTGCTTGTGAATATAATACAGCCCACAGTTTTGAATTGGAAGCACTACCCACATCATTATGCAATATATGGGTCAAAATATAAAAATCTTGTTAAGACGAGATCTTTAATTTATTGTGGATCTTCATGAAATATCAGTGGGATTGTGGAGGAAGTGAAAATCTTAATTGTTTAAAATACCAGTGGTGCCCTTTACCTTTTGACAGAAATTATGAGCCAAAATGTTTTGAAAGGTGTAAAATTTCATATGATCACAATGATTAATTCAGCTATACCCGCCAAAATTTATCTAGGATATATAGATCATGGCAGGCACAAGCACAGAGGATAACCTAGATGACCTTGACTACATGTGGACCTATTAATTCCAGGTCACTGGTTCTGTAAAGTTGAAAAAAATGACTTGCGTATGGTGTTCATAGCGTTCAAGTTGGGCTCATTTAGCTTTCAGGACTCATCAAGAGCACAAATATGTAGGTCCAGTATGATTTCCATGGTGCCACCTACATTTTGATAGAAACTATGAGCCAAAATATTTTGAAAGGTGTACAATTTCATATTTTAAAGATTGTCTGAGCTAGACATGTAATGAAGATGGATGCTACAAGGTTGATATTTATGAATTTATAATTAGGGGCCTGTGAGAATCCTGTTCTCTTATTGGCCCATACAGGAACTGAATGCCTGGTAACATTTTGAGGGTGATAGGATTATGAACCTGGCTCTCCTTTGTCCAAATTAAATGGCGTAGGATGATATCTGGGTGAGGCTGGCTACCTTGAGGATCTGCATTCTCTCTGCCTATAATTTACACCAAACAGAAATATAAAGGTTATCACATGCTTGTAGCAGTATCACCCCTGTATCAGTCCCTGATACAGGGGATGATACAGCTACAAACATGCGAGAACCTATGAATATATATATATATCACATCAGGCACATCTTTATCAAGATTATGGAATTATATAATATGCATGTATGGGATCGCTTTCTGGGGCCTCAGAGTATATTTCTGCTCTAGATGCCTGTACTCCCCCCTCCCCCCCCCCCTGAGAAATAAAGTAATAATTCATGGTGATGGGTATATCAATATACCTGGAGGCATAGGGTTTAATAAGTAGACACTCATGTCAATGTGTAATACATATAGTACGATAGTATATGGATAGTTTTAAGTCAAGGACCATACTGATCAGGGATGCATTGATCCAGGCAGCAAGTTGACTCTAGGTGTGTCCATGACAAGACATTGTAGTGATCACTCAAGAATAGTGGCGGGAATCAAAGGAAACTTTATGGTTGATCACTAGAATTAATTTTAACTCATGGAGTCAGTGCCAAAATCAATCTTGAAAGAGAACCAAGGGCAGTGCCGGCAATGAACTGGCACCACAGTTTGTTCTGGTATTTTTCTCACATATTTTACAAATTACCTCACATGTATCCAGTCCAGTAAAACCTGTCCAAGTTGGCACCTCTGCTAAGTGGGTACCTGTCTTTAGTGGGCATCTTTCTCTGGGCTAATTTCTATACACGATCGTACTTTCCACATTAATAGACCTCTGCAAAAGTTAATACCTCCCTAAAGTGGGCAGTTCTACCCAGTCCCAAGAATGCCCACTTAAGGATATAGGGCAACTTAGCAGTGGGTTGACTGAGTAATGAGGGACACTTTTCCTCAGATAACTCTCCAAATACACTCGAGAAGCCTAATAAAGTATACATTTTTTGGAAAGTAGACAACAGAAAAAATAATTCTGTGGCACTGTAATAGTGTTTAGATGCTACAATGTTTACACAGCAATTATAAAAGTGTCCAAAACTGTTCATCATTCTTTGACACAAATTCGGCTTCAACTGGTACATTTCAATAGATTTTGATATCAAATTAGAGGTTAACTGTAGAACACACTATAGATCCAAAAAGAGTGTCTCAAATTTGGAAATTTTTGTGTTGTTCTTCTTTATATACAGTTGATTGAAGTTGAAAAGATGACACATCAAAGGCAAGGTACCTTTGACCAACTCTGGTGACTAAATGGAACAAAAACTGGAAAATCCGGAGACACAGTTTTTGGATTCACTACGTAAACCTCAGTTTGCTTCAGATTTGAGGTCAATATGTCCAAACTTGAATAAGTTGAAGTGAAATAGTGAAATTTGTGGTAAATTATGATGATCATTTGTGTAATTGTTTAACATTGCAACCAACCCGATGTAATGAAGGTGAAATGAAAAGCATCTCCAGTTTGTAAGTAAGCTTTCACAAAATGTATACTTTGTCATACATTATATTTGAATTCCAAATTATATTCAGTCCTTTGTGAAAGTCACTGCTCACTTGCAGTTTATCCCTTACATTGGTTTTACTGTAGTTTGTTTTGGAGGCTCTTTCTGAGCCCAAAATGAAGCTTCGTGTCACTTCTGGCTATGCTTGCATAATTGAAGTTTGTTTTCAGGTTCAGAAAGACCTCCATATCTTTGATGGCAGACATATTATTGTAGTGTCTGGTGTTTAATATATACCACTTGTGTGAATGTATCTTCGAGAAGATTCTGATGAACACCACTACCCTCACTCTTTCTGATGAACACCACTATCCTCACTCATTCTGATGAACACCACTATCCTCACTCATTCTGATTAAAACCACTACCCTCACTCATTCTGATAAACACCACTGCCATCAATCTTCCCAAATCACCAGCTGAACTGGGTACATAAACCACTGTGATGTTTATCCAGGTTGTATGGGACTACATACTAAAATACAAGCATGAAAAAAGACCAGTAGGTTGGCTTCTCAGTATAGCATGGAGAAAGTGGTGTTCTCTATTCTTTCCAAGCATGTGATTGGTACCCTGAAAACTCAATCAGTGATTGGCTTATATCAACCAGAGTTCATCAATATGACATTCCTAGGAGAAGTCCCCAAGGAGTTGGTTGCAGTAAAAGGTTGTGTTTCACTAATTTTAGATTTTGCATGCATGCACTGTCCTCCTCTGTCAGTATCATACCCCATTGGGCTTTGGCAAACTTCGAAGCAGCAAACAGTCAGCAAGTGTTATGATGGGACGTGTCCATTTGGCATGACAAGATATCGATGTTTCAAGAGCATGTGCACTGGATGGAACGTGCACATTCGCTTTGACCCACCTTCCTGAAAACTTGCGAGAAAACCACTATGGCTAGTACTGAATACTTCTCTGTATACACTTACATGTAGCACATATTCAACAGAAACATGAAAGAATGGACACATGTATAATTATACATTTTTGTGATGAAAAACTCATCCATGATAAAAGTGCTTAAAATACATGTTTGATGAAGTGCTCATAACTGACTTGACAGAGTGCTTATAGCATGTACATGCCAAAATGCTTAAAATAGGTTCATGATAAAGTGCGCAAAATAGGTTCATGACAGGGTACTCATATTATTAATGATACATGACAAAGTGTTTTCTTTTCACAAAGTGAATTGCCAAAAATTTTGTCTCTTTCTGAAGGGAGATGTTTGCCATGTGCAAGATCTCTAGATCAGCCTGTGTGAAACTGTTCAAGTCGCTGTTTTGTATATAAAGTGTGCTGCTGTCGTAATGAATGCTGGGCACCTGTATTCCTCTTACATATCATGCTGAGTTACCATTTTGATTTTCTTCTATCATTTTGCTGATGGAGCGTGTCATGAACATTATGTTTCCAATTCCATATCACTCGTGGCTGGTGTAATAGGGAAGACTTACGAAATGCCTCAAGCGTTGCTGTATTTCAGGCATGAGGGACTGCTGGAGAAGGACTGTTGACAACTATCTGTATGACATCTCCTGGCTATTTCACACCTGTGTATTTGCCTCAACAGATACATCCACTGCAGCTAAATGGAACTGCAAGTTTATGCCCGCAGCGTGTTGCGGTCTGAGCAAGATGGATCCTTGCGAATATTGTTTGGTGTTGAACTGGGAAAAACAATGCTAAGCATTGTCTATCATGCATATTTTAACACTAAAACTCTTCTTTTTTTTTTCTTTTGCATAAAGTTGCAAGTTATTTCACACTTTAAAAGTCCTAGCTCTAAAACAAAAATAAATTTCAGACTCAGTCTTTGTGCAGGTTGTAGTTACGTACTGCAGTGATACTTTCCATGGAAACTAACTTTCACAAGAGACTGCATCAAACTGACCACCCTTTCATGGCCATGTAGTTAATTTCTCTGAGAAGTGTACCCATCTTTTAATTTTTAAGACTATCTACAGAGTGAGACCACATGTTAAGTACTGACGGTAGGGGTGGTCTGATACAGTGGTACCTCTTTTAAGAGACTCCTCCAATGAGAGACCACCCTCTCTTGAAAGACCATTTTGTAAAACCCCAAGTCCTATTCTTCCAATGTTATTGTACCTCTAATGAGAGACCACCTATCTTGAAAAACCACTTTTATGAGGCCCAAAGGGTGGTCTCCCAAGAGAGGTACTACTGTAGTAAGGTACAGTGTCCTGTGTACTGCTGTAGTCCACAGTACATCAGCATACATGTTTCATTCCATCAGAACGAAACACCCCTAGCGAGTTCAGGTTCCACTCCAGTCAAGTGCAATCGCTGCATATAGGCAGAGAAAGAAAAGAAAACTGTATTCATTCTATGTGTCAAGCCTAACAAGCCTGACACCTGTGTTGTCACCAGCATTGACGTCTTTGAATCATTGTAAGTGAACGTGGCGAATGGAATCAATGATGATAACTTGGCTCATTCTGAGAACTTGTCATGTGCAAATTGTGTCAATGTGTAAAATTTTGCACCTCCAATTGAGAATTGCTATATGTTTATTTTTTTTCCCTGTAATCTTTGTTAATGGGAGAATCATGAATGAGTAAACTCACTTGTGATTCCCCATCACCAAAGGCCATGCATTTAAAACACACACACATACACACACAGTAACTCCCGGAGGCCCATGTGAGGCTCTCTATTTACTTTAAAAAATTGGAACATATGCGACTAGATTTTGATTTGAACTTGATTTGTCGTGGTGGGCCTACAAGAATTTGATCCCTGCATTTGCTTGTTTTGTCACTCATGATGGGGGGGGGGGGGGAAGATAGAGCGAGAGAGAAAAAAACTACAGGGCAACTCTTTGAAACTCTGTTTGCTGATGATACCCAGATGGTACAAATTGTCGGTGAAAGTTGCCAGAAAAGACAGCCAAAGCTTTGATTTCGCCGAATCCTCTGGCAAAGGAGGAGAAGTGTGGCTGCTGTTATACACTGTAGTGCCAGCCCGTGGTAAAGTTACTGTTTTAAGTTTGAGCAATATGGAGCTTGCATATTAATTTCCCTTCAAAATTTTTGACCCTGGAGCTAGGAAATGATGATGCAGTCAGCGGCCCTGATAGGGGCACATCGGTGGAAAACCATTGATGTTACCAAGGAGCCTAGAATATTCTAGGCTCCTTGATGTTACTAACATGTAGGTATAAAGAATACTTTATTCCAAACATGCGGTGACCTTTTCTTATATGAAGCTCAGTGACTGAGGGTTTAAAGAATATGTATGTGACCTTTCAAACACCTAATTTTATTGTAATAGTTAGTTTGGCAAGGAAAACATATATGTCCCCTCCCCTTCCAAAGGAGGCGGGTAGATTATTAATAGCGTGCCTGCGTCCGTGTGTCCATCTTGACAGTTTTCACACAATAAAGTGGTACCTGCTATTTAAGACCACCCTTAATGCCAGACAAAAGTGGTCACACATGACAGGTGGTCTTTCACTGCAGGTAAGCTAGCAAAGAAATTAAAGGCCAGTGTCTTGAAATAGTGGTCTTAAAACCTAGTGTGGTCTTCCACGAGAGGTGGTCTTTAGAGCAGGTACCACTGTAGCTTGAAAAGTTTTTGGCATTGGGCTTTCATATTACACATGCTTATAGTCCTGCATAAGGTCTTGGACGAGTTTTTAAGATGGGTGACCTTGACTCAATTCAGGACTTTCCCCCACAGGTGGATCACTGTTCCCAGTGATTTTCTCACCTCCAATGCCTAGAGAAAGCCCATTTGCTGGGGTAAAACTACTTGATTGTATAGTTTTAACATAGGTACTTGTCACAGAGCAAGGCTCACATGGCGAAATAACATGAATATCTCAGCCAAACAAGTTTAAGTATGGAAGGAAAATGGCCTCTAAACTATTAATCAAACCTTTCATAAAATGTTGAACTTATAACAATAGGTTAAGACTATTTAGAGCAGTAACGCTTGCCTAATCAGTGAAGTGTCTGCCATAACTGAAACAATGGCGTTTTGCCCTTTAAACACCACACTTAATTGTATGAATGATTATATCCCACAGAGCCATATGCTGTTGCATCGTGAGCACATGGTGCCAAGATGTACTCAGTTTAAAGGTTTCACAAACTACTCTAGTGATTAACCCCACAGGTGTCAGAAACCAATCGACGCCTATGCATGTGTGGATACTGTATGAGGGTCTCATTAATTTTGCCTGTAAAAGGTTTCTAACATCTTCAAATTAAAAACGCCTGGTACATTACCGATATTCACCAGCACATTAATCAACATGTTTTGCAATTTGTGTTAATGTTGCTATAATTGACCTCAAATTTACTTCAAAGATTGGTACTTTTAACATGCATTACCCTATGCCCACAAGTGTCCACCCCCGTGATGCCCTCTCCAGTCAGGTGGAGGTGAGAAAATTCTATGCTTTGCTGGGTGTGTGAAAGGAGTCAATTCCCGAAGTTACTGAGAGATTTTAATGAATTTGGTTTTCATGCAATAAGTTGAAAAGTTTTGACATAGGCCTTTCATATTGAAAATGCTTATAGTCCTGCATAAAGTCTCAGACAAGTGTGAAGGTGGGTGACCTTGACTCGAATTTCAAGGTCACAGAGCCATTGTAGTGAATTGGGTTTTCACAGGATAACTTGACAATTTTTTGACACAGACATTTCAGCTTGCAGGTGATTATAGTCCTATGTAAGATCTCAGACTAGTATGAAGATGGATGACCTTGACCTAATTCCCAAGGTCACAGAGCCATTTTAGTGTATTTGGTTTTCATGGGATAAGTTGAAAAGTTTTTTACATAGACCTTCCATATTGCACATGATTTTAGTCCTACAGATGATCTCAGACAATTTGTAAGATAGCTTTACATAGACCTTCCATATTGCACATGATTTTAGTCCTACAGATGATCTCAGACAATTTGTAAGATAGCTGACCTTGATACAACTTCCAAGGTCACAGAGCCACTTTAGCGAATTTGGTTTTCATGTGATAAGTTGGAAAGTTTTTGACATAGGCTTTTCATGTTGCACCTGATTTTAGTCCTGGATAAGGTATCAGACAAGTTTGAGGATGGGTGACCTTGACCCAAATCCCAAGGTCACAGTGCCATTTTAGCAAATTTGGTTTTCACTGGATAACTTGGAAAGTTTTGGACATAGACCTTTTTTATTGCACATGGTTTTAATCTTACATAAGGTCTCAGACAAGTTGTAGCATGGGACGGGGGGGGGGGGCATAAATCCAGCTATCTCTGATTGCGTTTTAATTTGCCATGTTTAATAAAGGCATCTGCTAGTACATACAGACACTTACTTGCTAAATGATAGGGGTCAAAACAACACCACAAAGCTAATATAAACGCCCCATATTGCATTTAAAAACTGACCTTTTAATAAAGCAATGTGTAGCTTGAAATTTTTTACTTATAAGCGTGTAAGCTTTCACAAGGTATTACATCATCTAACATAGGTCCACAGGATGTTGGTCTCATTGGTCATTATAATTTTGGTAGTGACCAGAAGACTATCTTATTGGCTCGAGGCATCTGGCCCGTAGCACTTGTATTTAGATAGTGCATGCTTTGGGAGGGAAAGATCACTGTAGAATCAACCCTAAGGACAGTCTCTCAAAGGAGGGAAAAGTCTAAGGAGAACATGTACCTTGAATTTGTCTTCAGCGATTGACCAATATATCTTAGTAGTATTGTTGGTGATCACAGGAACCCAAAAATCTTATCACTTAATCTCAGCCTTATGGCGTATTCTTGTGCCAAAGTTGAGCAAAATCTGGTGTAGCATTTTTGAGATACCATCGTGACAAACACAGACTAAATGGAGGGAAGGACAAATAGACAATCAGAAATCATAATGCTTGCCCCCAGAAAGGGGGGGGGGGGAGCATAAAAATTAAAGGTTGCTTATATTGTTGAGAAGTACTACATGTACATGTATTTCACCATGATCTTTAGATTTCCTTGGGAGAGTAACCCGATCTCATTTTACACTGTCAAACACAAAGTACTTGGGAGCTGTATTCCATAAATAGATTGGACAGCTGGTACTTTGGTTCTGAATTATATGTCATGTTCATGATGTTATTGCTGTATCTGTGAAAAGCTACATCCATAGTTTTAAGTTATACTGACAGTCAGGCAGCGCATACTGACAGGCCATCTTTGATATGACGATTCAAGTCTTCAGTTAATATTACAGAAAGCTGTTTACCAGACAGTGGAATCTTTCGGAAAGTATAGGCTAACAGTATGTGGGGTACAGAGGTATCCGCGATTTAAGACCTACCCAGCTGCCACCAAAAAAGTGTGCAAAACAGATGGTCTTAAAATATAGGTGAATTTATCAAAGAAGACTCCATTGTCATGAAAAGGCAATCTTTAAGAAGATATGCGGGCTCTCACACGTGAAATGGTTTTTAGAGCAGGCACCAATGTATATGGGATGTAATGGAGACTGGCCTCATAGTATTATTAAACAGATACAATATAGATGATCAGATGTGTGGGTGGTGCTAGGTCCAGACTTGGAAAAGGTCATCATGCAATCAACGTGGGACAAATATGATACCTTGTTGGTATAGAAACACTATATGGGCTATCTTTGTTGCAAATCAGCATGCTTTCATGCCAGGGGACCAGGTCCATAAACATGTTTGCCAGTGTCTCTTGTCTTGTTATTTTAAGATTCATGTAGTTACAATGACTGCCTTCATTTATCAAGATATATTTATAAAGTATGAATTTTTGGATTTTGGTGCAGTATATGAGAATGAGATGAAGTCTATTCGTGAATTTCAACAATGTAGTCTGGGATAAAAACAGGTCTAATGTGGGGACTGGTACTTAAGAAAATCATTGCTCAGACGGACTGCACGCTGGCCAGTCATTCCAATTGGTGATGAAGATTGGTGGTTCAACCAGACATGACACAGGATTGGCTGATAGTGCTGACTGGTTGAAGCTCCAGATCATCAGGAAGTACAGTGTAGTGCATTGTATTTGTCATACAACAGTTAGTTCTTATATGTGCAGCTGATTGGCTGAAACAGAGGGTAAAGATTGTAATTGTACGTGCAACAGTAAATGGCTAATATTGGGTGGAATACCATTACGAAACATACATATAAATTTCCTGCCAAAATTCTCTGACCACGTAGCTGTAGGCAATAGTAGCTATCATCCCACATGATGTGGGCATATTGATGGATACACCAAGGATATGACCAACACTTGTAATAGTAGTAGTAAAGAAGACATATTTCCAAACAAATGATGATTTCTCCTTTTATGATGCTTAAGACATGTTACAGAGTACGACTGTGACTTTTTTGGGGGGAGGCTATTCACATAGCCTTGGGAGCTAAAGGACTGGGCAAGTAGCCAGTAGATGAGGCGACAGTGGTGTGCGACGCATTTCGACTCGTCTGAATATCATCAGACACTGTAGGGATCTCGTTAAGACCATCATTATTTATAGTGAGGTGTAACAATTATGTTGCCTCCTAGCATTACGTTACGCAGAGGTCCGCTCACATGCAATGAAGACTGGAAGCCAAGTTTTAGTCTTGTAACCACATAACTCACTCTCCAAACAAAAGTTTGAAATTGTCTGTTTACCAAAAAAAAAAAAGAAGATTCATGTAGCTTTGCCCGCCTACTTACAGATAGTATAATTGGGGATGAGACCTTTCCAAAGCCACATTACCCCATGACATGATTTATATTTTTGCCATAGTATTTGTAACTTGTGTCAAAATATGAGTTTCTTACAACTTTGAAATAAGCCAGTACTTATATTAGTATATTTTATGCATCGTTTTTGTTTCAACATCTCTGCAACCGAACTGCTGCCATGGCTTTTACAGGGGCCTAGTTCTCGCTTATGGTATCACTCATTGATGTCAGGTGCTATGAGTAGCATAGATAAGTGTCAATCAGTTATTCACCACAGCAATAAAAGATATTCAACCGTTTATAGTAGGGTTTATTTTGGCTATTGTGCGAAAAAGGTTTTTTCCCTTTTCTTGGACAGGAACATCATTTCTTGGCTCCAAACATGTGTGTGGTTGTACCAAGAGGAAGCAGTTTCTGCAGAGTCTTTTCAGCAATTTTATCACTGTACTTGAGTCAGCTGTTGATGATGACGAGGACGAGCCTATTTTGGTTGAAAAGGGGCATGGTTGTTTTTGTCAGTTATCGACTACATTTACCATTTGTTATAAAAAGTAGACATCATCAGATGCACCATATTTTATTTTTAAGGGTCCGCCCCATGGGGGGACCCTTTATGTTGTCGGGTTGTCCTTCCATCCAGATGTCCATCCGTCCAGATGTGCACATTCTTGTTACCGCAATATCTACAGAATGCCTCCTTGTATTTTGCTCAAATTTGGCAATATGCTTACCTTACCTGGCAAGATGAACTTATGAGATTTTGGTGTCACCATGACCTAATCAGAGCAACTGGCGGACCCTTCAGTCAGCGCTTTGCGTTGAAGGTACGTCTAGTGTCAGTTCAAAATATTTGAAATCTTCTCAAGAAGAAACCATAACACATGATAGTTTCAGGTTCACAACAGTCAGCCAGTACTAGACGCTGACCTACCGCCTGGGAAGTACAGAGCGGACAGGTCATCATTTGTAGAGCTGCCGCAATACTCATGGTGCGGTCAGTTGCGAGAGTTTGTTCATTTGTGAATAAGATATCTGTACAAAAAGAAGTGATTATGAGTCAAAAGGCCATGTTACAGATGGCATCTTTATTGATGAAAATAAGACTGTAATGTTATACGATATTAGCACTTACATTCTGCCCAGTCCTGACCAGGCAAGTAAATTATCCCAACAGGGGACCACTCAGTCTCGGGCAAGGAGGCACTTTCTGCTAT
Source organism: Hermodice carunculata (assembly GCA_964020975.1). Classification (NCBI taxonomy): domain Eukaryota; kingdom Metazoa; phylum Annelida; class Polychaeta; order Eunicida; family Amphinomidae; genus Hermodice; species Hermodice carunculata. Next base: position 8,260,860 of record OZ026615.1, on the reverse strand, counting down.
GACAAAAGACATGATATAGGTTGCTCTGTTTATATGTTACATTGGCATTTGTAATTGATTTCAATTATGTACTTTCTATTAAATGGGCCTCGAGGCTGAAATAAAACCCGCTGATTTAAAGTGAATAAACTCTCACAACTCTACACCAAAGAGATTGTAGCAGCTCCATGCATAATGACCTGTACACCTCATACATCCCAGGAGGTAGGTCAGTGTCTGGCACCGGCTGACTGTTGTGAACAAAATGGAACTGATGTGTTCTTGTTTCTTCTTATTAAGATTCTCTGTCACCCCCCCCCCCCCATTCATGGCAGTATGCCTTGTTTACATTAAGTTGTTTCCAAGTCAAGTAGGTTTTGCAAGAGCAATACATTTTGCCTGCTTTGATAATGGGATCTGCCCCAACATATGGGTGCTTCCTTGTTGAGTGACACGGGCTAAAGCATCACTGCAGTTAATATGAATGTCCTGTATGGGTTTAACCCTTTGCCCCTGAAACTGGCCAAAACTGGCTGATGGTCAAATGCCGTATGCTTCAGAGTTTTCAACTAATTTCAACAGCAATAAAAGACAATTTGACTGAGAATTTTGGATGAGATACATCAAGATAACATGGCCAAGGTCAACAGCTTTCCTTGGCGTGGTTTGAGCACTTAGTGCCCAACCCATGCCAAGGAAAGCTGTTGACTCAGTCTTAATTCAAAGGAGAAAGGGTTAAGGGACAATTTGGAGTGAACATACAAAGAGTGGTTTGTTTACATATGGATACATGCTTTGATTAATTGATGGCTGAGTGATCACTGCCCGCATATTTTGCCCCACAGCAGTTCCTGCATCCAGAATGTATTCTTCTCTTTTTATTTCATGTATTTATTTGTAAGGATTGACAGAACCTTGTCATCTTAATCTGATATTAACAACTGACAGATCCCTGCCATCTTAATCTGATATTTCCAGCAAAATGTATTCTGTGTAGGCACTTCTCATGTTTGTTGAAGTTTTTTTTTTGTTTCCCCAACACATGTCATCTGCAGAGGCCGCTGGAACAATTTTCTAGGAAGAAGTAGATGTGGTAGAAAAGGGGACATAAAAATGCAATTTGTGTTTCTGTGTAGTGAGGTCTAGCCTGCAGCATGTTATTTCAGAAGGACCAACTTCCAAAGATGCTGCAAGGGAAGTAATTTTGTTCCAATCTTGTGTTCACATTGACATCTGAATAGAGTGGGACCTTGGGAATAAGGTTGACCTGCAGTCATGCCATTGAACCAAGTGGGGTGAGGTACAAAAGGGAACAAGGGAATCCCTGGGCAGCACACAGCAGTGACAACAGTCAGTGACTTGGTGGTGTAGGTTTAAATCAAAACTTCAATAGAAGATACAAGCATCATATTAAATTAACTAAATTACCACTTATCTGCCCCCATCCCACCCCAAAAATAAAATTTAAGAAATCATGTTATTGATGGAGTGCATGGTCTTACTGGGTAATGTTTGGTATCTTGTTGACTTACAATTTCTCTTCCAACCCTCTAAAGCTTGGTACTCAGTTTGGATACAATGCATCATGAATTATAATATCAGTTGTGTCCAGGAATATTTGTGGGAAACAAATTTGTGATGGATCCCTAAGCAATGATCAAGTTAAGAAAAGACTACGTCTTGCAGCAAAACAGCATTATTTTTAGGAAATTATCTTCCTTGCCAGATGAAAAAAAAAGAGGAGGATGAGGAGGAGGGCTGATACATAGGAATAAGTTGTCAGTACTGACAATACGAAGCTGTTTGTGTATCTGTAGATAGTAGAGTCAAATTGTTTTTCCAGCTGTGATATTTAATAAAAATTGGGGCACTGTTCAAGTACGTCCCCCATCCCCTCCCCCCACAATGTGTGAGTGATAGCCTCCATGGAGTAGACCATGTTATAGCAGAACTGCCTTATGATAAGGGAGCATTTAGTATGGAAGTAATGGGGCAGTGCTTTAGTGGGAGACAAGACCATTTTATATCAGATTCCTCCTTGTAATGAGGAGAACACAAAAGAAGTAGTGTAGCTATAGATATAGTACAGTCATACGTTTTGGGGAAGCTGTTCAAGTACATATATGTGCAGATTGTATAGTCTTGGTATTTTTCCTGGCTATGATATCTTAACATTGACGGACATGATGCCAATGTATGATCAATTAACTTTTTCTTCGAAAAAACCTAACAAAACAAAAAACAAGAAAAATGCCAGATATGGTCTAGTATTGTAAAAGTTCTCGTGTTCCTTTTCCTTTTCTTTTGTCATCGGAAATTGGGAGGTGTTCAGTCAACAGCTTTCTTGGATGGACACCAGGCACATTGAGAGTGCATCACACTAGAAAGCTGTTGTCTGGGTCCTCGAAGGCTGCGGTTACATGTCCCTTCAGCATTGAACACACGCGTGCCAGTGGAGGAAGAATAATGTGCTTTTGAACTAGTTACTGAGGGCAGGTAGGTGGGCAGAGAGCAGGAAGGTAAATCGATACTGCGCCAGCAGAGATATACTCTAAACATGCTGTTATGAAGACTCGCCATCAAATTGCTGTATACCTGTATACAGTCACTTGAACTCTCAATGAAGCTTGGATAGTTGTGTCAATAGCAGAGGAAGGAGATTATTAAAGAAATGAGAACAGTTTGTATTTAATGTATACCTGTAAGCTGAGGATATCAGTAGGGTCCATTATGGTAAATTATTCATATGTCTGAAAGATGAACAATGACGAGTGTACAATTTTATTGGCACTCCTTCTGATGCTTTCAGGATGAAGTGATCAGGTGTAATTGAGTTCAGTGCTTGTTCTTGTCATGTTTATGTGAGCAAATAAAGGTCCCATCATTTTCAGGTGAAACCGTCATAAATAATATACACATGTACCTCAAACCTGGGGAGTGAAGTCCATGCTGAGTGATATTGTCATTGTTATGTGCCATACTGATGTTATGTCAGTTAATATACAACAAAGCTATGCTCTCGTATTCCATGTAAATGTTGATCACGTAAATTATGCTATGACTATGCAAGGTTCTTATGTTTTTGTTTATGTCAATGAAACCACTTAGTGTTGTCTGCATGAGTATAGTCTAAAAACCACTTCCATGTCCTCTGTGTCCTGCCTGTTGTGTGTATGGAATGTTGCAGGCCTAAAGACAACACTTCTGAACCACTGGAAAGGGATCTTTATGGGCCATATCATTTATTTAGACAATAACGTTCAGTCTGTGCTAATAAGCCTACTGAACTGGCACTAGCCATTAGCCAGTTGGCCAAAGGCTAATATCAGTGGGGTTTGGCTTAAGATATTTCCCATTGTGTAGCCAAAGTGGCGAAAGAAATTTGAAATTTAAGTTTAAGTGAAGTACATGAATCCCCATAAAAGTTTTCCAAAATTTATATGTTTAAGACTTAAAGGTGGCTCCTATGAGAGCGACATGTATTTGTCTTAATAGGAGTCCCCCTAGCCACATCAATTTTTTTATCATTATGTACATATATGTCAATATTGAAATCGTCATTGTATTGATTGGCTAAAATAAATGAGTTTTGAGTTTGAGCTTGAGTGCATCAGAGCTGTTTGATCAAAACAAGTTTCCCTGCAGACTTTGAGTACACTTTAAGTTGCTTTAATTTTGTTGTCATCTTATTTATGCTTATTTTGCTAATGGCACAAAACCTTTAGAATAAAAATGCCATGAAATAGTATGTTGACATTGTTTGAATAGGAATCAGGTCCAAAATAGTGAAATTAAAACTATAGAAATGTCAAAAGTACGAAAACAGTTAAAATTTAAACATGCGAGAATAAAGCAATTTACAGTGAGTTTAAGTGGCAAATATACCCGAGCTGTACGACCAAAACAAGTTTTGGCAGCAGACTTTGAGTATATGGCACTTCATATCCAAGACATGGCAAGGCTTCATTATGTTTTATTTTTGTTTTTTCAAATGCCCTCCAAATGTTACAGTTCTGCAGATTGAGAGGGTGTCCAGAGAGTACCCTCAGTGAAAGCCTTGGGAGAGTGAGAGCACTTGACAGAAAAATGCTCTCAACTCCTTCCACAGACAATAATACTGGATCTGACCAAGAAAAACCTAAAAGCTTCTTGATGACCAATTAAATCCATCATTCAGCACAACTGGGGCACTGTGAGTTCAAGCCTCCAGTTATGCAAAAGATCTAGAGGGAAAGAAGTGGTCCCGGGCTTCAGGGCAACTCAGAATCTTAGAGACATATACAGACTTGTTCCAGACTGAGATATCCCATTACTAACAGGAAAGGTGCTGTCTCTGGGATCAGTGAACAGAATCCTTGTGACACGAGGTCCTGTCACTATTGTGAAAGGCTGGCCACCACTGGTAGGGTGTGACAAGCCAGGTAACCGGTCATTTATACACAACACCTGTAGAGGGCTGGTGTTAGAACAACAACTTGGTACATGTGGATTTGCTGGCTTGTCAGTGCTGTGACCTACAGTATGTGGGACTGACTGAATGCACATTGATGAGGAGAATGAGCGAACGCTTCTTTAACATCAAGAATAAAGATGTAAACCAACCCCCAGGTAGACATTTTTGTCTACCGAATCACTGCTCAGTTAATTGGCCTTTAACCATTCAGATTCTGGAGCATATTTGCACTCCACCTGAGCTGTCATGCACCGTGACACCAGACTAGAAATTAGAGAAATACTGGATACAACAGCTGTGCACTGCTGAACAGTTAGGCCTCATAATATTATGGGTACATAGACACACTTGATGAGTCATGTAGTAAAATTTATGTTCTGTGTCTATCTACCTTACCGTAACACATGGACATCCCCTCTATAAGTTGACCTGTGGAACACCAAGGACTTCTTTTTTTTTTTACTTTTAAAGATACAAACTTTTCTCCCAGCCGGTATGGGAATACTATCTCTGTGTATATGGCTTCCCTGAAGTGGACTGTTTTGAGTAGTACTTATGTTACGGTACTGGTAACCAGGTCGTGGTTTCTTAGCCATGTGACACTATCATCATGATCATGCTCACGAGCCATCATGCTGAACCCATCTAGATGGAAGGTTTGACTTGTAGTCCCAGCGTACATCTTGACCTGCCCCATTTGAGACATCAGCTTAACTCAGGTCAGCAATGTTACCCCCTGTTGTATAAGCTAGCAGTGGTTTACAGTGTTCCAACTGCCACAGACGACAATTGCTGATGATTGAAACTGGTCTGGCCGTTTCCCTTGTTAGGGGTCATCCGTTCACGGGTCCAGCCTGGTCTTTACTTCTGCAGTGAAACCTGTCTTGAAAGACCACCCTGACGATGACCAAATTGTGGTATCTCAGGACAGGTGGTCTTTCATAGGAAATCCAAAGAAAAGGAAAAGTAATAAGCAAGATGTCCTGGAAAGCTGGTCTCTCAATGGAGTGGTCTCACAAGACAGCTTTCACTGTACGACTTGTGTTTAACTCTTTCACTACCAAGGTTTGGACTGAGTCAACAGCTTTCCTCAATGCGCTTTGGGTGCATTGCGCCCAGAGCACACAGAGGACAGCAGTTGACCTGAACACATATTCTGTGGGACTACAGGCAATCTGGTACTTGAATGAAAGGCCTTTTTGCAAAGAATATGAATATAGTATTCATTTGATAATTTAGAGACATATGTCTTAAGTATCTTGACTAAAGTTGCAGCAGGTGGTGAAAGAGTTAGGCAGAGGTGTGTGACATGAAAGTTGTATGGGTTCAATGATGCAAAGTATTTTTATTTGCTGAGAACTTTGACTTTATTTCACATTTCTTTATGTGTACTGTTATTCCCCATACTACACGCACTTTTGGGGAAAAAGTTATTTTCTTGAAGTCCTGGTGTGCGTTATTCAGAGGTCAATAATTTTTTTCCTGCGTCATGATTGCCGGATTTGCATTGTCCCCGTTTACAGTGAATGGATAGTTGGGTGATAATAGAAACATGCATTGAAACAGTCTTCAAATGTACTTAAAACTAGCATATTTCGTTAAAAGACATGCATTCCTATTTTCCTCATGCTTTTTCAAACTCATCATGGCTTATTAACAACTTGACTCTTAATTGTTTCTTTGTCATCAAACTTCAAAGTCGGTTGGGTCGGGTCTCTATCATGGCTTGAGCAGCATTTTCTCATTTTACTCACCAGATGGCAATACTACAACATATCAAAACTTCGAAGAAATAAAAAAAAAAGTGTGGAATTTATGCAAACTTCTCTCTGGCCAAGTCCCAACTTTGGGCTGGTCTTGTTGTTTAAATTGATGGATTTAGAGTGACGTCCTGTCTTGTAGAACATTATATCAATGCATGAACAAAATCTGATAGATATGAATGAAACCGCGTGTGTGGTGGTGTGAAGTGCCAATGGCCGTGTCAATGACTGATGATCTCCATGTGACACGGTAGAGCACCGTTCACATTCCCCGGGTGTTTTCCCTTGTACGTTGTACAAATTTGTTGTAGACTAGTAAAGAGTTGGTATTTGGGGAAACATTGATGATTTTATCGATTAAAGTTACCAGGTGTTTTTAAATGGTTGGTTTGGAGCTACATGTACTTCTTGCCAGTGTGTGGTTGGCGCTTTGTTTCTGCTTGGCCTGTTAGTCTTGTGTACTTTTCACTTTCACGTTATATGCAGGTGTAAACATTTTTCCAACTTTGATTGACCAAAATCACACCTGCTCATTATTCATGGCAGCAAGCTTACCATGGGGAATTATGGTAGATAGTTGGAGATTATCAACATTTGTCATGCAGATTTGTCGTATCTGGTCTGTACGGATGATCTAAATAAAAAACCAAGGAATAAGTTGTTTCAATTAATAATACATGTATTTGAATACAGACGTTAACCAATCAAACCCAAGGAATACTCATGTTTTGATTGATTCATGCGTCAGCCAAAATGACATATCACCACTGTAGTGACTGATTAAAAACTGAGCAAACGTAAATGTAGTCACCTGATAAGTTAGTTCAACTTGTGTCTGTATCAAGACTTTGTATAACCATGTTGACATACAGAAAAGGGCACCAAACATGCATGGTTAGTGCCATATATAATGTATACATTTTAAATGCAATTTAATTACTTTACAGTTACGAGTGATAACGTAAGGATGGAATTAAGTACTTGTAAAAGCTTCTATAAATGATATTTAACAAGGGTAAGGGCGGTAGGTTAACAGGTAAAATGACACCTTAGCTCTAACATTCAAGTGGAAAGTTCATTTATCATTTAAAATGCTGCATTTTCACAGAAATTGTACAATTAAGAAGATTGTTATCCATAGAAAAAAAAACCCTGATTAACACAATGTCTTGTTGCAGAATTGGTGATAGTTGCCACACTTACAATTTTCCACTACTAAGTTCGTCCAATGTAGGGTTCTGGTTAGTCAATGTTAAAGCTGGAAAGTGCAGTAGGTGGTTTTAGTGAATGAGATTGAAAAACTGGTAAAATCTGTAAGTTACTGGAAGATGTTGTTTGTCATGATGCCTGTATTACATGTATGTTTATGCCATGCAATGTTGTTAACGAATTGTTTTGTTTGTTTTCAGTCCCTGGAGAGCACCCGGCGTATGCTGGCTATGTCAGAAGAGGTAAGTCATTACTATCTAGTACATACGCAATACATGATTGTCATTTAATATTATATGTAATGTTGTTTATTTTTTTTATTCATATTTCTTCGACTAAAAAAAATAAATTTGTACTGATGATGCCCACAGTCATTCTCATATTCAACTGAATACCCTTGTGGACAGACACAGAATCCAAAATTGTTCTTTTGTTCTGCTGTAGTGCTCACAGTCATTCTTGTGGTCAATGGAACACCCATGTAGATAGGTACAGGTACACACTCAAATTATGTTTGAGTTTGGCAAGAGTCAAGGCGGCAAACTTATTTGCTAGTACATTCTGATGCATTTGGCTAAGTCTTAGCTCTGCAGGGAAAGAGTGTAACTGCCGCTTGTGCTGGTGTCAGAGAACATTTGTTCCTCCCCAAACATTCTTTCCCCCTGGAATGAACATTTGTTCCCCCAAGGAGTAAATATTTGGGAAGATTTGTTCCCCAAACGAATAGTTGTCCCCCCCCCTCCCATTTTATTTTAATTTTCAACAAGATTTCTTCTGCACAATGACATTTTACATTTTGTTCATGTGTTTATACACCTTTTATACCCAAATAAATCTTATCTAACAAATGATTCATGAAGACTGAGCTATATACTGGCCATGTACTTTATGATATATGTAAGGGTTGTGTCCTTTCACAAACCAGTGTCACATGCTACAGTGTACTCAGTATATTCTCCCAGGGAAGGGATTTCCACTTCAAGGATATACACCAGTAACAGTTGAAGGGTATTAATTTTCACATAAAACAGAAAATATCTTGACCTGCATGCCAATTTTTTGGGGGGGTTAAAGAATTTTTAATGTTTATCCAAGCACATGGATATTCCATTTTGAAGGAAAAATAAAAACATTCAGAGACTTACAATTTACCCCTAGGTCTACTGCTTCACCTGAGGAACATACCCATTGTTTAATTTACATTTGAGAGTTCTTTTGAGCTCTACTAACACATACAATCCTACTGTACATACAGATGTGTAAAAAAATGTTGAGCACGCAGGGCTGCCTCTGTTTCAAAAAGGTGTACAAAAAAACTTTCTTACTTCCTTATATATCAGGGTGTAACAGTAAACAGTCCCACATGGATGACGTGGTAACGAGCGTTTGGCATGTGTCATGTTTATGTGCATGCCGGCATAAGTACAACAGTTCTAGGAATGTGTCATAGCTTGGGTCCCCATAAGTCAGCATAAGAAGAGTACATTGACTGTCTCTCTTGGGGTCTGGTTGTATGCTATATAAATATATTCTATTAGATTGTAAAAAAATCAAGATTGGTACCCTTTGGTAGCCGTGTGTATTTCATAGCAGTTAACTTGTGAATTATGGAGTTTTCACAAGTATGTAGGTAGTGCTAGTAGGCAGATAAACACAGTCAAGTTACACTTGTCTTCTGCCACTGGACAAGCTGGAGGCAAGCTGTGGGTATATTATCCATTTCGGCAGTTATGATGAGAACATTTATAAATGTACAGCTATTTTGTTTGTCAATCAAAATGCCCGTTGTCATTTCTTTGAACATCACACAAATGCCCAGTGAACAGAAAAGAAGCGCACAACAGGTTTCAATGATTTTAAATCGGTCCATTTGACAATGACATCAAGAATTTCATGAGCTCAGAATTTGAAATTGAGCATGGTGATTGCCCAGTATCATGTCCAGATAAGGGCTACATTGTGCTGACCTTGAGGTAATTTTCCATATCACAAGGTTAATTTTCACTGCAGGATGATAATTCCAGACTGACATGAGCTCAGACTGATATCGCCCAGGATGGTGAACACTTATTAGGATGATAGTGAGACAGAACATAGGTGACCTTGGCCGAATTTCCAGTGTCAGGGGCCACTTAATTGTACTGTTTATTTGAGAGCTATCTTAGCCAGGACACTCATGTTGCAATGAGGATGTTCCACTATAACTGCTAGGTGGTAATTGCATTTTGGATGACAGTTACCCAATTTTTAAGGTCATGGGGAAAACTATTAGAATTTGTAGCCAGATTTTAACTCGAGAACTATTCATGTCAGGATACAGACCCATTGGTCCACAATGTCCCTGCAGATCAATCTAGGAATGGCAGTACATCACCCAGATTCCAGATTTGTATTTGTCATGGCTATTTTAAGCGTAGCATAAGAAATTCATCAGAATGTTTCTTCACTGCAGTGGAGTGTTTACCTGTAATTTTTGTGCCATCTTGACCTTTATTACACAGAGTCGCCTTTCAGTTTATTTGTTTCCTTTGGGCATTGTGGCTTAGTCATCTTGTATTAGGATGTTTTCATTGAAGCTGTCCTCCGTCAAGAAATTTCCAAAATGGTTCTGTCTGTGTCAACATGGGCATGACTGTCCAAGTTTGTTTCCATTTATATCACTGCAGTGTTTGGCCTCTCAAGTCCTAGGCACTGTTCCAAGTCAGAAATGGGTTGACCTTTGGAATTTTGTGACAATTTTAGTTCTTTCAAGACACTGTTCATTTGGGCTGTCAAAGTCCTTAGTATAGCATTATTTACTGTAAAATCTTCATGATGCCCAGAGGAGTGGTAATTACTACTTTGGCGTCCAGTTGGATGTAACATTGGAGAAGCCCTTCCCTTTGGTTGTTTTGTCCCAAAATCATGGTAAAAATGAAATGTGATCATGTAATATGGATGCACAGCAGGCACACAGTTTGTAGGGCAAGCAGACTATTAGCTATGAGTGAAGGCCTTGGTTCCATTTGGAAAGTACATGCATTGCCATCTGGTGAGGGAGAAATAATCACTTTCCCAAACTAGTGCTAACATCAGGCTACATAAAACATGGCTGCTTTCCCACAGGCAGTGGATCTGATTTACATGCATACCATTGGACTCCCCTACTTTTGGGTGTTCTATGGCAGCAGTGACACTGTGGGTTCATGTACTACCTGCATTGAACCCTTTCTTCCACCTTAAGGCCAGGGTGTTGGCATCACAACCCTTGTTCCCACTCTCTTGAAGCACACGGTGATCCAAACACTGAGCTGGATCATGTTACAGACTTTATACTAGTCCTCCCGTTTGGCCAAGCGCTTTCATTATGTAAGAACTCTTTGAAAAAAAGAGTGTCCAAAGTGCAAGCCAAAGACTTGGCTCTGTATGTCAAGGTCTGGGGGCAAATGAGAATATGAAGCAAAGGCTTAACAGCAGTTTTAGCAAAAATGAGGAGCCGGTTTCGCCGTTTGAGCATCTCATCAGGGACTGGACATAACGGTTTGGACTTCTGTTTATATACTGTTGTGTCAACAATAAACATTGTTAACAAACAAAAAGAGATATATACATGCATGTCAGTTAAGGTAACTGGCCAGGGGAATTATTCCACCTGTCTTATGACATGATGGTCAGCAGTGTGTAAGATACACATGCTGTAATGTCCAAAAAAAAAAAAAAAAAAAAAAGCATCTCAGGGCAACATCAAAGTTAGATCAACAATCTACTGTCCCACAGCATATACATCTGAGTAAGCGATATACATATCCAATTACTTTTGATTGCAAGGATTAGGCCCAAAATGCTTATGATCAAGGCTGTGTCCCTATGCACATGCACACATATTGAACTACAGTTATGCTTGCAATTACCATGATCCAGCTCAGTGTGTGTGCATACAAAGTCAGCTGAGCACAGGGCTGTCATATTCCTCATGTTTTTTTCTCTCTGTCTGTGTGTGTTGTGTGTGAAAATAAGATTGCTGATAATTACATATGCCATAATTTGGTTACATGGTGTATATCCGATCTATAACTTTCATTAAGTATGCACAGGTTGGTGGCACTCGTACTAGCTCAGCTTGGCTATGCTATGGAGAATATGAAACAGGGTCTTATTTATATGTGTTATAATTCTTACTGAATAATGACTTTCACAAAAGAGTTAGGATTCAAAACTATGTTACTCATAACAAAGTCCAGTAACTTGTACAGATGGAAGCAAATGAATTGATAACCCATCTGTGCCTTAGTTGTAATCTGTGGTCACTCAGGCTTTGCAGTGAGAGTGAACAGTGCTGGTTTCAACACACATATGGGGTTGAGATCAGATAGACTGGCATCAGATGCGGGGAATTGATTCCATTTTCTCATTTGGAGACAAATCACGGTCTTACAACCAAATTTTCTATCCCTTTTGTGCAATGTGGATGGTTGAAAGTCTTCTGCTGCCTGAAGATAAGCATATTTGACATCTGTTGATAAATGTGTGTATCTCTTCCCTTTGCGGGAGGCATCTTCATGCCCAACCCAGCATGCGCTGTACTATAGTACTGTCAGAGTGAGAGGCTCAAGCATTAATTGCTTGCTCTATATCACATGTTGAATGGTCTTATGTGTTGACTATTTCAAAATTTCAAGAGCTGAAAAGAAGTTACACTTTTATGATGGGATTTTTTTCCCCACAGATTTGAACATTTTGATATGAGGGCTGATTTGCTGCTATATATGGTAAATTGAAAATAGTCCTGTTTTTTCAATCACTGTATGGTGACATGCCTTTTAACCCTCTCTCCCTCAAGTCGGCTGTATGCGGCCACATTGACCCCTCAAGTCAGCCGAATCTGGCCTTTTTCAATACATGCATGGAAATCATTCTTCCTTTCTGTATCAACTTATTGATAGGAAAATCATGAAAACCATGAGCTGAAGTAGGCATTTTTGCATTGTTTCCTTCATATCACCATACCAACATTGTTACTAAAAACAGGATGGAGCGTTTGTTCAGTGAAATTACTGATCCTGCGTAGAAGACCATTGATCAAGATTATGCTGTTTACAGTGCATATCCAGCACATTCATGGAATTTGAGTCTTCCCATGGCTCATGTCCAGGTGTTTTGCTTTCTATACATGTCTTTCCCCTTTAGCACAGTTTGTGTGGGACGTTTCTCTGTCAAAATTTGATAGTGGATGGCAAAAATAAACGTGTTGCATCACATTTATCTTGACCGTTTTGGAAAGTTCATTGGAGAACAGCATCCATGTTTGTAGGTTTCAGTGCATTGCTCAGCAGTAATCTTAAACCAAAGTACTTTTCGGTTATTATCAGGAGCCCAAAGAGCTTTTTTGGTGGTGCCGAAATATGCCCGAAGTGTTCCGAGTACCATATTTGGATTGATGACCCTATACAGTTTCCAAATATCGATATTATTGTCAAATTGACTGATTTTTATGGTGGGAAACATCGACACACATCAAAAGTAGCCAATTGGAGGAGAGTATTCCAAAATAGAACAGATTTGGGGCTTTCCCATAGTAACAGATATTCCAGACATTTGTAAACAAACATCGCCCTACGGACAATGCAAACTTTTGCATTTTTTCCTGCGGATTTTCACACTTTTACTTGCTGTAAACAACTGTCAATGATTATTTATACTGCATGGACAAATAAAGCAATACATTTTATCCCAAATGAAATGTCACTACATGTACTGAAAACTACAATGTTGAACCAGCCATGCTACCCACACATGCCAACACCTGTTCCTACAATACCAGACCAGACAGCGACTGTTTTAATGTGTTCATAGCACATTTTTACTGTTCATAAGGAATTAATTTGAAGAGTAGAGTGGACTAAAACCCAAGTAATGTGAGGGGGGAAAGGGCTAATAGTGCAATTTGTATTGAAGATTTCAAGTTTAAAATCCCTTATCAGCATAATTTTTAATGGTACAAATTGTGTTCAGTATACAGCAATATTGTTGTCAATATGTGGAAGTTCATTGTACATTCATATTTCACAGCTTGGACTTCACAAGAACCCCTGCCAGATCTTTAGACTTAGTGGGGGAATACATTGGATGGCTCTGTAACAGTAATTTTTGGACATACATACATGTATGTGCGTTTCTTGGGGAAAAATTTAAAATGAAAATCTTTAATGAACCAACATAGCCACTTACTTCTAGATTGTACTAAAACACTTTTTGAGACCCCATATTGTTAATTTGTTTGACAGGTGTTCCTGCGTCCTCCCCTGATAGGCATTGTGCCTTGTTTTTCTTGTTTCCTTTCTGGGAAGGCGAACTGATGCAGTGACCATCAGCATGTTCCAAAAAAAGTGCAGGTCAAGACCTATATTCTAGATGCTTGCTATTTTTGCATTGTCTTTACTTGGAAGGAATGAGTGATTGTGATGGGTAAAAAACTGCATTAAATTGCCATCTGTGCGTTTTCCATTTCGATGTACATAAAACCAGTGAAGTGTTATGTTTTATGCCTTCCCTTAAGCATGGAGTTAATCAGGTTTGTTTTCTCTGCTAACCATTCACATAATCATTCTTGCACAGCACATGCATCAGGCGTTCCTTTGTTTGCCACAGAATTTCTGTCATGTGAACTCATATTGATGACTGATTTTACCATGTAGAATTAGCTGGAACCAGATAAAAAGTGCAGATTTATACTCGTTGTAAAAAGAGCTTTCATTTAACTCTTTCAGTGACACATTTCGGACTGAGTCAACAGCTTTCCTCAGCATGCTTTGGGTGCAATGCACCAAAAATGTACCGAGTAAAACTGTTGACCAGGACTGTTCTATCACATGTAACTTCAGGCATGTTGGTACTTTAGTTTAATGAAAGGGTCATTCCAAGTTAATTCAGCAAGTGCCTTCCACCATCACGTCACGGACTTTCTGTACTTTTTCTCCAAATGTTCAGGTAGGTCTTAAACATGGAAATCCAAAATTTCAGTACTCTGGTACCAACGGTTCAAATTTTATGAGCTTCAAGGGGGGGGGGGGGGGGGGGAGGAGGTCATTTGTGAAAAAACTGCTATTTTTGGGAAGCAATATTTCAAATTGCAATTTTTCAAAAAAATTTTAAGCCACATGATTGAAATTTTTAGTGATGTTAAAACATGTTGTATACTATCAATATAAATAGTATGGCAAAATATACATTTTTTAAAAAAATAATGCGATGTAAAAATTGAAAAATCTTCTTCATTGAAATTTCTGAACCATATTTCAAGTGTGAATATCTCCAAAACAAACCTCAGGAGAGCACTGCTTCTTCCAATGCTTAGTCATGGTAAAATATAAATCAAATTTTTAAAATTTGGGGTTACTAACATTTTGAGCTTTGGATAAATTTGAGGCCCAAGTAGTTGTGAAGGAATAAGATGCCTGACTTTGGAGACCTCGAATGCCATGTGGTAAAGTTAACAATAACTTCAAGATTATACAGCACCAAGATCTACACTGTATATCTCAACTACATTTGGTCAAATTTTTGTAGATGGTGTTCTGTCTCTTTCCGCTCAAGAAATACACAGCAAATCTGTATCATTTTCTCATATTTGTGTGTATATTTGTCCATTATTAGGACACACACAAGGTGTGTCTACCTACTCTAGCTGGAGTGCAAAGTTATCACATGTCAGTTCTGTGGCCCTGGAATATATTATTACATAATTTCTAACTAATCTGTCAAAATAGGTTTGATGTAGAAGCTGTTGCAGTATATTTGAAAAATAATGGTGTTTGCCATCTTCATTTGTATCGTTTCCTATGATATCATATGCATGAAAGGGTGGTATGCGTAGTACATTTCAAATGAATATTTTTTTGTACATTGTTCAGGGGTGCCATTAAGGGTGAGTCCAGCTGGGTCCTTGACCAATAAAATATAAGAATGAACCATGTTTTTTTTCCCAAAACTATCACAGGACCCAACCAAATTTTTTGATCATTTACAATAGACTTTATGTAAACCGAGTCAAACTGCCACAAAATGGACCCATCCTTCAAAATGCTTAATGCCAGTTTTGTTGTTGCTAAGTCTAAAGTAGCCTTTATTCATACAGGAAGTTCTTACAGTAATGGTACTGGTTTTCAAAGAGGTCCTGACACATAGACACACATGAATCTACAGTATGTAAATGAAAGTATAAAAAAATCAATAAAGCTAGTTGCACAGTACACAAACATCATTGAGTAACTAAAAGTGGTCATGATGACTGTATCATACATAATTTTCACGCCTTTCTCCAAAAATCAGTTTTAAAATACCTGCTTTAAAAGCACTGGCTGTTTGTGAGCCCCAAACAGCTGTTGGTATTTTGTTCCCTGCAATGCTACCCCTACATGTATATCCAAAACACCGCTGACCGCATACAAGTCTATACTCAGGTATTTTAAGGTTGTTGTTTGCTACCTGTTGAGTAGAGTATGAATGGTGAAGATGGTTAAATCTTTCAGGTAGGCACCCCGCAGTCAAGCCATTTAAACATTTAAACATCGTGACACTTTCATGGAAATAAATATGCTCCTTTACTGAGAACCAATTTCATGGAGATCTCACCAACTGGAGTAGGGTGTCATATCCTTTCGGCGTCCAGTATAATTTTCCATAAAATGTCTGTAATGTACAAAAACGTACAAAAAGCCAGGGGTCTGAGGGTTGGTATCTTTTCGCCTCCCATGTCGAAAACGTGCAAAATCGTACCAAAAAAAGAGCGGGTCTGAGAGCCACCCTATTGGGAAAATTGTTTGTCATAGGATGTCCGTGGAATTTGCACAAATTCATAATTTTGTGTGTGGATATTTCACTTGCAATGCAAGAATACAAACAAATTTGCAGGGTTTATGTTTATCATTAAGCTGGACAATATACAGTGGTACCTGCTGTAAAGACCACCTCCAATTTAAGACCGCATGTCTTTTTAAGACCACTCTATCAAGACCCTCTGCTGTATTTACATGTCAAATGTACCTTCAATTTAAGACCATGTGCAGTATGAGACCACTTTCTGTTGGCTGTAGGGGTGGTCTTAAATAGCAGGTACCACTGTATTAACAAATATTTTGTGGTCCTGTGTACTGCTCATTAATCTTAATTAATATGTAAATATCAGGTTTCATGCTATTTGACAAAAAGGTTAATTTTATGGCAACTTTAATGCAGGTATGAAGTACTTTGGAAGCCAAAGTATTTCATACCTGCATTAAAGTTGTCATTGAAAAATGACCAACGTTTTTCATCCATGTAATTAAAATGCATGTTCAGTGCATCTTTCTGCATACTAAGTTCACATTTTCTCAGATAATGAAATATTTTAATAAAAAAATTTATTGTAGTTTTATAATACGGTACGTGACGTTATGGCTCACCCCTATGAAATTTCCTGAATAGGTAATATTCAATTTGCAAAGTGAAAAAATAATTTTGCCTCCACTGAAGTGGCCCAGAACTTAATTAAATTACACTAGTTTTTGCATACAGATATGTAAATGTTAAGCAGAAATCCTAGTGCATAAGGAAGCCACAATGCACTTATCCATACCTGTTTCATGCAGAGCACAACCGTAGTGCACAGTAAATGAACAAATGACGTGGCAATTCATGAAACTACAGACTTTACGATTAGGAAGGGCAAAATTTTTGGAGTTTTTTCCCTTCACAGGCGTCGATGGCTAAATCATACCTGCTTGCAGACACATTTTTTTGGTACGGTTTTTGTACATTACAAACACAGAAAGGACATGGAGCCTGCAAGATTATTTTGCCTGCTGAGTTTTGCAAGCGTTGCAGTTTTGTTAATAGATATCCAGGTGTGGTTTCTTTCTGGGAAGTTCTGAAGTCCGAGAAGTAGAAGGCAAAAGGAGTAAATTACATACAAACATAAGGACAAATTTATATTTGAATTATTTTGATAGAAAAATAAAGTATAATGTGTATACATGTACAGCTGTTGACTTTTTGAGGCTAGATCTGCTTTGTCTCACGTGGGAAATATATGCAGAAAGCTATGAATGAGAGTGAAAAAGTGACATTTATAATGTACAGTGAAAACTCGTTATAATGACACCATCTGCTCCGTAAAAAAGTGTCAGATAACTGAATATGTCAGATAAATGAATCAAATGACAAAGAAAATGAACTTTTACCCATGAAAATTTGTGTCATTATATTGAATATGTCAGATATTTGAATGTCGTTATAATGAGGTTTCACTGTATAGTTTTAAGTAGCAAAAAACAAAACACCAACTCCAAACTTTTACCAAATGTTTAAGTGATGTTGATTTTTGTGCTGTACAAGTTTGAGGGTTATGCTGCCTTTACCACATAAAATTCCACACATCTGAAGTCATGCATCAATTTGCCTGACACCACTTTTTACATCTCATTTCTCAAGTGCTTGAAATGTTAGAAGCTTCAAACGTCTCAAATTAGCTCGAAATTCAATTTATACCCAGCATATAAAAAATCAAAGTTGTGGGGAAATTAGTTGCTGAGATATTCACACTTCATATTGCTTTTGGAAATTAAATTACATGGGATTCTTCAATATTCCCATCTGATTATTTACTGTAATATTGCAAGTGTTTTTTTTTCTTCCTTTATTCTAATTCAACTAAAAAAAGTTGAGTAATACTGTAAGTTTCAAAAGTCTAACTGAAATACTTTTTGAAGTATTATTAGTTGAAATGTAGCTCAGAAACAATAAGCATTTTTTGGGGTTTTTTTTTTTTTTGTTTTTTTTTTTGTTTTTTTTTTTTGTTTTTCTTTTTTTTTGGTGATTTAATCACCCACTCCTCCCTTGTAGCCCATAAAATGTATACTACATGTATTGACACCAGAATGTTGAAATTTTGAATTTTTTAGGTTTAAAACCATGTGGAACAACATATTAAAAAATGTAAAAAATCGAAGATGTGTTCGTGGGAAATGTTTGGAAAATTTGCTGATTTGACATGGAATGACCCAAAAGGTCTGTTTACAAAGAGCACGAATCTAACATCCTTATCATGAGTAACAGCAGTTCATTGTAAGTAGTTCAACTGCAGTCACAGTTGGCAGTAAAAGTACTATCATACTTTTTAAGTGCCTTTCAATAGGCTCAAGCTCTAGCTACTGCAATAGACAGCAGCTGGAGCATGATCTGCTGGGCAGTGCCACTGACCAAGATCTGTACCAATATGGTATGGAATGAGGTAAGGCCCTATGGAATAAATTTCCTGTATCTCATCACTGCATGCTCCAACGTTTTTGACCTGCAATTTGAATTTTCACTTTAATTCAAGTGAAATTGAATGTTTTTTCCCCTTTGTAGTTTGCCACTAAAATAATCCCTTTTTTTTTCATGTTCTATGCAATAAAGAATTTTATGAAATCCTCTCAGCCGCCAATATTTTGAAGGAAAAAAAATGATGATGAAGTAAAGGAACCTCATATAAGAGTGTCTAACAGTGGCAGGGAGGGTGTGATCAATGAGGTATTTAAGCTGATGATGTGGCATTGGCATACATGGGATGTCTATCCACTGGGATACCTGCACACCTTTTATCCCAGGCTAGTCTCAAAGTCTGGACAGCTGTTGTAGGTACGGGACACGGCACAACAGACGAACCATGTGGCTCAACTGAGACAGTCTAAAGGTGCAAACTGCCACCCTTTCGTGGTCAAAACGAAAGAAGCTCGCCTCTCTGTGCTGGCAACGGAGGCCAGCATGGGAGCTCAATTGTCTGCTAGTGCGTTGGCCAGTTATGCGTGCTCTACCTTTCTGCTCTGAATATTTGACAATTTCTGAAGTTCAGCGTGGGGAATTGTGTGTTGGGGTTGCTGATGGCCTGATGTACAGGTGGTGATGTGTTGTATGTTGCAGCATATCCATTATGTATGGACTCACTGGGGATGCTATTCAGTGTACATTCTGTCTCCTGCAGCTAAATGCTATTTAGTTAAGTAATTTCTTCCACGAAATAAAGGACATGGCTTTATGACTGTGAGCCCGGGGTCTGAGAGAGAATCTCGGGGGGATTTGGCCATATCAATATTACATAGGTTTACTCAAGCAAAGTCATATGTTAGAAAGAGAGAGAAAAAAACAGCACTTACACAAAATGAGATTTATTCAGGAACTCTATTCTTAGAGAGTTGTGGCTGCATAAGCGTTTCTGATCAATCAACCTAAAGAACACAAAACAAAACTGCATGTACACGCATCAGAAAAACAGCATTTTGTGGGAAGGTTGCTGTGTACTGTGTTGGTGTCAATAGAACAAAGTCTTAGCTGTTGTCATGGCTGTGGATACAACACTTTTGCCGTGAAAGAATTTCTGTCCTTTAAAATAATTCCTGTGCATATGAATAATTGTTTGTGCATCCTGACAGAAAACGCAGCTATCATTGTGTGCCTTATTTCGTGGCAGAAAAGTCGGTCACAAGTGACAAATTGTATGTTGTTTTGATTTCAACGGAATCAGAAACTTGTGCAGACAGGATCCTACAGTCTCTTACATACACAGCAGAGCACAGTTATCAAGTCGAACCCTTTCTTTGTTGAAGTCGGGCAGAGGCAACAGAATTCCTTGGTGTGGGTCAATCATGTTATCTTGATAGGTTTCATCTGTAATTCTCATTCAAATTGTTTTTACTTGCTGTTGAAATAAATCAAAAACATTGAAGCAGACAAGATTTGACCAGTCTGGGCCAGTTTAATGGGAAAAGGGCTAGTATTTATACATGCATACATGCATGCATGTACATACAGTGTATATACCTCAGGTTACAAATTGGCAGCTTCCTACATATGCTTTTTATCAAACCCTAGGCTAAACACGGAAGTATATGATTTTGTGATTGTTTCCTTGCGAATAACAGAAACGCGATAGTTTAATGGCTACCAGAACATGTCATGTAGTGTGCTGGAGTTGAGAGGCTTAGCATTAATCCATAGAAGCCTTATATTCATACCAACTGTAACTCTTTGTAACCTCATAGTCCCAAAATTTTGGGTAGTTTTGATCATTTGTATATTGGATATATCAACAAGAGACAGATGACGAAAATAAAAGGCTGATTAAAGCATTGTGCCTTCTGAAGGTTCAGGATTGGAAGGACTTGGGGTCAGCTTGGTTACAACTTAACACAGCAGTGTATATAATAAGTTGTTCCAATATGTAGTATCCTCCAAATTAATATTTATCAATCTGAATTTGACATGTGTACATGGTTGTTAAATTATGGGGAAATGTTTTAATTTACATGAAACAACACAGACGATTACAAAAAAGAAACTATTACCTTGAATCACTTTTACAGGTGCTGAGATTTCACAGATATTGCCAAGTGGCTTACTCTTGTTCCCAGTTGGTAGCATGTCGAACTCTTTTGGTGGCAGAGGCACACACTCTTGCTGCCCACGATATGAACAAAATTAAAAATTTCTCTTTGTGGTTTTTTCTCTGTCATATACATATTTTTCGCCATGACTGTGTTGATGTAACACAGACAAATGTACAGGGACAAGTCTGCCATCACTGCGTGTAGAGGCTGGTGGCAATTACATGGCAAGACCACGGAGAGTTCAGAAGATAAAGCATATATTGTACTGGAAGACTTGAATACAATCATAGGACTACCCTCACTGCAAGGCAGAAGGGGCACTTTGATCTTCTTGTGAAATGTCTATATTGAAGGCAGCTGCTGTGAGATGCAGGTGGTGGTTGTAGCTAGCACTACGCTTTTAACCCTTCCCCCCCCCCCCCCTTTAAACTGGCCAAAACTGGCTGGTGTTCAAATGTCATCTGCTTCAGTATTTTCAACTAATTTCAACAGTAATGAAAAACAATTTGACTGAGAATTGTAGATGAGACCTATCAAGATCACATGCCCCAGGTCAGCAACTTTCCTTGGCATGGGTTGGGCACTTACCCGTGCCAAGGAAAGCTGTTGACTCAGTCTTATTTCAAGGGGGGAAGGGTTAAAGGAAAAAAAATGCAGCTGATAGTACAACAATCTAACAGACACCCAGACTGATGGTTGGACTGGCTGACATTGCAAGACATGCTTATCGACAATAGAGCAATCTCGTAAAGTAAGACCTGAATACAGATGGTTGAACTGTCTATTAATGTAACACATGTATAAAGATCAGATTGTTGGGTATCTCACAGCAGTGAATGCGAATAGATGGTGCAGTTATCTGTTATCACACTATAAGACACCTATGAATGCGTACATGTGCATGTACATTTGATAGGACTTTTGGACAGCAACTGATGCATCAATATGCCAATGATAGAGATATGAATACAGAGAGTAGAACTATTTGTTACTGAGAGACATGGACACCAGTGGCAGAGCTGTGTCTTGCTGAGAGACATGACTACAGGGGGCAGAATTCTCTCTATGGAGAGACATGAATTCAGAGAATAGAACTTCGTCTTTCTGGAACATGAATGCATAAGGTAGAACTATTTCTTGTCAAGAGTCATGAATGTAGATAATAGCTATTTCACGCCATACCATGTGGATACTGATTCTGGTGTTATATCTGCCCATAAGACATGGAAACAGATCATAGAATTATCTAATGCAAGGCACAAACACAGATAATAGGACTGTTTCATAATGTGGCAAGACTGTGGGAAGGGTTACCAACCCAGTGCTTTGCTTCGAACGAAACCTGTCACCCTAGAACATGCATCGCTCAAGCAAATCATCTATGCAGGGAGTGAAAAAGCAGCTGGACAAATGTATGTAGCTTTGGTGGATATCTCTTACATAAATCTTTCTGCTAAAATGAGTGTGCTATATTTAGCTCACAAGGTATTTTTTTTAAGCATACAGTACTGCCAACCTTCTTTGCGTGACAAAATGCAGATGGTGAAAGTTCTGTGCTGCCGGACATGAATACAGAAGGTGGAGTAGAGGAATCTCTTGGTTCAAAGCTTACAGGAGATGGCAGGAATGGGACTTCAACTGTAGAATGTAAATATATACAACAGTTTAATCTTTGGTCACCTGCAGGTTATGATGATGTCAAGCAAACATTAACCACTTTAATTTTACCTGTGTTTACCTGGCAATTTGATGCTTTTGGGCTGGAACTTTTGAGTAGTGCCCTGTAAATCATGATTCAGAATATATAGATGTGTGCTTTTTTTGTGCGCATATGATGGATACCATCCACAGAGATTGCAAAATTTATGGTGTTTCAAAATATGATCTCTGAAAGGAGAATATGACATAATTAAAAAAAAAATAAATAAATAACCTGCAAAGTAATCAAAGGTGGTGTGTCAACACAGGGTGGTCTCTTAAAGTCAGCATCTTTTCAGACGGGAGCCTGTGTTTTACAGTACTGTTATAAACCCATCTCCAAATGACTGCCCAGAATTATCGCTCAAAAATTGTTATGTCACAAAACAACGTTGTATTTGTGTCTTTTTGTCCAAAACCACTTCCTAGTAGTCATTACCCTATTCTGCAGTCCGAACTCTTTACTCTCCATAAACTAACCTGTCCCTGTCTAACTTATATACATAGAAGTTCTATTGTCCATATTGCACACGTTCCTCTGTAAAATTTTGACATAGGCTGTATTAGGCCAAATAAATTAAAGGGTCTTCAACGGGTAACTACTCAACATGTTTCGGAGCCTTTTACCCGTACATGTCTCTCTGCGTAGCGGCTCCTTGTCTAAGCTAAATATTCAGCAAAGACAACCCACATAATAATGAGTAAATATGAACGTGGCAATTGATGAATTAGCTAAATATGTGAAGTTTTGCTTATAAATGCAGAGCTTCATATCAAAGAAGAATACCTGTCAAACAAACCATAATTATCAAATTTTCATAGTACAGGTTCAGATAAGAACAATTTGACTTACCCCTGAACCAATATGTACCCTTTCTAGCTGGACAGCTTATCCAAGTTAAACCATCCACCAATGTTTAACTGAAGTGGAAACAAGCTGGGGCATTATATTCAGTCCCAGTGATTGTAAAATAAACAGTTGCAGCTAGACCACCTGTACAAACCAAAGGAAATCCTAACAAGGACTGTAACAATGTACATCCTGCACCAGAGATGTAAAACAAACTCCATGATGACACCTACTCCTCAAACAATTAAGCTCTATTTAACTGCCAACGCTGAGTCAATGTGTCAACTTAATGTGTCAGGTTTGTGACACTTGAGAAAATACTGTCAATTTTGAGTAATTTTTTAATACTGAGTAAATGTGCATTTAGGCATATCAGAAAAGAATGGAAGTCATTAGCATTTATGCCAAAAACTTGCTATCAAAACAATTTTTCTTAATAGGATTTTAAGTACAATTAGGCAAACATGCAACTGTCGTAGGCCGCTTCTTGCTACCTGTAGCCCCTGGGGGTTTACCTAACAGAAAACATGTAAGCCTAAAATGTCTGATAGTGAATATTAAAACAGAAAGATGCCAAAAGATAAAGTTAAGTAGCAAAACAGACAAGTCTAAAAACTGTAAATTATTGTGGCCAAACTTCTAATAATCTTTGGATGTTAACAGTAGAATTATTGGGCAAGTCAGAAAAGAATGAAAGTGTTTTGTATTTATGTCAAGAGAATGCAATGAAAATATTAACCAGATATCAAGTACAATTAGGCAAGCTTGTAACTGTGGTAGCCCGCTTCTTGCTAACTGTAGCCCCTGGGGGTTTACCTAACAGAAAACAAGCTAGCCTAAAATGTCTGAAAGGTGAAGATTTAAACATAATGATGTCAAAAGATAAAACGGGCAAGTCTAAAATCTCTAAAATTATTGAAGCCAAACTTTCTAACCATCTCGGTATATATATTTACAGCAAAATTTGTAGAAATATTTGATCAAAAGTACACCTTTGAATCCTCTAGACTCAAGTTTATTGTAAATAAATTTGGTTCCTGATGCAAAGTCCTGATATTTAGAGCAAATACGACCAAATCTCAAAATCTGTGACAAAAATGTATTATATCCAATAGTATCCCAAATATTACTGTCCGGGAAAGGATAATTAACTACTTCAAAGTTAAATTCATCTCTGAGCCATGGGTAGGCCTTGAGGATGCATTTAAAGGTCAGCATGTTCTTACGCGCAAAATATGAGACCAACCCCATTGATTAACTCAGATACTGTGGGTATTGAGTGGATGTGCTTTTGGTAAAATGTATGATGTGTTTTCCCCCGACTGTAAAGAATCCAAACAATTATGGTCAATGGTCAATGAGAGGGAGATGCAGCTGATTTGAGGGGCCCAATTTTCCCACATTTACAATATGTACTTTCCATTTGCACAGGCTTTGTGGTTCTTGCATTTTCTCACGTTCACAGCTCACTTCAATATAACATTGGCCTATGTAAATTAAAAATATCCTTTTTGCTTCTGGGATTTTGAACATGTTGACTGGATGCGTAACCCACCAGTCGGGACATGTGTTGACCGATCCTACTGAAAAACTAACCAACATGCTACATGAGTCCAAAAATTTGATTTCTAATTAGTTTGTTAGACATGTAAAACTTGTAAATTCCACCAGAAAAAGGTCCCAACATGGGCCTACCTTTTACCCAAAATTTTGGCTTAAATTTTGGCTTTTGTTATCATCTCGTTTGATCACTAAGAATAGTTAGATTAAAAAAAATAAAATAAATGAAACACAAGAAAGTCTGTAATTACAGCAGTCAATTAATACATAATATAATGCATAATATGATGTCTAAACCTTCATTTATATCAATTCAGTGAAGAATGCGCCAAGTCAAACTTTTCCCAGCTCATTTTATGGCATACACACGTATGTGTGTGAAGCCATTTCAGACCGGAGGAACCTTAATGAGCCACAGTGCTCACAGAAATGCACTGTATTATATTGCATTTTGTAGAGCACAAGACCCTGCAATCAACCAGATGGTTTATGGTTTGAAGGTTCTCATGAATTGTCAGGGAATATCCTATATGCAGGTGTAATTTGCAGCAGAAATTGTTTTGACATTTATGCGACGGTGTGTGCAGTTCACTGGGGGCATTTGTCCTCTTTGCAGCATCGAATCTCCTGATGAGATCATCCTGACGGAAATTACTTACCACCAAGTCACACCCGTAGGATTTGAGGAAAGTGGCTACTTCGCTTGAGCAGCCCTTCTTGCTCCCCAACTGAGCTTGTACGTAGACTCTAAAAGCAAGTTCTGCCGTGGCATGGGACATTTATCACAGAGGGCAGCAGGGTATGATAGTGAGAGCCTTATCTAATTAATATTAGGTTCCCTGGTGTCTACCTATTTTTGCCTGCCTGCTCTTGCTATACTGAAAAGATACATATTAAATATGTATGTATGTATGTATGTATGTATGTATGTATGTATGTATGTATGTATGTATACATACTTTCAGTATTTCTACCTGCTTTAACTGGAAATACACAACTAAAGAAGCTGTGGTCAATGATTACTATTTTAAAAAGACCATCTGGCAGCACCACATTTTGGTGGTTTGAGATTGATTTCTGGTAAAGAACAGCTCCTAATGACAGACTGATTCCTGTGCAAGGCCACATTTGGTTGCTGTAAGGTGTGCTTGATCTGAAAAAACAAGTGTGACAGTGTATGATGCTGTCAATTTGAAGTTCTGGTTGATCCCTGAAGACTTTAGATTGTTCTTTGTAGAGCAGGGACTTAACACCAATTCAAACCAAATATGTCTTGCCTGCCCTCAAAACGTAGAGAAGCATACAGCAAAACCTGTTTTGGGAGATTGCCCATGAGGCAGGCCAAAAAGTGATCACATAAGGCAGGAGGTCTCTGAATAGAAATGCAACAACATGGAAAGGTGGCAAAAGGGACATGGTAAACATGGTCTGATGAGGCAGGTGGTCTTTCCACCCAGTGGTCTCTCCAAACAGGTTTCCCGGTTCGTATGATATGCAAAAGGGGGGTGGGGGGTGGAGAGTTCATTTTTTGCAAGAGAAATGTTGTAATTGCTGGTGTGATACATGTATAATCACTACAGAATGCATACTATGATTCTTATTACATTTACCATGATTTATATCGTAATTAACTCTGGAGGTAACCTTGGACTGAGCATATACAAATTTCACTTTTATATGAGGCCATCAGACAAAAGAGAAAGTGATAAAACATCCTTGACATGAGACATTTACAAGCTGCACCACTACATGTGTTCTTGCACGTCTCATGGTCTACAGAAAGCTGGAGCGTGGTATCATCTGAGCGTTATAAGAATATATAGCTTGGGACATTTGCCTGTAAGATACAAGTAAAATGTCGTGTTGGCAAAGTGCTGTGTACCCATAAGAGAAGGGAAAAAAAGGGAAACTGTCAGGGAAAATAGATTTGCTCTCCATTGCTGAGATTATGAGAAGACAGCAATGCTATCCTGGATACTGATTGAATATGGCTACAGTTGGTTGGTTGATAATTGAGACTGAATAACATGCAGCACATAATCAATGAAATGTGGCAAACTTCGTTGACTGCAGGCGTGTATGGGCCTCATATCGTTTGCTTTGATGTGGTCCAGTCTAATGTTATCCTACTAGAACAAAATCATAATCCAGTGATTATAAAGTAACAATTAACAGTTGGCAATTGAGGCAGCAGTCACTGAGTAAAATACACCCAAGCGCTGGTGTGTTTTATCTCTGCGTCTTCTATCACTGTTCTCTCGAGTGTCCACGTCTAACTCTGTGATGCTTCACGCCAGGCTAGGGTAATGATGGGAGCCGGCATTAATGTCATTTGGACCAAGAAAGTCGCAGGTCCTAAAATGGAATACCGATGCGTTTTTGTCGCGGCACATCGTTAGACACCATGACAGATGCCATGTCTCTACTGATGCTTTTTTTTTTCTCGGAAAGATTCCCTGACAACAGTTCTGTTTGAAAGGATCACAATTGGCAAGACAGAATATGACAATTCGATAGATAATTGTAAACAAATGTGAAAATGTTCTTTATCAAGGCATAATGGTATTTGCTAGATTCGTGCCAATACTGCAATGCAATATGCATGAAAAAGGGCAAAGCAGATAGATGCTGTCCCAAGAATCCATACGCCCATTTGTTTTCGGTGATTTTATCTGGGGATCAGTCATTTTTCTAGGTTGCAAACCAGTAGTAGCAATTGAATATAACTGATGAGAGAGCATATCCCAGGAGGAAGCCTACTTTTGATATGGAAATGGCCCATCTCATTACCTAAAAACTGTGAGTTTCAGATGGCTTGCGAGTTTACTCTCATCTGCTTTACCCTCTGTAGAGGTCAAAATTGACATGTGCATAAATTAAGAAGTGGCCAAGTGTGCTTGACAACTTAATCTGAGTGCTGCAACTTTCCACATGGTAATTTGGCGCATCCTGATGACTGGTAAATCAAACATCAAATACCCATGTATTTGACTGAAGGAGATACGTGGCCTATTGATCCACACGGAAGCTTGGGGTTCCAAGGGAAAGCAAGGTACAAGTGGCTCACTTGGGACAATGCCTGCTCTTCAGTGCATTTCAGTGTGGCCCACTGCTTCTGACAGTTAGTTATTATGCCTGAGACTGTGCTGGGATTTCAGACAAACATTTTGTGATTCAGCCGCAGCTATCTGTAGACCAGTTTTTTCTTTTCTTTTTTGTTTTTTTTTTAATCAGACTAGTTTTTGCAAAGTGCCTGTTTGATTCATGAAATGTCAGGCTTACC
Organism: Hermodice carunculata; assembly: GCA_964020975.1. Lineage (NCBI taxonomy): Eukaryota > Metazoa > Annelida > Polychaeta > Eunicida > Amphinomidae > Hermodice > Hermodice carunculata. The sequence goes on along the minus strand of OZ026615.1, from coordinate 8,232,686 downwards.
GTCAGGATATATTTATCTTAAATATCAGAAGCAGCATCAGTGAAATTATTTTGCATCACAACCAGTGCTTTCATTCTTTTTGTATTGATGGTTCATGGTGGAGGTAGTTTGCAAAGGCGTAAAAGATAATTTTAAAGAAAGATTGTAAATGGATAAAAAAAATAAAAAAAAGATACAAATACATGTAGATAGGATGTGATGAATCATTAGCTTCTCTGACAATATTGTACTGTCTTTCTGCCCAGCCGTCCAGCTGCTATCTTCTGTTCGTAATTCACATTTTTGATCGCTGATTTCTCAGAACCTGTGGACCAGATCCTCTTCAAATTTGGGGTATACTTTTGTCACTGCCAAGTTTGCTCAATAGGTAATAGTGGACTGATTAAAAAAATCGTTATGTATTGCGTTGTTAGTTTTTTTTTATTTTTTGGAAAGTTCTTTTTTAAAATCTTTGAAACCATTGGCCAGTTACTGTAAAATCAAATAGGAACACTTGTGGGCACCTGTAAACCTCAATTTGTAGGTAGTACAATGTTATATTTTTACCTCTTTGCTTTATCAGCCGACGCGTATTGTCATTGTTGTGTACATCTGTCTGTCCGTCCCCCTTAGAGACACCATAACTGAGTTACCACCATGAAACATGCACTCTGGAAGCATCTTAGGGAAAGCTTGGATGAGTTTGACATTCAGTGACCTTGATGTATTTTCAGGGTCACCAAGGGGTGAAGACATTGGTGGCAAAGGGATCACAAGAACATTTGCCCATTATTTTTGAGGGTTATTTTTATTTTATGGATTTATGAGTGATTTGATCATTTTCAGTTTCTTATTCAAAACTGTATACAGTAGAATCACCAATGAAGACCACCTCTACAAAGAGACCATTTCTATATTAAGAACAAAAATTTACAGACTTATTATTATTTATCCTTAATTTAATTATATTCCCTTTAAGACCACAATTTTTCCTTTTCATCTTGTGGTGGCAGCACAGAGGTTGTGACTGATAATTGGCCAAAACACCGCAACATTTAAATTTAAATTGTGAGGATAGGATTTTTTTGCCTGAAACGTCCCAGCCGCAGCCCATTCACTTGCCACAAGACGGATGGCCACTTGATGTTGAGAAGTTTGAGTGTGGAGCAATTGCAGCTAATGTGGAGGCCGGCTTGTCTGAACTAGCGTATGCACAGTTGATTTGTGACATGCCGTGATGGTGACAGTGTCAGGTCATTGTCCTGTGCTTGGCGGCCCATGCTGCCAGTGTCTACTTTATTTTCAAACGTGGTAATTGCACGCACAAGTTAGCCGAGAAATTGCGATGTCTGACAGCCGCTAATTTTTTCCCAGGCGTTGTTCTCATGGTGTAAGAAAGTACATTGTGGGTCTCGTCTGCTTTCTGTATACTTGGGTACAAAAAGCTGGCACAAGTTTTATTGAATCATCAATCGTTGGGTGATCTTAAGGTCATAATTAAAATCTGAACTTCAGTAAAAAATCAGCTCTCTCCATGTTGTTGAAACTTGGATTTGAATTTTTTTTAAATTAAATCATTAACAGGAATTACAACATCTGTCCATGCCATTCATGTCTTTTGTACATATTTTACATTTATTCGTAGAACAATATATTTGAATTAAACCTCATGTATTTTGCCAATGTGAGCTTTAGTATGCATGTGTATTGACGTGAATAAGGGAGCTTTTGGTGTGCCTCATGAGCTGAATATATGATATAGAAGTATTTGTTCGACAGTGATCATTAGAATACTGGAGAGATACCATATTTTAAGACGTCAAATTTCTGACACACAATGAATACGGTGCAATGATACAAATAGATATGTCACCAAGCAAAATGCTATACTTGCATTTTGGACTGTGCGCATAACCCCTGTATTGAGCCATTTATCTCTGTGGCTTATTTCCACTGCAATAAGCCCCAGATAATAGGAGAGAAGAAGGGGACACTAACTCATCCTTTTGTAACATTGTTGTTGACAGCCATCGAGAGATTGCCAAGACTTCTGGATCAGAATTGATAGGCTTTTGTCCTCGCAATCTTGCATCAGGTAAATTTGTGCATCTGTCCGCTTCAGAGAGCCATAATTGCCATACGGCACGGGCCTTATTTTGAGGCAGCGATTTTAGGCACCAGTCTAACAAGTCTGTGCTTGAATGAAAAGTCATTTAGCAACATAGATTTTAGGCCACAAGAGAGCAGATATTTAACTTCATAAATGCAGTATTTTTACCCAGCCATAATACGAGGCATGCAAATTAATTTCCCACCACTACTGCATGCCCTGTTGTCCTAGTAACCATAGTCTCACCTGTGACATGCGGGCCACTGCCTGTGTGGTGAAGCGAGATATTACTAATTTTTTGGAAATAAAGAACACTTTATACAAGCAAATGGAAAACCATGCCCGTGTGTCCTCCATGATAGACAGGTGTGAACCCCGTTCTTCTTGGTGGGAAATTAATATGCATGTCCCGTATAACCATGGCATGGGCCTTATTTTGAGGCAGTGATTTTAGGCAGCAGTTTAGCATGTTTGTGCTCGAATGAAAAGTAATTAAGCCACACACATTTAAGGCCACAAGAGAACAGATATTTAACGTCATAAATGCAGTATTTTCACCTAGACTTGAACTGAATTTACATCTGATAGCCCGTAAAGTATATGGCATATAGTTATATTTCATAATTCCATCTTTGATTTCAATTTCAGCAGTTAAAGATATTAAAGTCTTAATGTGCACAAGCAATAGTGGTCATAGGGATTGTCAATTTATGAGGGCTTCAAAATTGCAATAAAAAGGGCCCTCACTAAAGGAAGACCCTCTCCCCCCCCCCTCCCCACAAGAAAGACAACATAATTGAAATGTCATGTCCTGCTGATTGGTAGGGTTTTTTTAAAGAGGTTGATCTCATCAGAGAGAGCTTGAGCTGTTTAGAAAGGACCATTGAGTACAAGCTGGGGATCATAGACTTGTGCGGCAAGTTGTTTTAGCAGCAGTATGATACTGCTTCAGCCTATTGGCTGCCAAGCCAGCTTTAAGTGTTGGCTTCACACAGAACCGAAACTGGGTATTCTCTCGGGCTCTGTGTGGCATATATCTGGGTTGTTTTTCAATGAGGGACATAATATATCGGGGAAGCATCAGGTATTATTCATGTGTTATTTGCCTAGGTAGACAACTGCCCCGACCACAAAGCAAACATGCTGGTGGCACTAGGTCCGTCGAGTGTGCTGCTTCCCTCACCGGAGCAAAGTGCCAGAGTAGAATGCATTAGTGTCCAATACATCCATTGTTGTAGACAGACCCACCCCTAGTATCCCCGGTCGCCACATACACAGCTCGATGCCTGATCGGCCCCTGATGGCAAAGTAAATATCATTTATTCATTGTACCTGGTGCCTTCCGCGCTCCAATTCCAAATGCTATGGTCATTGATGCAAAATTTTCTGGCTTATTGATTTTTTAACTTCTGTATACACATGACAAATTTGTGGAAAAAGGGCTCGGGTTACTTAATCTAGAAAAGCCTGTATCATGTTGGAATGTGCTCTTCGACACTGCAATGCAAACTGATGTTACATGTACCTGGATCTGCCTAGCTGCTTCCCCCCGTATGAAACACGCCAGAGGTTCAACTTTTGGTCCAGGACAAAAACTGGCAGAAAAAGGTCCTGAACAATTTAGACATGCTTTTAATAAGTCGGCGGTAATGCAATAAGAGGGTGTGGGAGCAGGTAGGGCTTGGTAAAGCCAGGTCTATAAGCAGGAGTGCAGCTTGATATTTATTGCTTCTGACATTCCCATCACACTGAATGCTGATACTGCTCAGTTTTTGGCCAGTAGATTGATTTTCGTGCTCTTAAAATCAGCCACAGTTTGGTCCTGAGCTTTTAAGATGATCCACTTAGATGTTATGAGAACATGGTTTTTGAATTCAATTTAGGGGTACAAAGTTCATTTGAGGTTTTAGCATTATATTCTTAGGGTGACACAAGAAGTTAATTCCATAAGAAGTGGAGGAGAAGACGAGATTAATTTTATCTTTTATGTACCTTGCCTCAAATGAAATATCGACAACCTTGCTTTAAAAGAACAGGGAACAGTTGCTTCTCCAGTGCTTCTTGTGGGAGGCATAGGACAAGTAAATAACTGCTAGTATAGGTCTAGGCTTTAAACCCTTTTCCACTCAAATTGGCCAAAAGTGTCCGGATGTAAATTGTCATCTGCCTTAACATTTTTACTTAAATTTCTCATTACTAGAAAGCACTTTTGCTGAAATTTGTATGTAAAACCATTCGTGATGGCACGCCGTAGGTCAGTATCTTGCCTTGGCATGGGTTGGGCACATACTACAGTCTTACTCTGACCAGGAATGGGTTAAAATTAGAAGCTAAAATTTCAATTTTTCTAGAAAAGGCCTATGCAGACCTGATATAGATTTCTGGACAAAAATAAAAGAATTCAGGGGAACAAGTCATTTTGAAGTTCCAGGAACATTTGACTGTTTTGGCTTCTGCTAGTACTAACATAGATAACTGGTTTTTTTCTCCAGTCCAAAAACATATAATTAACCCTTTCCATCCAAAACCGGCCAAAACCAGCTGGTAGTCATATGCCATCTGCTTCAGTGATTTTGACTAATTGCAGCAGTAATGAAAACAATTCGAATGAGAATTGTAGATGAGACCTATCAAGCTCACATGTCTCAGGTCAACAACATTCATGGGCATGGGTTGGGCACTTTTAAGCCCAAGCCATGCCAACGAAAAATGTTGACTCAGTCTCAATTCAAGAGTTAAAGGCATCAGTTACTAACTCATTCCATACTATGGTCACAGGCCTTGGTCAGTGGTTCTGGTGCTGCCTGACAAGTCATGCTGCAGCTGCCCTTGTGTCAGCTGCAGCATGACTTGCCAGGCAGTGCCAGTACCACTGACTTAAGACTATAAGCATGTTGGTGCTTGAGCGAAAGCTCTTTTCATGAGGACTTTAAATATGCAATTGTCATCTTAAGTCTCGGTAAATATACGGAAAAATCAGGGACTGGTATGCTATGAGTTAATATTGTAAAAAGACAGTACACTTACACACACACAGCACTCTCACACATATATGTATATACATGTATCATGAAACTTACTTTGAGAGACCACAGTGAGGAAAGACAATCTGTTTTTTCAGACCATGTTTACCATGTCCCTTTTTGCCATTCTTCCCATGATATTGTACCTCATTTGAGAGACCCCATGCCTTATATGACCGCTTTTTGAAAACAGGTGTACATGCATACATACATACATACATACATACATACATACATACATACATACATACATACATACATACATACATACATATTTTGGGCTGGGGAGGATAGGGATAGTGGTGGTGACTGCTACCATTATTTGGAAAGTAAAACAAAAAATTCAGTATTTGAGTCAGCCAATCAGAGCAGTTATGTGCAAACTGCCTTGATATTTGCAAAAATTGATGACAAAGCTACTGGAAATTGTTACTGCATGAACTACATTGTTTATCCACCTGGGGTGTAGACTTTGCTCCAGACTGTCCTAATTGACCTGCCATTGTGTTTTATCCTTTTCTTTTCTGTTCTTTTTTTTTTTCTCAAGGAAGCATTATTTAAGGTGATATAGCACGTGTATGTGTGAAGGGTAAAGGTGGAGTTGGGTGATCAGACTCTGCCTTGATTAGGTCGGCTGTAAGGAGAGGTGGAGGTGTATTAGAGGCAGGTGACACAAAGTCGATCGGCTGTCAGCTCAGCCGGCCATCTGAAATCAGTCCCCGATAATGGACAAGTCAGTAGACAAGTTCCTTGGAGAGGCTGCTCTGGTCTGATGCCTTTGTAGTAAGCTATAAAAATGGGGGAGAAATGTAAAACACAATGTTCCAAAAGGGGTAATCAATTTTTAGCAATTGGGGCCCAAAAAACCCCATGAAAGTAAAAAATGGGAGACTCATGAGTAGATGAAGTGTGGAAGTATCTCTTGGCATTTGTTTGTCAGTCATGGTGGCCTGGTATTGACGGTGCTAGGAATTTTCAGCAACAAATTACGTCTAGTCCTTCCCTTCACTGATTACCATTTTTATCAGTGGTGACACCTCGCAGTGACTCACTCACACTTGTAACAAGAAATTCCCATTATTGCTTCACAATTCTTTTTCCTCTCAAAATCGTAGCCGCCTTAAACATGGTCACATATTGTGATGAAAATTACACATAGCATCGCAGAAATCTTACCTGAAAATTTCACGAGGAGATCAGTTTGGTTTTTTTTTTCAAGAAGTAGGGTGGAGTGCCAGAGGGAGGGAGTAGAACAAGAGAGTTGTCCAGGCATCGGCAGACAGTTGGCACACGTGACATTAAGCAAGGACGCCCGTGTGTCAGACCCGCTGAAGCTAGCCTGGGTAGCTGCTTGGTTACCAAGTATGTCTCACTTAATGCCGCACATACAGGTGTTGGGCTCTTGGCAGTGTGGCCTCAGGAATCGGTCCCTGCCAACAGAAAAGTCTGGAATCTGCTGTCTCCTGTGGCACACAGAAACATTTCAATAATAGATGTATTGTAGCAGCCAGGTACATCCCAAGGGAATGAAGAGTGCACAATGGGATATCTTTTAGTTATAAGCTAACCGGTGGATGTAGACTTGGGCAGAAAATGGGAAGAGGACCTTTCTGCAGTTCACAAATTGTTCTGTTTAAATCAAGCCAGTTTACATTTCCGACAGGTTCAGGTGGAATCAGTTGAGGACTTCTGCTGTGCCCGCAGGGTAATGAGCTGGGGACAGTGTTTGCGGTCAGGCTTACCTCGCCACCTTCACAGGCAATTGTTGTTCTAGCGGGGGTAACATAAACTGACCGCCATTGCTAATGATAGCTTTGTCATTTGGAGTGACCAAAATAGAAATTCCACTGGGCAGCCAGATTTTTAAAGTTCTAATGGAAGGATACTCAGATACTGCAAGTGCACTTGCGGCCTCATATGATTTCATATAAGGTTGGTTGTTTGGCAATCAGCAGGGCTGCCATATGAGCATATATAGTGAAACCTCTCTATTAAGAACACCCATGAAACTGCCAAACATTAAGGCCTTACTAGGAAAAGGCCCATAATTTGGAAAGCAAAATATGAAGAAAAAAAAAAAAAGAAGAAGAAGCAGGGTTGGAACCGGTGACTGGGTGGTTTTCATGAGGGAGTGGTCTTGCCACAGAGAGGTCTTAACAGGGCGGTGCTACTGTGTAACTTATTCATGCAGAGGTATGGAAAGAGTTACTTTAGCACCACTGACATGTCACATGTTCCCCTGATTGGCAATCTTGACAGCTTGTACAGTGGAACAAGTGTGTAAATTATCATAACTGAATGGCCATTGTACCGGGGGCCAGCACCAAGGTTACTTGACCTGGCATCCATTTGGTTTTAGCTGTCAATGTTAAACAGATTATGAAGCATGTGGGGTTTGCGTAACTTCTGTTGAACGGTAGCAGTGTTCCATAATGTAACCATATGCAACCACAATTAATGCTCCCCTGGGACAGGAAGAGACATGGGGAGGAATATGTCAAGTTGCTCCATGTCATCCCTGCATACTGTGATTGCAAGCTGCTGGTCTTTGAAGACCAACATGTCTGCAGCGAGCAGTGATCGTGACTTGTGCTCCATTAAAGATAGGATTTGCTGACCCGATCAGTCATATTAGATAGTGTATTTGCGACAAGCCATATCAGATTGTGTCTATTTCTTTGTTAAATTTCAAGTATACATTGCTGTTAAATGTTGCAAATATAACAATATCATCAGACACAGTAACTATACAGGCATATAAGTTTTGGGCTCTTGCTTATGTTTTATGGGCTAGACCACAAGGGCATGTATATGTACCCTTCTGCATTATGTCATTCTCTTTCCTAATTCAGTCCTTGTTGGGTTTGAAACACCCCAATGAAGATATCCTTGTCTCTAAACACTTAATCCCCCCTTTTTTTTTGTATGGAGCCAGCGAAAGCTGCATGTAGCAGACAAATTACAAGACAAGGAAGGTCCTGGTAGAATTAAGGAGATGGTTCTGTTTTATCCCAATCACCTGCCAATTTCACCACATCTGGCAGGATCAGCAGTGGCGCCAGGGGTGAGTGGTCAGGTGTCTTCGGTCGGCAGGTGTGGGAAATATCAGTTAGATTGGGACCTTCAGTCCTGATTATTCTCTGGAGATGCAAATACTCTCCTCTACTCCCCCCCCCCCCCCAAAAAAAAAAGAAGCAGAATATGTTGAATATGAAATGTTGCTTAAAAGGAATGAAATGCGCTTTGTCCTCTTTTGTATCCAGGATACACACGTTAATAGCCACATGTATTCCCAGTGCTCATGCTTCATTCATTGACAGACCCATTGCAGGAAATCTTCTGCTCCTTAGTCCTCCCACGCAGCTTATTCTAATTGGTTATCTAGTTGTGCAATCGGAACAAAAGAGAAAATATTTCCAATTGAATGGAGGTTACAGTTAAGTATGTGGTCGGATATGGGTAATGTTTAAGTGGCAGGGATTCCTCAAACACATTTTGCGGGCTCTTGTCGTAATGCTGATGGTTGAAAGTACAAGGTTGACCATGTTAGAGTCATTGAACTGTATGAATGATGAATACTGTATTGTCTCTGTGGACGTTTCAAAGGGAATTAGTGTACATTATACATGTACGTTGTGGTACTTGTCCCAGTACTGTGGAGTAATACCAAGTAGGGATCGGGTCTTGTGCGTGTATGCTGAGACTATCTGTGGCCAAAAGGCCATGAAGAGTAAAACTGTGAACAGTTCCTGCAAGAAAGTGCAGGTAGTTCTGTGGCGGGCAACTTGCTGTTGAGGTACTGTTTTGTTCCTGAGTTGCAAGCACATAATGAAAAGTAGCCAGATGCTGTGTTGACCAAAAATGCAGTTGATCATCCACTCTTCAAAGTGTGTGAGCATCGTGTCCCCCTTTTTTACATAAATCTGAGCCAGACAGGCTTCTGTGCCCTATCTGGGCATTATACTCCTCAGCGCCCAATTTCTATTGTTTTCAGCGGAGTCTAATTTTCATAGAGCTCCTCTCCTCCTAGGAGTCTAATTGAATTAGATCCACTGAAGTGCAAGTGACCTCATGACGAGACTTTGCAATGGAACATCGACAATTTTTGTCTACACTTTTTAATGAAAAAAATATTTTGTCCCTGGCAGGGCTCGAACCAGGAATTCTGTGATCCACGGCTGAGCGTGCTGTCCATTACGCTAAACAGCTGAGACGATTCTTCACTGATTGAACATAATATTTATTCCAGCGTGTCTATTGTTGACCAGCATTGAATAGGGTCAGGGAGCGTGACAGGTCAAGTGTCAAAGGTCGTTACATTATGTACTCTTACTTGTCGCTTTTCTCTTTGAAATCAAGTCTTTTAACTTTGTTTCAAGTCGGAAATACTTTTATAATACCCATCTTTTGGAGTATAAGTATGTCAGACGCTGAGTCGAGTTTTCCAATTGAATTAGAAGACTCGCGCTGCGCGCTCGTCTTCTAATTCAATTGGAAAACTCGACTCGGCGTCTAACCTATACTTAGAGTTCTGTGGGCAGAGGTCAGCCAGTGACAGAACTGGTTGGAGACCTCTCATCCTGACCCACAAGACCCAGATGAGTTCAGTCGACCCTGATATGGTGTGAACATGGACCCTGACCTGCATCAATTGCGTGCCATGAGGTCATGCAGGTACAAGTCTTGCACTATTACTGCAACATCTTGTTCTAGTGGAAGCTGACTCACGGGCTTTCAAAAATATGCAATCAGTAACCAGCCATAAATAGACATTGGAGGACTGATGCTGTCATTTGCAGTTTGATGTGTTCTAAATATTCCTTGAGCAATCATATTTTGGAGTATTTAGAGCTGCATTGTCTATTGGTCCAAGCCTGGTTTTATTTCATTTGGTAGTGCTATGTCCAGAGTTTTGGTTGAATGCATCTGGAAGATTACCTCCTCCCCCCCCCCCCCAACTCCATTGGTATATCACTGTTGTGCTTCAAATATCATGTATTTAGGACAAATACATGCTGGAGAACTTCATACTAACTTCCCTATTTATGAACAATGCTTATACCCATGAAACACCAGAATAGCCCACCCAACCAGCCCCACTTTAGTCGGTTTTTCTTCAGTGGTGGAGTAAGTGTAGAGAAAACTGAAGAAAGGTACATGTATGTCCTTGGAATTAGGTCAGGCTAGACCAGCCACCTGAGGGCTCCAACGGGAACATAAAGGCTCGGAACTGCAGCTGTTGCTTCACTTTGATTTTCCATAGGTGAGTAGGGGAGCTACTCTAAATTCCTCGTACCTTTATTGTAACACCACTACAAGTAATTGAAGATCAGTCGTCGCCAGCCTTTTTAGTTGGCGCAAGTTGAGGATGGCTGTAATAAATCTGTAAAACATGAGAGCAGGTGTATATCTTGCACCGGTAATGATAAGCTACAGCCTAAATAACATTTTCTTCTCTTTGCCACACCGAGTGTGTCCCATGCTGCTGAAACAAGATCATACAGTGGTATGCACAAATGAGCCTACCGGGAGAACTATAATGAATGGGAAGCGTTCTGTCTTGAACGTATCAATCAGTTCCTGTCAAATTCAGTAAAAGACAGTTAATTGCTTTTTATGGCATTTTGGAGGCATCATGATGGAGGCAGCATAGATCTGCCTTCGACAGGTGTAGCTTAGCCATATTATGTTAATTCCCATTTAAATTGATCAGCTGGCTCTGTAGTAGATGGCTTTACTTGATAGGACTCTATGCATCACTGGCAGTTCAGAACAGGTCTGGCTCATCAAGCCTGGTGCTGGTGCAAACAAATAGACTGGCTGAGAATCGGCAGTGATTAAACCTTCTTGTGAGGTGTGGATCCAGGGGTGCCGAGGATTTGCCTGCAACCCACTTCCCTCCTCCTCCCCCCCCCCCCAAAAAAAAGTAATTTTCTTGCCTTTTCTCTGCAGTGAGGCATAAGTTTGATACAAATGTGTACAAACACAATACTTTTGCAGCCTTCTGGTTGCCAGGAATAATGTGAAAAGGGGGGCATAAATTTATTTCTTGTGGAGTAAAATATTACTTTTGTCAAGTGAAATTTAGGAGTTGTACTGCGGTTGTTTACTTTTTAATTTAAGCATCAGAATTGACACTGCAAATGAGAAAACCAGTGCGGTGTTATATCGGAAGATATCTTACCCTGGCTGTGTAGCTTTGGGGCCTGAGCATTACAATGTTCGAGTGCACTGGAGCCAAATTTGAGCCAATTTCTGCAGCTCAGTTTTACCAGCATGCTGAAACAAATTGTCCAAAAAAATTTACAAAGGAGTTTTATGGCAAGATGTTTGTTGTCAAATAAAGGGATCTTCACTTATGATTATACAGATCAAAAGTTAGAGATCTGCTGCAGCAAGTATATGAATCACAGTGGCTAAATCATACCAATGGAATTGAGAGAGATGACCAATATAAATTACATACATGCTGCAAGTTCAAGAGCAAGTTTGAACTTGAAGCATACATGCACCTAAAAAACTTTCCTCTTAAAAAAAGGCAGAATTTCAGTAAATTAAGAGTAAGTGCCCATACTTGAGAGGTAGAAACAGGTGGCTATGCTAAACCTAAAACCCCACTGGAACAGAGGATATGCTCTCTCTGCAAATTCCAGTAATGTTGAAGCGGGACATCATTTCTCACTGCATTGTACTCTGCTGCCAGAAATTCTCTGGTTATCTAGGTGGTATCAACCCCATGCTCTGTTCTAAGTGATACTGACAAATTTAGATATATTATGAGTCTGTGCCTTGGTATGTATGTTTTACAATATGTGAATAAAATAGTCAGTGTCAGATACCAACATGTGGGGGGTATTAATCTGACTTGAGTCTGTATGTCAGATATATTATATATTTTGTACCTGGGTGCTCCTGTCTGTATCGTAGCTGTGCAAGTTTTTCTTTTCTGTTTATTGCTGTTGACTTATATGTCTATGTACTTTGTATGTCTGCATTTGGCCATATCCTCTAATCATGATGCATATCAATAAAGTTTCTTCAAAACTTCTTCGCTTGTCTGTAGAGGGAAAAATGGTGAGTTCTAGTTTTCATTATACTCACATGAAACTGATTGTCTGGTAACATGAATGTGTTGCCGGTGATTTTTTTTTCATTTTTACCAGAAAACTTAGCATCTTCTGGAACAGTATGTGGTTCTTCGTATATCCTTAGGCATAGTTCGTGATGCAAGAAATAAATCCTACATTATTGACAGAGTATGTCCGCTAAAGAAACCATCAAAAGTACCAATATGAGATCTACATATCTATTACCGAGGACTGTCTTCTACTGTTGATGCACTGGGCGGCGTGTTTATGTCCAACAGCACTTCAGTGACTATCGGCCCTCATCTCCTGCTTTGGCCTGTCGACTCACGGGGACAGTCGGTTCTTTGATGCACGTTACCAGGTGAACACCTGGTGAGAGTGGAACCATGATGATCAAGCCCAGGGCAGATGTAATTTGCCATATTGGTCCCCGGTGTGTGTATGTTTTGGCGCGGGTGTCTTGATAAAAGAATGTTCAAGTGCAAGGTATCAGCCTCTATAATGGCCAGGTCATAAATGATTTTGCGGAAAGGACTCAGTCTTGATGAAGGAACCTTCATCTGCAGCCTTTTAACATGAGAATATTGACTGAATGTGTCTTGTTTAACAGTAAATGAGCCGGATAAATAAGTTACCGGGTAATGTGACAGATTGAAGAGTAATTCTAACACGGTTGGCAAGTATAAAGCCCTGATTCTAATGTTTTAAAGCTGGCATGTCTTAAGAGTACACATACTCTGTGGCAACATGCTAAATGGCTGTACTTTGAGCACATGCAAAAAAACAGCAGCCCCATATAATAAATTTACCTGCATGTGTACATTTGCACATGTATGTGCCAGTGGATCCATTGAGGTCCACGTACCAGTGCACCCAATTACCCTTGGCAGTGTGCCAGAACGCTAACAATGATGAAGACAATGATTAAGGGCAGTGAGGCAAGCACAGCTTAGGCCCACATGTGTCTGTGGCATTTTGAAGCTTTTGAAACCATGATAAAATTGGAAAAAGAGCCCGGTGGATTGGATTCAGTTATGAATGCATGACCAAAGCGCCCTTGGGAAGTGGCAAATGATGCCAGGCATCACTGCAGAGGCTTCAATCCACCGACTTCAATCCACCAGGCTATTTTCTCTAAATAAGTTACAGTAAAACTTGTGTTAAATGGGCACTCTTGGCACCATGTAAAGGGCCCACTTAAGACAGGTGCCCATTTGGCAGCGATCCGTTAACATTTAATACACCAGAAGTATGGGAAATGGGTCCGGAGAAAGGTGCCCATTAAAGACAGGTGCCCACTAAGGACAGGTTTTACTGTACATGGTATGTAAGTAGTGGTCCCTGTCTTGAGAGACCGCCCCTAGGGCAGGTCAAAATATGGTCTCTCAAAACAGGTGGTCTTTCATTAGAGGTACAATAACATGGAAAAGACAGCTCAGTGTTCTGAGAGAGCAGTCTTAAAAAGATGTGCAGTCTGTCATTGGAGGGGTCTCTCAAGACAGGTACCACTGTACTTTTTTGAGTGACTAGATGTTAGACGTCCACAAAATTCAGTTGGTATGTGGAAGTGTCACAGTGCAGAGACCAGCACGTGTTTGCCTTATACCCTCCTAGATAAGGCACATGCACAAGCTATGGCTTTATCACAGATTGCCCATTACTGTGACAAATGGGTAGCCAGCATTAAAAGTTGACCACCTAAATGGAACATACAGATGTTTCATATACATGGGTCACACGTATTGCTGCTCCTAAAGGAGAAACCAATAAAGCTGCCACCCTCAATCAGAAGATTGTAGGCGGCCTGGATTAAGGGTGCACTGACACTTGAAATATATTCATTTTCAGTAATCCTTGTGGGTTGATTAACCATCACTCTCATGTCATGGTAAATGTAATGTATGGATTTTTTTTTTAAACGGAGGTACTTGTACGAGAGGGGCTTGGATCGTCGTCTTGCTGCACACAGTAAAACCTGTCTTGAAAGACCACCCCTAGGGATGACCAGGTTATGGCCTTTCAAAACTGATCATCTCTCAAGACAGGGACCATGCACTGTATCTCACTATCGTGACGTAAAGTATGTTCGACGAAAGGGGAAGGTATGGGTCAGAGGGAATCGTTTTGCGTTATTATCTTAGTTTGGACCCAGATTTGTAGATGTAAAAGAGCTGATTCCCAATGCTATTCAGCTTGGTTTACTTAACATATCCACACACACACACACACACAAAATGTCAGCTGTCATTTTTCTGGCCTCTTAAGGTGAATACTACTCGCAGAAACATGTACAAAGTAGGTACATATTTAGAAAGGCCAAGATCAATAAATTAAAGGAATTACGACCACTGATTACAGTTCTTGTATACTCAGTGTAGCAACCACTTCTTTGATCAGAAATTACAATGTAATGTGGGTAGAGAAATGTGGAAATAATTTCTTACTGGTTCAGCGCAGTAATGTCAAACTTTTCACATAATTACTAGAAACTTATGTGGCCTTATATTTGTGTTATTTTTGGAATCATTGAGAGGTGAATTTTAGGGCCTGCTGTATATTTAGTAGTAGCAACTTTGAAGAAGCATGACTGAAAGACATGTACAGCTAAAGAAAATCATGGGGCACTTTTGTTATCTCTCTCATGTGGTAAGAAACTCGTGGTAAAAGAGAGTGCAGGTTGATGTGACCCACCGAAAGTGATTTCCTCATTTGTACATTCTTTTCCTGTTTTCACTTCTCATAAAACAAATGGTTGCTCATGAAGCACTAATAACCAAAGGATAAGTAGTATTTGTACTCTATAGATTATGACCGTTCCACCCCCCACCCCACCCCACCCCACCACCCCCAAAAATATACACTTTACATATTTACCATGTGAATGCACCTTTCATTATGGATCCAGAAAATTGAGAGTAGACTCAATGTACCAGGGCAGCTGGAGCACCCTAACCTGCCCTTCCTCACATTTGAAGAGTGGGTTTGTAGCTGAGGCAGCACCCAACCCATGCCTTCAATGGGCAGCTACTGTATTGACCTAGAAAGCACCCAACTCATGCTTCCAATATCAGCTATTGTATTGACCAAGGGAGCATCCAACCCATGCCTTCTAGAGGCAGCCATTGTATTGACACAGGAAGCACCAACCCATGTGTGCTATAGGCAGCTATTTTATTGACCAAGGGAGCACCCATCCAATGCCTGCAATGGGCAGCTATTTTATTGACCAAGGGAGCACCCAACCCATGCCTGCAATAGGCAGCTATTGTATTGACCAAGGGAGCACTGAACCCAAACCTTCCACAGGCAGTTATTGACCCAGAGAGCACCCAACCTATGCCTTCAATTGCAGGCAGCTATTGTACTGGCCTAGGGAGCACCCAACCCATGTGGCAAAAGCCAGCTACTGACCATGGGAATGCCAGTCATAGATTTCTCCTGTTACACAGATTATTGCTCAAATTGTTCATGAAACTTAATTGACAGCACTGAAGTAACAAACAACATAAAACAGGTGGGCTTCTTTTTGGCAGCTTCAGGGTGAACTGGGTCACCAGATGATCCCTCTAGTATAGATGATCTAACAGTCTATAAGTTATGTCAAAAGGACTTGCACATGAACGGTACATCAGACATGTTTAGAATGCAAGGATCTGTTGATTGATTTCCCCTTGCAATAGAGACTTGTTTGGCTCACAACAAGGTTGATCAGGGCTTGGTTTAATTTGCAGAAGTATAATGACTAGGACATGCCAAACTGGGATTTCCTACGCATCTGTCTGTAGAGCAGATGCATGATTTAATTGGAAAGGGCAGGTGGTTGATTGCAGTGGTGATCAGGAGTACATGTACCTGACACATGAAGCACAGGAAATGGTAACCTTAACTTAGTCCTCCCATGTACCAGTCCCCAATTTCCTCACATACATTTAAAACAGAATTGAGTCGAGGATTGCAAATTCATGTTCATCATAAAAAGAGCTTTCATGCAAGTACCAACACGCCCTGTTCAAAGTCAGTGGTTTTTAGCTATGCTGGCCTCACAAAGCCAGCAAAGCTCTTGGGACTGATCTGTCTGGGAAACTTGGAATTTCTTCTCCGAAACCAGCATTTGGTGGTTTTAATGCTTTGGCATGAGCAAACATGGGAAGGAAAACATTTAGAAGAATTAGCAGTTTGGCTGAGCAGGAGATTTTCAGAGATTTTTATGTATAAAATTGGTTACTTTGTCCAGTAAGGCGATGCAATACAACAGCTGGCTGACAGCTCATCGTTGCAGTGCACCTGGTGAAAGGATATGAAAAATATGTTCATAAAGTCAAATGGGCAGATATAATTTGAGGAGTCACTGAATACAGGGTCAACTGTGACTTCAGGTCCATTTACTTAGCTGCCCTGGAAATTTTATAATAAGGGTGTTGGATTCATGTTCCTTGTTAAAAGGTCTTGCTTTCAAGTACCAGCATGCTTGAAGTTACATAGAATGTAACAGTCCAAGTCAACAGCTTTCCTGAGCACACTTTGGGTGCAATATGCCAAAAGGGCCATCGACTCAGCCCAAAATATGGGACTGAAGGAGTTGCTTAGGGCCCTCGGCCTCCCTGTGCAATCTGAGCACTTGATTAAAAAAAATAAAAATCTGATCTAAAAATGTATGTTTAATAATCTTTTCCAGTATTTTACCTATGATACTCAAATTAGGGCTGTAAATTTAAGGTTATAACATTGCAATGTTATAAGTGAAACCAATTTGGCTGCGGTTTGAAACTGTCCACACAGTTGATCGTTTACGGGCCAGTTATAATGATCCAGTTGCCTACCAGCCGAGCATAGGACCATCTTGGTCCTCGTGTTTAATCATTATCTTGCAAGTCATGCTACAGCAGCTGCAATGACAGTGGCAGCATGACTTGCCGGGCGAAGTAAAAGCCGCTAAAAGCCCTTTGTTACCAGAGTTTGGAGTGAATTGATCACACAATGGTAAATCGAGCTGTGACTCGAGAGAGTGTTTGTGACGGAGGGGCGGTGCATGCCAATGTACACTGCACTGTGTATCACAGCCCTAACTGTTCCTTGTTGCGAATGTACTCTTTCTAATGTACAAGAACACAGCATTCCATGCTCAATTGTTCAGCTCCCAGTTTTGGTTTCCATGAGTGTTTGTCTACAAATAGGAAGAGTGCCATGCGGAATCATTAATACATGGTTTTTGGTGCATGACAAAGTAATACCAGGATAGACGAGGACGTGGCGTGTGTGTTGAGGGTAGAGTGCTTCCTCGTTACTCCTCATTTAGGAGGTAGTTGTGAGAATATTATGAACCCTTGAAATTTGTTTGCCAGGGATTTATGTTGCCTTCTGTTTTAAAATGAGATACATGTAATTTGAAGGACATGATACCATGGTGTGATCAATGATGTTAACTCATTCCATACCAGTCCCTGATATTTACGTATGTTTAGCTAGATTGAAGACGACAATTGCATATTTAAATTCCTCATGAAAAGAGCATTTGTTCAAGTACCAACATGCCTATAGTCTTAAGTCAGTGGTTCTGGCACTGCCTGACAAGTCATGCTGCAGCTGCCGCAAGGGCAGCTGCAGCATGACTTGCCAGGCAGTGCCAGAACCACTGACCAAGGCCTGTGACCATAGTGTGGAATGAGTTAACCCAGCCACTATGTGATCCTTGCATGTGAATGCAACATTGTTGTGCATGGAATGGATTGCGATAGTTAACATTTCCCATCAGCAAAACCTCAAAGTTTTGTGCATTATCTGCAGCATCTTCAATTGTGGTGTGTAAGTAGACCAATCAGAGAGGCAAAATCATTACTCAGTGAATTTCCATCTTCTTGAGTAAATTTAGGAGGTGCGTATTCATTTTTTTTAAAAATCTGACCCCATTGGTCTGTTGTGAAAGTCAGTCGCCATGATACTGGTGGAGTGATGAAAGGCCAAGGCGGTTACAAACGTTCATTGGAAAATAGAATATTTATCCTGAACATTAGGACTCCATCTCCTAGGAAGCTCAGCGTGTGTTTGGAGAACACACATGACTGTGATTTTTTAAACCATTGCCCAAGTTACTAGCTTGGTAAGATCAACATAGTTTGCCATATATGACACAGGTGTCTGTCCCATACATACAGGTACATCTTTGCTGAATGATACAGGCCAATGCAAGACTGCAGCTAATATGAATGTCTCATGTTCTTATATTATAGATACATGGACCCGATTTATATACGTGTAGGTGGTGGGTTTTTTTTTTTTTTTTTTTTTTTTAATCAGAGCAAGCTTCTCAGTCTGTCTTGTGTACTTTGTGTAATGAAACTTTGGAACAAAATGATGTCTGTCTCTGTTACAGTCTTTCTTTTAACCCAAACATTTTATTATTTTTTTCATTTGTTGTGATAAATTGAATTTGATATCCAGTATACCTACATACAGCTATGATAAACCAGAGGCCTCCAACATATACCATATTTTCAACAAGATGAATAAGGATCCCTGCTCTGATAACGGCCTCCCAAACCTCCATGGCATCTAAATGATCAAAAACCTAATAAAAAGATGTTGCATTTCACGGTCTTTTTTCCAGACAGTATTGTACTCATAATGGTCAAAGTAGGGTTTTAAATTGAAGGCTTTTTACCATATTATTTCTTTTAAGTGCCCTGGGTGCTTAAGAAATTTTTCTGCAGTAAGCTACAACTGTAAACCTATTTTTGGGATATGAATCCAGTATTTATTGAAAATCAGGGTAAAATTAAGAAACCCATGTGTAGTAATATTTTTGGAAATTAAAAAAAAAGGAGGGGGCCCTTAAGAGGGCAGGGGCCTTAAAAGGGATAATATGGTGTATGCCAATTTTTTAAGTGGCCTGGCACTTGTAGGGAGGAATACAGTAATTTGACATGAAGACTACTTGGAGACCTGAAACAGTTGGTGCGTTGCATTTATGAAATTGACCTGCCAGAAACACATGAGGCACCTTTGGTTTATACGCTCCCCCAGGGCCTATATTTTAGTCATTTGCATCAGCAGCAAAGAGGTATTTGAAGACACTGAGGCACCCATTAAATGTGGCCGTGCATGCTTGTAGGGAGATAAGACAACCTTTGCGAGACCTGTATCGTGCCTGTTTTTTGTTTTGATTACATTAGCGCTAGGAGGGGGAAAAACACATTGTCACTATTGCAGTTGTCTCTCTGGCAGATATGCCTTGCAAGTACATATATTTATATGTCAGCTGACTGGAAATTGTCCTGCTACCGCATAGCAATTGACTTCCATATAGTAATTGTCCACTCTTCCCTTATTGCTAGGTCGCAGCTAATTTTCACAATATATTAAAGAAAAAGAGAAGAATTGCCGAAGTTCAGAATCAATCTTAGAATGTACGTGCTTATCTGTAAATGCCCTTCAACATGGCATGATACAAATCATGATACATTCACCCCAGCCAGGCAAGACCTGGCCTGCAGCATGGACAAAAATCCCACCAGATCAATGAGTAAACCAGATTAAGTCATTGCTTAAGGTCAAGTTTGTTTGTATTCGGAACGTGAAACAAAAGAAACCCTAAACCTCATTGACACAACGACACAATTTGTTTTCCAGACATTTGGGCAGTTACCTGTAGATATATTAACACATGCCTTAGTCACGATAATAGAAAAGGGCCCTAGACATATCAGTAGAATTCTTAGAGCTCTGCTGGCTACTCTTGGAAAAAAAGTGAAGGGTAATTTGCAGGGGTTTTTTTTATTGTTGCTGGTTTAAACATGGTAAAGAGACTCATTAAATATCAGGACTATTATCATGTTTTCCAGTGTTACAGACTTGTATGGCAGATTGATGTAGCCGATGTTATCTCTACCAGGTGTTAAATTAATGTATTGGCTACTGGTACAACCCGTGAGATGGCCACAAATTACATTCCCATGCAGGTTTATCCCCCACCCCCACCCCATAAGGAACACCATTGACTAGTTGCTGGGGCTATGAAACGGTCCTAAAGAGGTGGTTCTCTGGTAGATGAGCACAACTGTGAAGTGAGCCCCGTCACATGTACACAGCTGTTATTACTCGACACAACTGTTGACACAAAGCATTAGGGCCCTTGCCGTAATGCCTAAATAAAGCGTATTGATCTGTTCTTGCTGCAGCAGCTCAGTGTTGGGAACTAATGGGACCATTGACAGTTTTCTGTAGCCGAAGCCCGATATAATTACTGGCAAATGCATCACGTTACCGTCGGATATGTCTGTTGAATACCGGGACCACTGTGTCATGTGGTCTCCTTGGGTATACCTGTTGAATATGAGCAGCATTGGATGTCCACTCGTGGGCTTCAAAAACTACTGATGACTAAGTGGGTCAATATCTTCACACCAGTAAATCAGTCTTACAAATAAGAAGTTTTCTGGTCATTGTGTTCAATATGAGAAAATGTACTCCATATTAATTGCAGGGTTGTTTTCTCTCTTTTTTTATTTTTATTTTTTTATTTGAATTCATGTGAAATACAATTCCGTGTGTCACTTATCTTCCTCATCAGGTTGAAGAGTATGTTTTAGCCAGTGGATAAAAAGTGGGCCTCTGATTGCAAAGTGAGGTAGAGTCTGCCGCCGACTGAGAAAAAAACAAGTATTAGTATAAGGCAGTGAGTTGAACAGTGACAGCCTTGTGCTCTGATTTGCACTGCAGAATGCTCTACTAATTATACCCTTGAAAAATAAATGTGATGAAAATTTTGGACTTCCTTTTTCAAATTTAACATTGTATCATATGCAGTGTAGTATCAGCTTCACACTCATTCTGACGGAGCCTTACTTTGCTTTCTGGAGATTTTCTCAGTTGAACTAAATGCAAGAAAATATGATCCAATTCCTTGAGAATTGCTGCCAAAAAAAAAAAAAAATCATCACAAAAGTTTAATGTATCAAGGTAAAATGATCCAGTTGGAAATTACATCACATTCAATTGACCAGTGTAGACACTAGTTTTATCCTGTATTTGTATGTTTGTACATTGTGTATTCATCATGATTATGATGGTTGATCTGGTTGCCTTTTTTGGTACTGATTTATTGACCTTGTATTTTGCTGCATTGATAAGAGTAAGGATGCTGGAATAAGAACATTGGTTATGTTGGATGAACAAGGAGGTAAGATGGATGTTGTCTTGCAAACTGTAGCCATGGTGTCCCAAAGGCCAGTTCTATTTTGTGTGCAGTCCAGATAGTTCTTCAGCCTTGTACTCTTAGTATATGGATTTTGTATATATAAATATAAAATATATATATATATATATATATATATATATATATATGTAAATATATACATATATATACATGTACATATACATGTATATATATGTATGTATATATATATTTTATGTATATATATATATATATATTTATTTATATATATATATTGCTTAAAGTTAATCTGTAATGTGAAATTTTATTGAAGCAAAACATGTTTAGCTCTAATAAGAAAAGTCAATACAGTCTGAAAATTAATGTATATGACATTTGTATAGCTGTGTGCAGAGATGTCATAATAGGTTTATAACAATTGACTACATTCCTACATAATTTTGGTTGCACACTGAGCTCAGTTTCATTGTTGTGTGTGGAGAAAAATTTGGCATTTGTAGCTGCTGTTTCAGATATTTATGATATTGACTTGCAATGAATTTTTGAATTGCGATTGCTGCAAAGTAGAACTGGCCTTCAGCAGTAACCAGTGTTGTTTTCGTATGATTTTGGTGATGTCATAATAGATGTACGTACTTTCTTTTGTAGCTTTGACGCACAGACCCAGAACCAAAAAGCTCGCATGATATCACACACATTTTATATATCACCCAATTGCATGTACACACTTTCAAAAAGGCTGATTTCAAATATGGAGAAAGAGCGAGTTTGTCCCCCAGACAAGTGACAGTTTATTCTTGACGCTTGTAAGTTTTGAACAGCGTGCTGTAGGCACAACAAAAAAAAATTGTGCTGTGATGAGTATGGCTGATATGGATGAATAAATAAGCTGGGATGGGGGCAGGTAAAACTGCCATAGAACTTGCCCTGAGGACAAGAATTAGCGTGCCCTTGGCAAAGGGCAACAGCAGCTATACAGAGGGCAGAAGGGTTATGGGCAATTTGTGTATCCACTGTACACGGTGGCTGCATAGACACACCTATGGAAGCTGAGTAGGCACACCTACATATGATAAACCTTGATCAATGTGGCTTTGGATAGATGAGCAAGCTTCATTCCACTGTCCCTGGGTGGGTGTTTTTTAGCTAAACGATAATAACCCATCCAACCCTTCAGGCCGTTTTTGGAACAGTCCTACCAGGGATCATCTGTTGGTGGTGGTGCCCAAGATTATGTACATGTAGTGCAGCGGGTTTTTTTTTTGTTTTTTTTTTGTAAAATCCCAAAAAGAATAGCAGAAAATAAGATTTTTTTTTCACTTGCAAAAAAGCAAAGAAAAGTAATCTGGTGATATTAAGCAGTAAATGGCCAGAAAAAAAATTGCACTTGCCAAAAAAAGCGAAAACAAGTAATCTGGAGATATGAATAAGTTAATTGCAGAAAACGTGCTCAGTTTGTAGAGTATTCATTTACATTCAGAAAACTAATATTTCTATCCTGTAAAAGTTATCATATCTTTGTGGATGGGAAATACAGTCACTCACTTTGCCATGTGGTTCACCACCCAAGCCCCCCCCCCCCCCCCCCATCAGATATGTATATGAAAGGCACGAAGTACAAAACATATGTAGACAGTTTGTGTCCTCCACATTTTAAAGAGGTGTCTCCACTTTGTTGCATTTGGTTCTTCCTACCTTTCACATGTGTGAGAAGAGGAAACTGGATGGGGCATGAAGCTGATGTTAAGGCAAGTGCCTGTGATGGGAAACAGTTCAGACAAGACATGAATCAAAATGCAGCTAGCCACCACTGCCACATTAATGTACACTTTCAGGAGAAATAGTGGGAAAAGGATCTTGTGAACATACTTCAGGAGGAGAGGTTGGGGGAAGGGGGGTAGATGGGTTTTTCCGTATGTTTAAAGACACTGCTTTTGCGTGTTTGACATGCATTTTATAGGAAAAACGTACATGTGTGACCATACGGATACTTAATTCAATGGACCGCCAGGGAGGTATGCCAAACTTTAAATTTCAAAGGCCGATTGCAGTTTCAGTATACATTTTAACCCTTTCCTCCCCCCACCCCTCAAACCAGCTGAAAATGGCTTGATGTTAAAGGTTGTCTGCTTCAATGTTGTTGAAGCTTCTCATTAATAGCAAGCATTTTAAGTGAGAATACAGTAGATAAGACCTGGCTGGACGGCTCCCTTTGCATTGGGTCAGCACTTTTACTCTTTCAGTACCAGGTATGGACTGGTCAAGAGCTTTTCTCGACATGCCTTGGGCACAATGTGCCCTAAACGTGTCTGGGATGGGAGCCATTGACTCAGACCAGTCCGTGTGGATGCTCTCTTATGATAACTGTGGGCACATGCCGGTACTTCAATAAAAGGTTGGTCTACAAAGAAAATGGATCTGGTATCATAGTGTTAATTCACAGTGCGTCAGCTTTCGCTGAAATTGTCATTGAAAGGGTTAAGGGCCGACCCAAGCCAAGGAAAGCTGTTGACGCACTTCGATTAATTCAGTGGGGAAAGGGTTATGGAATTATTATTGGTTTTGCCTCTTTTACATTGATGATATTGTCATGTTTTGTTTGTTTGTACTCTCAATAAAATGATGTGTAGTGCCCAAGCAAAATACATTGTTAAGCAAGCTACTGTTTCAAAAAATCTAATTTAGTTTCTGAAAATAAATTTCTGGGGGACCTGAAAATAAAACAAACTTGTGTCTAGACCACAAATTCACAAAGCACCAGTGCCGACAGCGTATGCTATCTTTGCATTTAAGAGTTTACAAATTGGCCAGAACAGACCATCTTACCTGGTATTAATAGCATGGCCAGTGCTGTAAAATGAAAGAATGGGCAGGGAGAGGGATTCAGTACTGCATCAATGGTATCTGTTTGCTACCCATAGTCCCCAACAACTGGCCACTTAATTCTACAGCAGTGGGCAGCCAGAAAGCTAACTTCCTCTTTAAGGCCGTTATTTCCCCGTGGGTAACCTGACGTGGCTAATTACTATCATTCATAGCACATGACTTCAGATGAAGATCCTTCTCTGTGTGTAGATATTTTGGTACTTTCTCTCCTTATTTGGCTAATCTTGCAGAACCAGCAGGAAGCTTTAGGGTTTCCATTCCTCAAGTGATAAATGGTTGGTGTTCCACATGGAACCTTTTGCTCCTGTTGCCTGCCTATAGCTGTGTAGCTCAGCCAAATTTTTGCACTTGTAAAATTTCACATAGATCTTGTGATAAAAAGAGTGCTTGTCGTCTGTACACAGACACTTAGTTGACTGCCCACTACATTTATTAGTAGGCGTGCATCTCTGGCCATGGTACAAAATCTATTTAGCAGGCCTTGCTTGACAGAGTAATCATGGTAATTTACAACAGAAGACTGGAGATGACTTTGATGAAAACAATGTCGTTCTCATACAAGTCACGAAAGAAAAATTCCACAATACCACGAAGATTCCTGAGGAACTAGAAATTGGCACAGGGTCTTTGATTCTGTGTATTTAGTTGGCAGTTCAGTTTTGACAAGTGAAGTGATATAGTCACAGTAATGTCTTTCAAACTGTTGCCAATTGCTTGAAAAACAAGGAAGTGTAAGCCCAAGCAGTATAGTCAATTGTGGAGTGAAAGCACGGCACCATACTCTTAAAACATTTCATGCTTTGTTGCATGTGTTCAGGTTTCTATAGCAATAAGTATTATTGCATATGCGTATAACTTAATAGGGGCTGCAGTGGGAAATGCTCAGCTGCGATCAAATCTCCAAAGAAGAACAAACGATTCCACAACAACGAGTGCTGTTTGATTTGTTATTTGATGACCTGGGGATACAAATTATGATCTGTTTAATTCTACAACTTACTAGGACCAGTAAGATATGTACATCTGTTACCGTTGTTGAAGTAAGATGAAAAACAGGGTGGTTTAACATTCAATCAGGAACCAACCAGTCATCGTGAAAGCAGGGTGAAAAAAATCATATGATATAAAATACATGTACACTAAAAAACAATTCAAAGTTATATAAATAACATCTGGATAAATGAATATTTGCACAAATACTTCCCTGTATCAGGTAGATAAAATCGCTAGACAAATTTTCAAAATTAAAAATGTGACCCTTTCTCATGCTGGAAATGTTGAATGAGCAATCTGCATGATGTGAGACCAAACGTGATAAAAACCAGCAGGTCTCCCTGGCTCTCATTTATCTAGTGTTCTGTTTGTGAGGGGGGAAAAAGCAGATATTAGATAGACGACTGGTGCTGGGTAAATATGAGGAAGAAATGGGGTTAAGCCAATGAACTAATGGCTTTTTAGAAGCCTGTTTGCATTTTCAGGGAATAAAGGGAAAATGTTCAGATGTGTAAAGGTGACAGGCGACTGATGGGATGGAGAAACACATTCACAATATTTACCACCAAGTGAAGCACATTTACCTGCATACTATATCAACTTTTATTTCAGTAGTTTTGCTTGGCCCTCATGCACGTTTAGTACATTTTATAGTTTTGTTTTGTTTTTGTTTTCATTTTCATTTTTTTTAGTAAATAGCTGATTGTTGCTGTGTTTTTAGTATGTGTGATTTGAGTTTTGTTGTCTTTATGTTGCTTTTAGGCTCAAGAAGTTGGTGTGAAAACGTTAACTATGTTAGATGAACAAGGAGGTAAGAAGGTTAACAGCCAGTGTGCCTCACAGACTGGCTGTCATTAACTGATCATCTCCACTCCCCGGTGTGCGGTAGGCATGGGGTTTCACTAACACAAAGATGCCCTCCATCTCCCACCCCATCCCTCCCTATATTCACTTTAAATCCTCCCAAACCATGCAAAGACGGGCAGAATTTGACTTGTGTGCACATTTCTTTGGTGAATGTAAGTGCTTCGGAATGGTGACTCGGCCTTTGTTGCTTCTTCCAGTATACTTGGACAGTCACTGAATATGAAATTGAATCATGAATTTAGAGAACTAGAAATTTTAGCCTATTGTTTACTGCAATAGATGTAAAATTGCATTTTTTTTTGTAGGGGGGGATTTGTTGAGATAAGCAATTTTAAACCGCCATTTTCTCATAATCCTCATGATGCTAATATAAAGACTCAGATGAAAATATCTTATGTTGTCAGAAATGCTCAGAAATTGACCTCTCTAAGAGAAAATACTGAGAAACACTTGAGGCACCCCTGATGCTGTAGCTGAGCTGAGTTAGAAACAGTAAGAAACATGTGAGGCACTGCTGATACTGTAGCTGAGCTCAATTAGAAACATTGAGAAACATTTGAGGCACTGCTGATGCTGTAGCTGAGCTCAATTAGAAACATTGAGAAACATTTGAGGCACTGGTGATGCTGTTGCTGAGCTCAGTTAGAAACAGTGAGAAAAAGTGCTTCTTTTGGCATTGTATAAAACCAATGGCTTCCAAGCCTGACTCTCCGAGATTTTGGAAAGTAGTTTGCCGATTCACATTTGATTTATAAATGAAAATGCAGCACAGAGCCCCAGCCTATTAAATTTCTGTCAGGTGCCCTGCATTTTGGTGCCCTTGCAGTTTGTAGAATTGCTAAAAAAAAAAAAAAAAAAATATTTGTGTCAACCTTGGATGTCACTTGTAAATTTCATATTCTTGCCTTTTTTTTCTGAAAATAATTTATTGGCTTTGAATACAATTGCATGCCATAAATAACTTTAATATCTATTAAAATTCATGCCTATTTCCATGTCTTGATTGGAAGGGTAATGGGATGTGAGTGTGCATAGTTTACTCAGCAATGCCCTGTAGTTGTGTTGGAGTGCCACTGTGAGCAAAAGGGAATGACTCCAGTCGCGAGGACTGTGCTTTGTTTCATAGTAAATATATACATGTGCAAATTTAATGTTGCCTTGATGTTGTCCATTCTGTAGATTGCCCCATTGAGCAACAAGTTGTGTTCTAGCCACCGTGCCATCCATTTGGATGTTGCATTTCCGTCACAAGGTCCATGCTTGCATACGTGCCAACTGAATTTACTTAACCATGATGAGTAATACGGTGCATGGCGTCTAATTATATCCTGCTTCAGTATGTGATGTGGAGGTTTTATATAGCTGGGCATCGCCTCTTCCTAAAGCACTTTGAACAGTAACATATGTTTAAACCAATATTTGGTTGACTACGAAGTGAAAGTCATTCTATTTTATTTATCTAGACCTACCCACTCACATGTACATGTACCTACCCACCCACTTATTTACTTTTTATGCAATTTTGACAGTCTATCTTTAATCATGCATCAGTAAGTGTACATTTCTTTTCTACTGAGTCACATCGAGTCTCTAGTATTTATCAACTATTATAAAAAGGATACCAGTGTGTACTGCAAAATTAGCATTGTATAAAGTATGCGAACCAGGATGGTTACTGAAATACTAAATGAAATTGGAAATCTTTAATGCTTGTAAGCTGGCTCACCAATTCTGTTAAAAAGTACAGGATTTGGTGGTCACTCATTGCGAGGTTTTCAAAGTGAAATCAATCTTGTCTTTTACAAAAAAACCTCACTGAGACCATAACTAAGTGCACAAGGTGTCAATGTGCTTTTCAAAATGATCACCTGGACTACCAGACACCACGCTATAGTTAACATGAGACGCAGCAATAACCTAATGGGATGCACTTTTGATTTCTCTGGGCATACTTTTGTTACTGTGCCATCTGTTGCGGCTTACATTGTCAAGTTCCACCAGGTCTACAGTCAGTCCTTTTTAAAGGGGCACTGCATTTTAAAATCAGGAACAAATAACTTGTTATTCTGGTCACATTGGGAAGGTGGCCCATTTGAGCCATGGCCGAAGAGTAACGGACTTGAGAAAACTGACAAAACTGACTGCCATTCTGTAGATTGCTCCATTGAGCAACAAGTTCTCTGCCATCGCTTTTTAAACATTTGCTGTTGCGTGCTCTTCCACAAGATCCATGCTGGCATACTTGCTGACTGAATTTTACTAAAATGTGAGGTGCAATGTCATGCATGGCATCTAATTTTATCCAGCTTTGAGATCTGTCACGGTGGAGTTTATATTTAGGCACTGCCTCTTCCGAAATCACAGTGGACTGTAACGTGTACATGTGTTGACACCGACATTTGATTGACTACAAAATTCCCAGTCATCCCATGTTATTTATATATAGCTATCTAACTACCTGCCCACCTAGTTAATACCTACCCACCCACCTATTTACTTTTTATGCAATGGATTTTGGAAGTCCATACTGCGTGGTGCAGCAGTTTGTCTTCACTTCTATTCTGCTGGATCACATCAAGAGTGTGGTATTAATCAACTCATATAAAATGTAAAGCCAGCAGTTTGTATTTCAAAATTAAGCATGTTTCAAAATGTGTGTCCCTGCATTTTTACACAAATGTAAAGCAAAGTTGGAAACCTTGAGTGCTTTTGCTTACTGATTCTGTTTTGGCAATTACTGATTGTCAGATTTTCAAAGTGGGATCAATCTTACCCTGTACATGTGCACAGTAGTCTTGTATAGACCATAACTTATAAGACGTTGGTACATTTAGTAATGGTCACATTGACTACCAGAGACTGTACTCACCAAGATACAGCTCTAACAATAACCAAAGGGGCTGCGCTTTTGATTTCTCAGGGTGCACTGTATTTACATTTGCACCACCCATTGCGGCTCACTTATCAAGTCCCACCAGCTCCCACAGTCACTCCTTATTAAAGTGAGGAACAAATGATAGGCTATTCTGCTCACGCTCTGGATGGCACCAATTTGAGACATGGTCGAGGGTTAATAGACTCGAGAAAAACTGCCAAATTTCACTCAGGAGGCAAGCCAGCTGATGGACTGCATGTGTGCAGTTTGCCAGTTTCAAGCAGTGACCTCGTAAATGTGGGAGTTGACTTTTGTGTCTTGATTTGATCATAATAAATGAACTACTTGAGTTAATGTTACTTTGATCTTCGCGTTACTATTATCCCGTTACTGTGTAATTTCCCCAGAGACCAGATTGAGGACTTCTGGAGTCTTGTTATTAGGAGAGTGTAATATATTTCTGTGTCTTAGAAAATGACAGAACCAGCCTTAATCTGCATCTTGGAATTAAATATAACAATACGGAGTTATTTATTTTCAACTGTATGATTGTGTATATTGCCTGATAATTTGGTTATTTGTTCATTCTTTGCTGATGAAGCTTCAGCCAGTCATGTAGCCAAGGTGTTGAGCATGCGGCATTCAACAGTAAAGTGTACACATATGCTTTGTAATATAAACAGACGTCTTTGGCATCAGCTTGTTTGACAGAGGAAAAGTCACTGTTAGCAGTGGTGTACTTAATTCCATTGGACCGCTTGTTAATGTGGTACCAGATAACCTGGTTACATTGGCATTTTGCACTTTGGGTACTTCAATTTATAGGACGGGGATCACTCACTCATTAGCCAGAAGCGAGATAATGTTTCTTAAATATGGCTGACAAATTTTTGTAAAGGACAAAATTATTCAGATAAAGTACAGAGCAGCCTAAGGATTTTCCAGTGGCTTTAGTCCTATAAGAACCGTTGGCTGAACGTTTTTAAAGCCCCAATCTCTCCATCTTTGACTATTTTCAGCTGCATACATCTGATCATGTACATTTACCTAAGGAAACTTTGGATTCTACATGCAGCAAGTTTCAAGATGTCAGGGTTTCAAACTGTAATGGGAAATTTGCTGCCACTGTTGATTTGGAAACAAAGATGTATTATTACAATGAGGGGAACTCAAACACTCATGCGGCAGGACAGTATTAGAAATTTTGGTCTGCCATGTTTGTACTATGTTACCCGCAACAGGCAGAAGGGTCCCATATTTCCTTGAACGAGCCATGAATTCTTCAGTGTCGTCATTCTTCAGCATCACGTAATGTCCACATCATTTCAAATTGGTTTTCTCAAAGTCTCATGGTAACTACAGGCTGAAGAAAGCTGCACAATAGCTCTATGACAAACTTGGCAGGGCAACCTCAGAGAGCAAAGATACAGGCGATTTCACAATCTAAATACAGGTCTAAGTCACATATGAATATACTGCATTACCGTGTTGATATGGCACTCGCACATAACTACCTCCATTGAACCATTCTTTTATTAGGAATGGGGATTTGGTCGAGTGGATATGTGCGTTTCCCATTTCAGCTAGGCGACTGGTGCCAAAGGTTGCAGGTTCGAGTCCCACTCGTTCTGAACAAAAATACAGTATTATTTTTATCATAAATATTTGAAGAAGAAGAAAAAAAGCAGTTAAAATTGCTGAATTTTGTGAGGTGTAAAACAGAATTCTCATGAGGGAAAACATATTTGTTTTTCAGAGCAACTGGACAGGATTGAGGAGGGCATGGACCAAATAAATCAAGACATGAGAGATGCTGAGAAAAATTTGGAAGGTCTGGAAAAATGCTGTGGACTTTGTGTTTTACCATGGAAAAAGTGAGTCCAGTGTATTGAGACGTGATCGTGTTTTATAGTTTGCCAACTTGTGTGCCTGATATACGAGATTTCACTTGCAGATGATTTGTCACGGACAGGGTGCAGGGAAAAATGTTCAGCAGGTTCTCACTGTCAGTCTCCAGTCACTGGGCTGCCATCACGTTGTACAGCAATAGTCCATATGCTTTATTCACCGGCACAAATAAAGTCAGGCTCTGTGAGTAAAAATTATTGCGTGCCATGGCGGCAAATATGTATCGCCAAGCACGTGTGAAATCAATTTCATCGTGAACCATGACAATTTTGAAAATGATACTTGGCGCTGAAAACATAGTCTGCTTCATGATTCCTCCCACTTCTGATTTTCTAAGTGCAATCCTCAAGGCAATCAGTTGCCCTGGTGCCAAAGTTTGTAAACATCACATTAACCCTTTTGGCCACCTTATATGAAATGTGTGAGAAGTATTTTTAACTTGGGACTTGTGTGCTCAACACTTGAAATAGTTTTTAAACATTCATGCAGATTTATCTTGTAAATGTCTCTCGTACACTTATCAGTGAACAATCAAGATGTTCCCAACCTTATTGTGGAAAATGGAATATGAAACCTGAGAGCAATGTTTTACTACATGTTTCAGTAATTTTGCTTTTTTGTGTCAATTTGAGGAATTTCATAAAAAATAGCATATCATGAAGATTCATGCCTAACAGATCTGGATCATATACAAAAAAAAATCAGCTGATCAATTTTTAATTAATATATTTGCCTCAAAATTCCTTATATCTCTGATTTTTTTTTTTTGTGAATAGCTGTGAGAATGGGAACACCCAAGACTCAAGAATTAATGCCTTGACATGTTATAATTATTTTCTTTTACTGTCATGGTTTTGCCATGGGATGCAATTGCTGGCAACTCCTGCCACCAGGCATGCACCCTCTGTACCAGAAGAAGTGAAATTTAAAAAAACTAAATAGGCACTAACTGTCTGAGCTCTAGGTAGAGATAACGTGTGTCTGCATTCTTTCTCATGATAGAATCTTTCAAGCTACAAATATTTTGCTCTTTAGATCAACTCTTTCCTGCGCAGGTTTACTGACAGTGCTCCCACCGGTGGAGTGTCCGCAGTAAACTGAAGCTGAACAGAGTCTGTCTATACAGACGATACAAATAGTAGCTTAATCCAAATATCAAGGGAAACCCTTATAGTTTCAGTGTACAAATCAATATAATCAGTATTATTGCCAGCCAGGAATTGCAAGATGACAATTAAGAAAGAAGCTTTCGATCAAGGAAATACAGCTTAATCCCTTGCCGTTCAGCTGAGAATTTGTGTGCATGATTTTAACTCATTGTTTGCCCACTTGCTATAAATAAACTCTGTGCTTGTGACATTTCTATTTTTTAAAAATTTTGATCCATTATTGTGGTTTTTTTAACTAACGACTTCTACTTTGGGGCAAATATTAACTTGTAATGCTATATACCCGAACAGTAAGGATTCTTATTTTCTGTGCAACTAAGGTTAAATGGCTACAATTGTACTTTGGTATATGCTGCACGCATGTTTCATTGTGATGGAGTTTCTGGCGTAGAGCAACCCACCCTATTGACAATGGAACTTGTATGTGTACGGATTTATTTCTCCTGAAAAAATCAAGTGAATTAAAGGGAGAAAGATGGAGGGAAACCATGTATGTTTCCTGATGAAGAGACAGTCGACTGAGATGTCTGAGTGGCTAACAAAAACATGCTTTGTGGCGGGAGCATTCACCAGTTTTTGTTAGAGCCGAGTAGCAGTCTGATTCATGCTGGGGAGATTGCCACACCCTACAGCTGCCGCCCATACCTCTACAGTCTAAGCTGTGTATCGAGACCACCATGCACAGGCCAAAAAGAGACTCGTAACACTGATAGTCTTTTACGTCCAAGAAGATTTGATAGAATGTTAACCCCTGTGTTATTGGAATACAGAGACAAAAGTTCAAGGGTTGTGCTCGTGGGTAGTCTTTCATTACAGGTGCAAGTGTATGTTATGCACACTTCCACAAGTACCCAGCATGGCCAATGCACAAAGGTCAAAGTGCTGTCGTTGGGAAGATGCGTGCATGGCCTTTTTTGTTTTTTTTTGTTTTGTCTCTTGTGTGGCTCAGTGACTAATGACATGCTCATCAGGGATGGTCTCTGTGATAAGAAATAATTGGAAAATAAAATGGCATTATGATAGGATCAGCTGCATTAAAACCGGCATTGTTTCCAAAAGTATGTTTAATAAAAATTCCAACTGTTTTGTAAGACTTTGGCTGCACATTCAGATGATCTGCATGTCCGTTACGTTGAGTCAACATCTGTGAGTAAGTGATCACCACAACGAGCATTGCAGATGCCTAGCAAACAATGTGTGGATGGGCACAGGGCCCAGAGCTCGTGTGGCTGTTGGTTTACAAGGGGGACTGTGGCATTTAATCATGCACGTCTCTGCTGCATGATCACATTCCGTTGTGTAGAGGTATAGTTTTCGAAGACCACAGTACTCAAAGATGTGCCCAGCTTATGCACCTGTCGCTTCATTGACACTTTAATTTATTCTCTGCCATTTGTCAGCAGGCCATCTGAGTTTTGTAGATGAAGGAAAAGTTACACGAAACAACACATACATGCTGCCATACATTTGAGTTTCACCTACAATTCCAGGTATCTTTGTAGTTGTTCTAAACTCCCTCACAGTTTTCCTCAGTTTATTTGCGATGTTCCTTTCAGAGCAAAGAACTTTGAGAAAGGAGCAGACTACAATGCCACCTGGAAAGCATCAGAAGATGGCAAAGTGAACACAAATGGTCCCAGGATTACAGTAGGGGACCAGATGGGTGGGCCACAGGGAGGCTACATCACCAGGTGAGAGGCACCAATGCCACCAGAGGGCGTTGTACACATGGGTTGATAGCTGGGCCAGCTACTCAGAAATGTAGCTCATTTAACACCATGTTTCAACCTGAGTATTTTTGCAACTTGGAAAAGGTGAAAAAGATGTTGATGTTAGATATAATATCCGGAGTGTATTATGTTTACCTTCACAAGAGATGTTCACTTGTATGTTAGATGTCCTGTCATCTGCTGTGGCAGGACTTCAGTGCTGCCTTTGAGGGCAGAAGGTGCTACCATCTGATATGGTGTTCAAAACTGCTGGTAATGTTCATTATGATTAAAAGTTTCAACATTCTTGTGACATGTTCAAACACTTAACATAATGTATTTTACCACATGTTTAAAGATTTTTGCATGGGTGTAAAATTTTATCACGGTAACTGGAGCCACTCTCTGTAAAACTTTCTAGGGCAATGTGTGTCAGGGCTTTCGTAGAATAAAAGAGTCTGCGCTCTGAAACAAGCTTAAATGTGCATGCATGAGCTTATTGGGATGAAAAATCTATATCAATATTCAGGCATTTGAAAAAGATGCGAGACGAAGTCTTTTCCTACAATTTCAATGAGTGTGACAACCGTTACTGTTTCCCTGTAGGATAACAAATGATGCCCGGGAGGACGAGATGGAACAAAACATCGGTGAGGTGGGCAACATGATCGGTAATCTGCGGAACATGGCAATAGATATGGGCAATGAGATAGACTCACAGAACAGACAGTCGGACAGGATCAACCAGAAGGTGAGCTATGGCCCTGCCAGCAGTGGGCGCCTCAGTCTTGTCTTTTCACCCATGTCTCATGTGCTTTCATTGCAGCAAAACGGTATTGGCGAAACTCACATCAAATGGCTGTGCAGATCCGTCTTCCTGTGTCAGTTAGGTCTTTCTTGACCCGTCATGGATTGCGTTTCTGTGTTATATCATGTGATCTCTAAATGTCCAAATGTCTCAATTGATACATTGTATAATCTGCCTGTCACTCTTATGCATTTAAATGTCTCTATTATGATCATGTTACACTTTACTTATCATTTTGATCATTGCCTGTGCCTGCATGTGTGCAACAATGCAGACAACAATCCTACTTTCCAATTCTCAAATCGTTAAATCCGTTTAGTGCTAAGCAATATCAAACTGATTTATTTTTGCATGTATAAATTTTGATAGTTTTTGTATTTTTGACATTTGACTATAGTTTTAATTTCACTATTTTGGACATAGTTCCTAGTTAAACAATGTTAAAATACTATTTCACCGTGCTTTTATTTTCACAGTTTTGTGCCATCAGGGAAATAAGCAAAAATAAGAGTACAGCGAAATTAAAGTAATTGACAGTAATGTATCTTCAGGCTATTTTCGGTATCTTTATTGTATAAATGTGAAAGACAACTTATTGTGTACCGTGGGTAAAGTCAGAATTATCCTACGTTTGTCATAAATTTCAATTTCCTGCGTTCACAACATCCCACCCACTTTTGTCGGTTAACCATTTGCTCATTCAATTGGGCAAACATGGCTGATTTGCCAACCATCGTCTGTTGCGTTGTTTTGACTAACGCCAACAGTAATGAAAAATACTATAGATCGTAAATGTAAAGGAGACCTATCAAGGCCACAGGCCCCAGGTCAACATCTTTCCTTCGCATGGTTTGGATGCTCAGCACTCAACCCATGACAATGAAAGCCATTGTATCAGTCTTAAAGTCTTAATTCAAGATGGAAAGGAGGAAAGGGTCAAAGTATATATAGTAAACTGTAATGAACTTACCCTATTTTATCAGATCAGCATTGCCAACATATTTTACTGACATACCCCAGATATATTTTGCATCTCACGTTGAATGCATGTACTGGCGTTACCAACTTGCTGTTCATATACATGTACACTGTTCTTAATTAATGCCACAAATTTATATCCATTTGTGCGATGTTCATCCATGGTTAGAAGTAATTTTGTACAATGTACAGTGTCAGAGCTTAATTTTCATTTTCAGCGTATGTGAACATTGTTGTGAATATGTGATATTGAATTGACTACATACATGTATATTGCTTTGTGATATGGTGAATTAATTTTATGTTGCTGGGGTTTTTGGGTTTTTTTTGGACACTGATTTATTATCTAGATTATGTGATCCCTTTCTGACAGTGCATCTGGAAAATATCTGGCCTGCTTCAAGGGCTTCCTTTTACAAGATTGGGAAGAAAATAACCCAATATACCATTTGAGGAATAATTGTGCGGAAGACATGCAACTGGTCATTTGTAAGATGGCTGTTTGATGTCATGTTGGGAATCCGGAATTGGATGCCTCGTATAACTAGTCAAGACCGTACGAGCTACCATAGATATTTTGTGATGAGATTTGATGTTGATGGGCAGCTACAGACATCATGAATACACCGCCCACACAAACTACTGTGAGGGGGCCATAAACATACGCCTGAGTGCTATATTTAGCCTCAATCTGTCAGTCCCCTGGTGTCTGGATAGGATGGAAGAGACAAAAATTAGTTTGGTAACACCAGTGCAGATGGAACCAGGGCCGGTTTTATAAGAATTGATCACAACTGGGTGTATCGGTGTGTGCCTTGGCACAGCCTCAGGATAAAGCCCTGGCAAGAGGAGATTCCCATGCAGGTCCAGGTTCACACACAAACCACTATGCCACATTGTAAGAATCACTGAATGTAATTTCACGGAGCTGTGACCCTGGACGCAACGTATATTGCACTGCCACGGCATTCCTGCATGATCCGTCTGAAGGCCTCCCATCCATTGTCTTGGATGTCACTGTGGTCCGACACTCCCAGATGACATTCCAAGAGAGCTGTGTTATGTATGTTCTGGGCCCACAGCGTCAGGTCCCTGGTGTGACCCTTACAGTACTGTGTTGTGCCACCTCCAGGATCCGGGCATGACCTGGCAGTCTTGTCACAGGTCCTCTCTGCGTCCTCTTGGATGTGATCCCGGGATATGATCCTCATATATCCCGGTGATCATGTTGACCCTTTCCAGCTCACAGCATTTACAAGTACTTGTAGGGTCTTGTGTAAATACTGCGTGTCCTCTTCAGTGAAATGCTTGTGGCTTTGAATACGAAGGTGCGGTGGCTGGGTCAGTGGCCACACATCTTGTCCCTCCACAATGACAGTAGGGGACAGGTTCTGAAAGAGTTCTTCCCTTGCGTTTGTCGGTTTCTTCTATCGTAAGAAAAGTTCTTGTCAGCCGTTGAGAATGATTGATACAGGGTTAGCTGCTTTGCAATACATATCAAATGTGAGTTTAAATTCCAGGGGGAAAACTGGGCACTGGAGACCTGTCCAAGCATGGAGGTAATATCCCAATATTACTTCCATGGTCCAAGTGACAATTGTCTTGGGAGTCGTGTGGTATGATTCTGAATGAATAGTGGTTAATCCAGCCATGATGATATTCATGTGTACACAGGGACATCCTGGCAGAGACCCTGGGCATCCAAGCTGGGTCTAGACTTGATGGATTATATGTGAACATCGTAATCTGCCGTGTTATGTATTGTACCTCCTAAGTCCCGTGGAACACGATGTGCCTTGATGGATCACTGTTTAGTGATAAAAAGCATATCAGTCGCAAGGCGGTGAGTGTACAGTGCCTAACTGCATCATTGTTACACACAGGTGTCCCATTGTGGCAGGCCCCAGCACCTGCCTCCCCTGACCAGGGACATATTTCTATTTCACGAATTCATCTTTTACATGTACCAGCTACCATTTCAGTGTAGCCGTGTAATGAAAGAATACAAAATACAAGGTTAAGGGAGAAATGGCACGTGGATCAGTCAGGCCTGAGAGAGCTCTCCCCCTGAGCCAAGCTCTCGCTTGTGTAGTGTTTTGTCTTGTTTCATTGTGGGCTTTAATCGACAGTGTCCGATTGCTTTTTCTCCAAA
The DNA here is from genome assembly GCA_964020975.1 of Hermodice carunculata. Lineage (NCBI taxonomy): Eukaryota > Metazoa > Annelida > Polychaeta > Eunicida > Amphinomidae > Hermodice > Hermodice carunculata. The sequence continues at coordinate 8,194,972 of OZ026615.1, read as the reverse complement.
CCTGGTCTGTAGCTCAAAATTTCCCTGTCGCAGGTCCTGTCTATATTGAGAAATGAAAGCTAAATTGAATTGTTGGTTTGTCAGGCGGGTCCTGTGTAGTTTCGTTTGCTACGGATGGCCCGTAGAATGAAATGATTATTTGAGTTATGGTTTATCTTCACTGTCTGGGATGATGGATTGGTATTAAAGAGTGACTTGTCCACTGTCTGCGAACACGTTAGCCTGTTGACAAAAGCAAGGCCCATGTAATTGTTTGTTTTGTATTTGTGGGTTGACCATTGGGTCAATTGTGTAGCAGAATGCCATAGAAGCTGCGTATCTGTGAGGTAAGCGGAGCAGTGGAACTCGTGTTGGACTGTGGCGTACAAAGATAGAATTTTCATACTCCAGCTCATTTGGACTACCTTTACATGCCCCAGAGACTAGCTGGCCACAAAAATGGAACAAGTCTTGTTTTTGCAATTCACATTGAGGTTGTTCTGGAATCTGTTATTATGCAGAGTCTGCAACAGCATATACTGGCATGAAGATTTTATTTTTATGTGACAGTTTACGTTTGTTGGTTTGAAGGGTGAAATAAGTTAGCGAACATGATGAACTCTTCTATGCCACTGGAAGTGCCGTTGGAGAGGACTAGAATTCTTGTGGTGTTTCAAGACACCTGCCCCATGACATGGACATATTGAAATGACTAGCTCAATCGTTTCTTGCTCGCTCAAACTCGGGACATCTCCAATGAGTCCTTAAGTGCTATCATGTATTCCTGCTCTGTATTTCATGGGATTGAGGAGTAGATTTATGCCTGATCTAATAAATGATTAACACTTCATCCAAATTATCAGGTCCGGAAAGGAAGGAAAATCTATTATTGGAATTTGCCATATTTTTGTGTTAGAGTTTATTTTAGGCCCAGGAATGGGATGATGACAATGTGTGGTGGTGAGATAGTTACCTTGGCCACTGCTGTAGGATGGCCAACCAATTTGGATCCTATTCGCAAGCTTCAGTGAAGGAGCAGCATTAATTGTTCTTGTGGTCGAAAGACAAGGTTACTGATGCGACTGAATGGATGCAAATTTGAGTTGAAACATGCAAGGCAGTCATACAAATTTGATCCAAGCAGAACGTGTGGCACGTTAATTTGGCTGAGGCGACTGCTTCAGGAGGAAGACAGTGATGACCACAGCTGATAGCATATGCTGTCTATCATCTGACAGGCTCCAATTTTCAGCCTGTTGTAGGAATGTCCATATGCCTGCTTGAAACTTAAGGTTCATGCCAAAAGGCTGTATCATTATGTGCAAGGTAAATGGTCAGTAACAGTTATTGCTGCTAATTTTCAGGTCTGTGGTGGTTTGACTGTGAAGTCTGGGTACAGCTTTGACCACAGGGATGTACTTGTGAACTGAATAGGCTTTGATTATTATCTAACATGCACGAAGTCCAAAATGGGGCTCAGTCTGGAAGTAGTAGAGAGTGGTGGCCAGAGATAATTCATCTTTAGTCATTGTATTCAGTCGTCTATTTTAGAAATGAAGTGAGAAATCAAAATGATTGAGCAGAACCACAGAGATTTCAAGGCTGTAGATATGTCATTAGTGGCTGGACAACAGTTAACCTTTCATTACTGGAAGTGCAGAGAGATTGAATGGCAGGGGAAAAAAGGAAAAAGAAAAAGTTGCATCTACTTGTGTTCTTCTAGACATGGGCCCATCCATCTGGCGGGAAAACATGTCGTGATTGCTTCTGGTCTGCTATACCAGAGGTTTCCGCATGGAGGTACTTACTCTGTCTCTACTGGAGATAGCAACGCGCCCAATGTCTTAACTTTGGATGTATGATGAGGGGAAACGCCAGCCACTTCCATGTTATTTGGCGGCAGACCACAGAAAAGAAAACTACAAGACCGCCAGACGGGCTGCAGGCTGCACAAACTAGCAGCCTGAACTAGATACCAGACAGTCCCATGATGCTTTCAAAAAGCAAGTGCCTGATCCATGTGCAGGGCTTCCGTTTGTCACTCTGTATGATTTCTAGTGACACAGTGGAGCATTTAAAGACTGACTATATGACACTCTCATGTACCATGGTATCATATGTAGCTATGGCCAAAGGCTACGCCAACTGATAGATAGAGAACCACCCATAATTACAAAGTAGCATAACTGTTGTCTAGATAACCACAATTATGATGGTGTGTGTGGCGATGGCTCGACTATCTCATCCATGGGAGGGGCAAATTTATGAATCACTCAGATCTGTTTGTCTGTCCAGTGTAAGTAACAAATACCAATGGAAGGGGAGTATCTTGGTTGTGTTCCAGAGGGAACAAGAGACGTATACAGTGGTGCCTGCTGCGTATGGCCACATACAGCAGGTGACCTGTCACCGTGTAGGTAAATTAGCAAAGAAACAGACTCTTGTAGCCAGAATAATGTTGCAAAGGAACAGGTGATGTCACATATGGTAGTGGTTGCAGGTACGACAGGTGCATGTACCACTCTGTGTGTGTGTGTGTGTGTGTGTGTGTGTGTGTGTGTGTGTGTGTGTGTGTGTGTGTGTGTGTGTGTGTGTGTTTGTTTCTCGGCAGATAGTATTGGCTGCCAAATACCATTTATTTTCAACAAATGGTATAATGTGACAGTTGGTGTGAATATATGCTGCTATGAAATCCATGCTGTGTACATGGCTGTGTATAGGCTGTCAGAGCGTCTGTATCATGCTTGCCTTGGGATGCTGTGGACAGGATTAACCAATCAGTGTGCATCCCCTGCTGTGAACATGGCACCCACAGTGACCAGGGGTGTGGTGCTGCTGGTCCTGTGGTCAACTTGTAGCAACATGGGAACTTCTTATCAGCAACCCACAGCACTGCCACAGGAGACTACCTATTAAGTGCTACATGTTTAATTAACCCATGAATGATTAATGAGATACTAAAGCTGTTAGGGGGTCGTTCACAATGGTCATCCTCATGAAGACCATACACAAAGGAGGAAAGGGATGGTTAAGATGTATGCTTTTTTAGGTTAAAAATAAATGCTGTATGGGAAAGTCTTTTGTATTGAAAGAGTGCTGTCGGCTGAGCAGTAAAACGCTCGCCTTTCACCTCTGCGACCCGATTCGATTCTTGGCCCAGGGAGCCAGGGGAAAGTGTTCCTATCACTCTGACTGTGCCCCAGTGTTTTCCTCCAAGTCCCACAGTTCCATCCACCTCAGGATAAGGTACCGAAGTATAGGATACCAGATATGCCATGGAAAGGGATTAACATAGGCATTGCCTTCTCTCCGAGCTATGTAAAATATATGGGTCCATATTTTAAAAAATGTAAGAAAATAGCTGACATCCTGTGATAGCCATTGTAAATGATGTAGATTAGGCCAGGCTGCCACAGCTTATAATGGTCAGCTGACTGTGAAACTGGACATGCACATGTGCAGATGAAATAGTTTACATGGTATCATCAGTTTAAAGGGCCTACAAAGTGACACATTCAAAATTGCATGAAACGGACTCATATGGATTGTTATTACCTTATGTGATTAATTTCAACAACTTTTTCGGTGATAATAAAGTTCTCTTTAGCTTTGAAAAGTTGGAACCCTCTCAGCCTGAAGCGATGAAAGCTAGTGCTTTTTTGTGAAAGTAACCCTCACATCATCTGGGGAACACAAAGCTAAGCTGCATGTTGACAAGAGAAGATGCCAGTGACTCCAGGGGCCATGACAATGAGTTGGATCTTTTATGCTCCTGCAAGTTTTCTTGAGAAGAGACTGACCAGAGGAGGTCTGATGACAATGAAGGCGATGAGAAATTTTTGGTGGGGTGAGTTCGTCAGATTTCAGGTGTATGTCCATACTCGCCAGAGCTACAGGCACCTGTTTCCACAGATCAGGCAGTTCAAGAAGACAAGCATAGAGATTGGACAGTCAGAATTTCAGTGATACGGTGCTTTTGTTTTGTACAAAATACTGTGCACTTCAAATTTCAGCTGTGATTTTTGCTTTAAGAAATTTAAGTGTAAAAGATCAACCGCAGCCTACGCAAAATGGATCTGCCACAAGGGTTGGGGCTTACCGCCATGGCAGCTTGGTCAAGCGAGAACACCATAACGCACAGGAACTCACAGTAATGTGGCCGTGTTGCGCTGGGCATTATAATCAAGTGTAGTCCAGCTACTTGATCTGAAGTCTTTGAACTATGACCCCCCATTATTATGGTCATGGTAGACCACATTGAACAGTTTGGAAAAATATTCCACACTGACTTGTTTGCATAAAGATCTTGTCCCATTCCTACTCATCCAAACTTTGTGTAAATTGCGAAGCATTTTTACATCAGGCATTTCTGAATTTCTTCAGACAATGCAGGTCCAAACGCAGAAAGTAACTGTTAGGTTATATCATCATGAAATCTTAAAATGTATGTGAGTGGGGCACTAAGGGCCAGGCACTTGCACCTATAAATAAAAAAATGCACATTGGCTAGGCTAGTAGCATGCATTTCAAGGGACTTTAATAGTTCCAATCCAATTCAATGATGTGAAATCTATTTCTGCAAATTGACTTATTTTCAAGTGTACATTTTCGGGTTGACATTGATGCTGGTCTTGGCAAAGGCATGGACTTTGGAGGTCTTGCAAATTCAGTTGGCACAGCGTCGTCTTTTAACTTTCACAGTGTTTTAAAACCTTGCTTTGCCATTATAACATAGGATGGAATCGTACATTTCGTCCACAAAATGTGCCAAGCACAGCATCCTGCTCTCTGTCGCATTGAAGCTGTCTCATGTTGACCATACTTGCCACTGCCATAGTAGCCTCCATTTTGGATCCTTTGGGGAGTGAGAAAATACTGGATCCTTTCTTGTGGGTATTGGCACAACCATAGGCAACACACCTTTTCACCATGATGTATGGTTTTGGACTGACTGGGTCAGAAAAAAAGAAGTCTGTAAAAGGCAGCCGTCCCTAATCTGCTCACTGTGTTGACAGGCATTAGTCCATGTGCATGCAAGCTTCGGGTTCCCCAGATGACGTCACAGGAAGTGCTTGTGGAAAGTAATGACTGCTTATGCATAGGAGGATGGCCAACTGTACCAAGACTAGGATGAAAAAGGGCTTATAAAGTATATTTCTGATGGGTCTCTTTGTCAACTTTTAAAGGAGGGCACTCATTACGTTGTATTTTAAGTGTTTTGGGAACTTCATGTCAGGCACTTACCACATGTAAAATGGTTTAGTTATATTTTATTCCATATTTCTAAAATCTGCATTTTAATGTTGCTGAAATCAGCTTTACCTGTCAAATTACCGGAAGCGGCAAACCTATGGAAGATCAAAGGCGATTTCGCGGATCACGGGAGTCCTACTTCTGCACCTAGTTTTTTTTACTTGATGAGAATAAACTCCAAGTTTCGAATTGAAGTGGTCGGAAATGTAACGAAAACTAATAATATATGTCAATGTATATGCAGCAGTTGTTTAAAACTGTTTTTAATAACTCGTTTTAGCGAGAAAATGGCAACGTTTACGAGTCACGATATGTCACGTCTTTCCTCGCGCGATCTTGGACATATTTATAGCCAAATTTGGAAACAGCGGTATTCTGCAGCCTTCTACACCTCCGTGCGGTAGAGAGTTCCAAGTTTTTCATTGACTGCAAACAGACGAAAATGCCAAGGTGTGTTTCGTGCGGTGGCACAGCCACCGAATATCCAGAAAGATATTTTCATTCTTGGCCAAAAGACACATCATTAGCAGATAAATGGAATGCTATTATGAAAATCCCAGAAGAAGTATTGGCAGCATACAAAAGCACGAAGTTGTGTTCAGCGCACTTCAAGCTGCGTGACGAATTCCGATCGTTTGATAACTCCCGGAGCTCATATTATCGCTCACGTTACACGGTCACGATTTACGACCGATTATCATGAACGGAGTAAATACATTGATAAATAATAATTGATTTCATTGAAACACATAACATATGCATATTCTTTACGTCGATAACGACCTCGGAAACAATTTTCATAATTTGAAGTGGCTTTGTGTTGAACAATGATCATGGTGCGCTTGGCTTCGTTATCAACCGATGGCTATGATTGGCCAGTTGTATAGTCGCTTCTAATTGGTGCGACATCTCGACTGGCTTCGCGTAATGGTGAACTGCTGGTAATGTGGGGGTTTTAATATTTGGCAATAAACATCGGAAATTTGTGAAAATTAATAAAATAAACATCAGATATGAAATCCTGATGAAAAATCCTTTCCAATGATGTATAATACAACGTAAGGAGTGCCTTCCTTTAAAGCGTGGTCCATAAGTACAGTTCAGAGGCATTTCAAACAATTCATCGCGTAGGCCCTTTAATATATGTTTTCGGGGAGTGGGGTGGGGGGAGAGAACTCTTTGTATGCTTACAATAAGGATGACAATTTTGAACGACCCCTCGGCCTACTGCCTTTATTCAGCATTTTCTTGAAAAGGCAAACACATTGTGTGCCCGAGGAACACCAAACACGTGAATTAATTTTCGCACAAAGAAAAAAGAAAAGAAAAACACAAAAAATAAATTGGACTTAATTATTCCTACATCGTCTTGGCCCAAATATGAGTTACTGTTGTATACAAGACTCCTTCATGGACCATGTTGATGTTGGTCCAGGCAGTCAGAGTGGAGAGGAGAGCATGGATCCATGTCATATTAAAGTGCGTCTATGTTTGCTGTTTGTAACAAGCAGGCAATGATGTCACAAGAGCGGTTTAATATGCAGTTAGGATGACAAATATGTACAATAATGTAAGCCAGAGGAAGGCTATTCCTGGAAGCAGACTGTCATGGGTGGATCAGTAAGAATCTGTCCGAGATTTAGCCGACATTACAGCCCATACTTCAGGGATTGCCAACTGCTGCAGGGAATTAACCAGGAGTGTCAAAGCAGCACCGATTCCTGCTGCCTGACCCCCTACACTGTCCAAGATAAATGGGCACCGTGACACCTGGGCAAGATTCATGCATAAATTCATTTCATATTGGTGTATCAAAGCCACATTGAGACCCAAAAGTTGTGGCCACCAGAATCACTAGTCTTGTATTTACTTAACTGCACCAGCGTTTTTCATTCAGCGTTCTCTTGTAGAGTCGTTTTGCAGGGGTCATGCCAGTACAGATAGGGCAGGCCATCCCCGTTTAGGAGGATTCGTTAGTTTTTTTAGATGTGCATAACATAATGTTATCTGTGTTGCCTGACTTATGGGCATATTCATCTTGGAGGTCTGTGCCTGGCCTAGCATCCTAAGTTGGACCATTGTCTGGCTGCAGGCTCAGGCCCTACTGATAGCTTTACTCTGGAGTTAGGCATCATGTAAATCAGTATCCCGTGGGACCTGATGGTCAGCGGATGCCCACATGATAAACAATAGCAGGTTACTCCCTTTAGTTTGACTGCGTTTCAAGTTTCTTTGGGACTGCCGAACAATTGCATTTTGGTTATAGATTTTATGCACATTTGGAACGGAATAAATACGAAACCAATAAGTGATTAAGGAGGTTGTAGTACAAAGAGATTAACAAGAGTTTAAAGTCTGAAAATGTTTTTATAAACAAGTCAGAATAACATCAGAACCTAGAACATTCCAGATTAAACAGCTTGGATGGCCAAAAATGGCTCAGAGGATCCATTATGTAAAACACTTTTCTTATCATAGTTTAACTTTGACCAACATCAGGATTGTTTCTGAGAAAAAAGTATGTTGACAGAAATTGTTCGGAAGGGGTTCCATTATGGGAGGCTCCCATTCAAAATTTTGTTTTGTCAAAAATACACATAAATGTTGAAAGTTTCAGTTGCAGGATTTGCACGGCTGTGTGATAATATGTTATGTCCAAAGCAAAAAAGAAATATCCATTTCACTGAAGGGGAGAGGGTGTTTTGCTTTTTGCATGAGTATGGTAAGACCCTTTAACAGTGCGGCTGGTATTTACCTTCTGTTTGGTTGAGTATTCATTTGTTTCTCACAAACACTGCATCCTCTGTTAAAATGTACTTTTGTTGATCTGGGTATTCCCAAGTGCTGTCTGCGTTCAGCCGATAACTGTGGTTCAACCGTTGTTCCGGTCTTTGTCATCATCGTGTTTACCATGCTGATTTGGCGCTGTGTTTCTTTGTCCTCTGGGCTGGTATTTATCAGCATTTATACAGTAGTGTCTCCCTACTCCCCCCCCCCCTCCATTTATAAGGCCATCGCCACCAGGATTGTGGCCTTAATAGACCAGTGGCTTCTCTGGAGGGAGAAATGTAATAAAAATAGCTGCCCGGGTACACAGGAACATGGCCTCTGTTCAGCATGGCTTTATCAGAAGGGGACCAGTGTATGCTGATATATGTATACTTGACTTATTGTTAAACCACTTTATTACCAGTTTTGCACATAGAAGACAGGGATTCTCCTTATGCATGTATGGGTCCATCAGGTGTTCAGAGCATACACTTATGCAACTTTATGGATGTTTGTCTCCCTTGGGCAATTTCTGTTGGGAAATTGTAATTTTAGCAACTTGGGAGTGAGTGGCACTCCTCATTTTCATCAGCATGCAAGACTGTGTTGGACAGGGGGCACGTGGTGGAGTACACTTTTTATAATGCAATCAGATGCAGAAATCAAGTAATCACGAGCAATCTTTGTATTTACTCTTCAATACTGAAAAAGACAGGAAATACCTCTGTTGCAAGTCCAGCACATGTATTTCCACTTGAAGTAAAAACCTAAAGTGGGCCAGGTTTTTCATGCATTCTGAATCCCACTGTCAACTGAACTGGGATCTCAGATCTCATCTTTATGCAAAATGCAGCATTTTACACGTTTAAAGTCTACTAGTTTTGGAATGGAGTATTTCCCCATGTTCCTATAGCTTGGCTTCATACCTTCAGTTATTGTCGTAAAAAAATCTGAAGCCAACACCATATTTCCAAAATGTTTAAAACCACAGTCTGAAATATGTAAATAAATATCTGGGTGCTCTTGTAAGTGATCAAAATGTTAAATCATCCTATGGCCAAAAAAAAAAAAAAGTCTTACATTTAGATGTCCTTATTTGGCGTGGGACATTAATCATTTAATGTGTGATAAAACTGTACAAAACATTTTGACCACAGGCACTGATGTTGAAAGTTTACAAGGTTTTAACTCTTTTAGCACTAATCACCTCTATAGTCAATTTACTAAAGTCAAATTAGTCTGATTTATCATTAGGATCTCAGCTTAGTATTCCTTGTAAAAAGACCTTTCATTCAAGTTCCAGCATGCCTATAGTTCTGTAGAAAATATACAGTCAACATGTTTTTGCAGCACACATTGGGCACATTGGGTGCCAAGAAAAGCTGTTGACTCAGTCCAAAATTTGGCACGTAAAGAGTCAATGTGTGGTTCAGACTCTTTTAGACTCACTCAAAACTTGTTGGTGCCTGCATTCTTTGATTGTGTCCCCTCCTACCAGAGGAGGGTCGAGCATACAATAGTTAACCCTTTTTCCATGCGTGCATGCATGTGTGTAACCATGACACTTCTTGTCTAGGGTGTAACTCTGTTGCGCGTTGACTTAGAATCAGAAAACTTTGCACACACGAGTGTCTGGCCTCCAGGATGTGTCATGCACATAAAGTAGGTCACTATTGGTCACAGTGATCCCATGGGGGGTGGGGATGGGGGGAGGTGTTACATTTGGGAATCTCTGATTACATTGTAATATTGTAATACTAAGATTGCATTTCAACCTTTAAGCCTCCGGTGAAGTTTTCACTGATGACATGTTTAGATTATGATACAAGCTTGTTGCCCAATTGTATATATTGCACCAACTGGAAAAAAAAAACCAAACAAACAAAAAAACTGATTATATATTGTTGTCTTTCTTCTAGGCTTTGTCAAACGAGGTCCGTATCTCAGCGGCGAACCAGCGTGCCACGAAGCTGCTGAAAGAGTAAAGGAGAGCCTGACTTGGCACAGGGTAGAGTGGAGAACTTACTATCTCTGCTTGAGTCATGCCAACCGTAGTCCTCAGACATTTTTATTCAGCATTTGCCATGTACAATTACAATCTTTAGAGTAGTGCAGCCTGTGTAGATACAAGCAGTTTCTTTTCAATCTACATGTCTGTTCCAGTGCCACAAGCATTTGTACATTTTAAAATTCAGATGGACATGGGGAGTAGGGCTGGGAGATGATTTGTAAGTGTCACAGCCATTGATTTGTTTTGCTGTGTTTGTTGCAGCTCCAGCGTAATTTTTTTGACACGGTTGAGGTCATCTCTCCGTTTTACTTCTTGAGTCTGCCTGCCATTGTAGATAAGTCAATCCACTTATAGCTTGGGCCATCAGAAATCATGTTTCCATGATGACAAAACCATGTTACCATGGATCTGGGGGTTGGCATGGCTGCACTCCTGTTGCCATGGATATGCTGGGATGGTTGGCATGGAGAGCTGCTCCTGTGGTCATAGTCATGCACTTGTACATGTACATTTATTTTTTTTCTTGTTTTCTCTTCAAGGATCTTTATTTTGGCCCATGCTGTACGGCCTGGCTTTGTGTGTAGAGTACACCTGCTCATGCATACTCCACCTGCATCATATCTATACATTAAACATTGAGTTCATTGCTGTGTATTTTACACCTTCATATTCATATTCTTGCCTAGGCACCAGACCTGCATACTTTACTTCATGTTTACGTGTATACATTTGTATTCTATGTGTGTATTTTATATATATATGATTGTATCTTGTTTTTTCTCACTTGTGTATTTTGATTGATATATATGTATATATATATAGATTACTGTATTTTATTTCACGTTTTTGTTGCACTGTTTCTATTCCTAAGTTAGTTTTTTTTTTTTTTCTTTCTTTCTTTGTTTTTACCCGTGCCAACAAACAGGCTACATCGCTGGATATAAGAGTTGAGAAAGCCAATCAACGGACCAATAAGATTCTCCGCCAGAAGTAATGTCTCGTTATATGCTCACTTGATACAAGCCGTGGCAAAAGAAAATTTGGAGGTTTGTGCTTCTCCATGTGGCTATGCCTGTCTCCCAGGGCCACGCCCTCCTTCATGCAAGTTGTCTTGCATTGATGTCATTTTGGACACCAGGCGAAGCCCCATCAGCCAAAGGGAATAGAATATAATATTTATACTTTGTGCAGGAGAAAAAAAAAAACTGTGGTAGTCGTGTGAACACAGTGGTATAGGGGAGGGTGAATGATGTATGTAAAAGAAAATCATAAAGTATTTAATTCATCACTGCAGGGGCAGCCTCAACACTGAAAGCTGCCCTGAATTGTCACCGAAAATCAGCGTGAACAAGTAAAAAACAAATTATAATGTTTAAAAAAAAAAAATGTATACAATTCAGGCACTGAGGAGGATACAATGTAGCTGAAAAAAAAAAGGTTCATCGTGTGTGAGTGTTTTTCAAAGAAGAACATTTTATGTTATATATTTTGGTGAGCTTTTATAATACACAATATCCAGTGCAAACAAAGTGGAAGAATAGTTGGTAGAGTATCAGGCACAAAGTCCCAAAGTGATGGTCACAAGACCATTTTGTTTACTGACATCAAATCTCTTTCACGTTAATCATTTTTATGAACAGAGTTATAGTGCAAAGTGTTTGTGGTTTCCAAATCACAATTTAAAAAGAGAAACTCTGGCACATAAAGTAGAGTAACAATTATTCATAGTTTATTTTATTTTTTTGAGATTATTGTATAAACAAAGAGATACATTTATGAATATGTCAACAGAATCATCCAGGATTTAAGTGTATGTAATTTGCGATTGGCACCAATTTTGAGCATTTTCAATGCACTCGCATGGATGTGGTATGATTTCATGTCACGTAGTTCGAAAGCTGATCCATGCTTTGGAATGGTGATGTACATCAGTTTCTCCCAAGTTTTCACTTGTCTAAATTTTGTGCCGAAATAACCACATTTCCCATGATGTGGCAATGACAAAGTTTTACACATGAGGCTTGGCTTTCACTTTCCACACTGCATTGGTTCATGTAGATTTAGTTTCTATATCAAGGCCATTTCCATAATTCTAAGCCTTTGTTCAGTGTTTGAATCATGTAACATGGCTTTATTATTATTGTTATTGTTATTACAAAGGCATTCAGCACTCAAGTATTATTTGGGGGGTAGGGGTGGGTACGACAGGATCTGGCATCAAGTGTGAACAAACTGAACCGACGAAGGACACAAATGTCTTCCGTGTCAGTTTAAATGTACTGAGCATCTTTTACATGTACTGAACATCTTTCAGGGATCAGTAGAAAATGCCTCTGATGGCTTCGTAGTCCGTCAGCTTTTTTCGCTGCAAGGTTACCATGAATGTTCAGCTGTATAATGCATATGGTCGAGACATCCAGTTTGTGAAGAGATTTACAATGAAGTTGAAAAGCTGAGTAGACGCGCACAAGCAGCCCCAGGAGAAATTGTCTGGCCTCTGGGTTCTTGACTTCTCATACTCGTCATAATGAAACTTTATTTGGAATTGGGGGGGGAAAAAAAGGAGAAAACTACAGAATTTGTGTTCCTCGTTGGTTCATACCTGATTTAGCCAGTTTGTTGACTGCTTGTAGCCAGGTTTTGCATGTTTTTTTTTTTTTTTTTTTGTTGGTACCACCTTGATATTCCAAAGAGAAGCTCGCTGAAACAGCCAGGGAATGGAATAAATTAACATACTACCCTTACATTTGATAACAGGTCTATCTAGTCTGTAAAGAGGAGTAGGCCTGCACATGATTTGTACAGTTCATGAGATGAAAGTTGGCTTAGAAAATCACTGTCCATTTTGTGTACATTATTATAAATTTCACCTGCAGGCGAACACAAAACACATTGTACTCTGATAGTAGAAATACACTCCTGAATAAATATGACAAAGATATACGGCAAGAGTTTTTGGTAAACAAGGCCACAGTGTTTTCAAGAGTTACGGACGATGAATGTGGGAGGGTGGTGAAAGCGTTTCCCTTTTTTTAATGGGCAGAGAATACCAAAGGCTGTATTGTGCCATCTGAAGTTGAACAAAAAGAATAGCAATGGCAAGACTGCATGCATGCAGCCTTTGAATATATGGAAATATGTAAGTAATGACTGCTTGTTTTTCTTTTGTTCCTCACACTTCCTGGTAGAGAGATTGTGTATATAAACTTGGGGAAGCTGGCCGCTGGAAGGTCATGGGGTAGGATATTGACGCTGTAGATTTTAGCTAATGCCGCTCAGTTGACTGAAGGGACTGTCCCGCAGATGCAGCGCCTCCGCCAGTGTACTGGTCCATCGCGGTGGACATTGATGTATATTTTTGTCAATACTGGTGGAAATTGCACAAATCATTCCATTACTTTAATACATATTGGGACTACTGGGCAGAAATTCTTGTCATGATTGTGCATCAGTGATTAAGCCTTTGTGCAGTGTACAGGTTCACTACCATTTTATAATGACCAGCAGTAACAGTATCCATACGTTCATTGTTTGTGATCATTTGTAGCCCCAGCATCTAAATATTCTGCTTCTGAGAACACAGTTGATGTAAGTTTGATCGTATATTTACAGCATCATGGCGTAGTGCATTCAAAAGTGTGCAGTTTACTTCTCATTGCATTCCATTTTGCTTGAGTCGCGGTGCTTTGCATGAGAGACGTCTTCTGTGAGACCTTCCATTGTATGTTGGCATAAAATGAACTAGACCCTGTGGGACTGATTCAAAACAAAACAGACAGATGCCGAAAAAGAATGTAACTGACACCATGCATGAGTGTATAGTACAAACACATGAGTGGTTAGTTAAAACATTATATCAGTATACAAATATATAGCCGGTATTTCCTTCCAGAGCCATGTGTATACGTGCTTATCCAAGGAATAGCTTTTATCCTCAAAGAATACTCTCTGGGTGGAGAGATGTGGCAGGAACCTGCATGACGTTTCTGTTCTAAATGTACAGTGAAGAGTGGAAAATCTGACATGAAAATGAGTGTGAGGTCTGCGTAAAGGACTGTTCAAGTATTACATAAGCACCAAGGGGGTAGGGGATGGGAGGGGGAGGGGGGAAGATGACAAGTGACTGCGTGTAGGCTCTGTAAATAGAAGGTGGAAGTTGACCATCTGCACACAGTGATGTAATCAAGTTATTTTGCAAGTCGTTAACTTTTTATTTTCAACATTAATTTTATGGTATATGATCACTTTAAACTTTTGTCCCGCCAGCAATCCGGCTTGGATTGGCTAATCACTTTGGTTGACCTGATTTCTATTTATAACAACATGTGGCCCACTTTCAGTTTCAGTTGATGTAACAACCGTGTCCATTTGGCTCGTCATGTCATAATTTACAAATAATATTCCCCCCCCCCACCTGAATTTGTAAGTTGAAATTACCAGAAGGTTTAAAACTTTTACATTTCCCCAAACCTGTATCTTAAATACAGTTGCAATGGGCCAGGCAGGGGAAGCAAACATAATTTTCTTAGATCTGTGTTCGGGCAAATGTGTGCATATGCCTTGTGGACATAGGATTTACATGGGACTCCAGGTAAGTCTGTGACTGATGATGGCTGCACAGTAGGAGCTGCAGATCTCCCCCCGCCCCCCCCCCCCCCAAAAAAAAAGAAAAGAAAGAAAAAGGAAAGAAAGAAATTCCTACCCATTTGTGCATAAACCTTCATGTTTGATCCAGGTGAGTTGCTAAACGTGACAGTGAAGATAATTCTAAATGTTGGACTCGATATTTGTGCTCACAGTGTCCATTGTTGGGGGGGGGGGGGATTATAGTCAGAGGTGCTTGTCACAAATGCACACATGGGGGAGTGGTAAAAGCTACACTTGTTGCATACATAATACTTGAATGTCTCGTGACAGGCTGGCAAATCTGACATTGAGCCAATTTGAAGCTAGTGTGACATCTGTGTGGCATGCTGGCAAATCTGGCGTGAAGGCAAGTGTGACATTGTGCGATGTGCAGGCAAATATGGCATGTAGGCCAGTGTGACACCTGTGTAATGAGCTGATAAATCTGGCATGGAGGCCGGAGTGACAGTGTGGTACATACTGGCAAATCTGGCATGGAGGCAAGTGTGATATCAGTGTACCATGCTGGTGAAATCTGGCATGGAGGCCAATGTGACATTTGTGCAACATTCTGACGTGGATATTGGAATGAAAGCAAGCGTGACATCTCTCAAATGGACTTGAAAATCTGCAGAGGACAGAAACTCTCCATAATGTATATTGAAACTTGAAACCTGTAGATCATCCGTTATATCAGAATACACCGGAATATGCTGCAAAATATAAATTGTTAGCTAGTGCTGTGCTCTTGCAGGAGTTCTGTATTTACTCTTTATGGCACCAACTTTGTGGGTCTGCATGACTGTACATTGCCATATAACAGTCTATGTATCCTGCTGTTTCTGTAGACCTGTATAAGGTCCACTTGCCAGTTTATAAATGTACATGCCATAGTTATAATACATTGTTTTCTGTTTTTTGTATCATATATTTTATAAATTGGGTGAGATGTATAGTGTTATGAACAATATTGGTTGAGAAATACAATGCAACATGGGTGGGTACTGTTTGTTTACAGTGGTGTGTGTTCGCTTTTTGAAAAAAAAATCTTCATCTTCCTTAGGACTGGAATGTCATCAACTTGTCTTTTGGCATAGAGATGTGTGCTGTAGTGGTGGTGCCAGCTCTGGCTTCTTATTATTCGTCTTAGCGAGCTAGAGATCATTATTCTCCTTCTTGTTCAAATTAGGGCCATGGACAAATGCAATAAAGATATCTGTTGCTTGACATTCATTTCAGTGTGGCTGTTCAAAGTAACGGAAATATGATCGACTCATGTAGACCTATAAAGGTAAACGCTTTCCAGGAGGGGAAAGAAAAAAAAAAGAAGTTGTGGGTTATTTGTACAAAGGCCAAATCAATTGTGGCAAGTGACAGAGCCGGGACATCTTTGGTCAGGTGTATAAATAAGTTTTAGCATGCATTTCACATGCATTGTACATGTGTATGTAAATTTGCTACTCCTGTTTTGTTTTCAATTCTGTAATGGTACGCCCCATGTAATTGGACCAAATGTGTTCCTTGATTTTAGAAACTCAATAAAATATTGAAGAGTAAAGCCGACTACTGATTCTGCTTGTACCTGTTTTATTTCTCGCTGGCCAAGACCTTAAGCTTGACTGGCCGAGTAATGGGTTTCTCATTCAGTTGTCTGACACTGCTTCTTTTACCAACTGCACTGGCATGTTTGTGCATGGAATTCGAATATTTGTTCAAGTTAGAACGAGCTAAATAATGACTTCGGCAAGTAGCCGTGGTGGTTAGGAGGCTTTGTTCAAGTTAAGTCTTGTTTGTGCCCTGTGAATGATATTTGAATTGGAAAAAGGTTTTTTTTTCTTCTTTTTTTTGGGGGGGGGGGAGGGGGGAGAGGAGGACAGAAGGTCACAGTGTGCTAACTACAATTGCGGAGATGTGTTTCAAGCATGGACCTTGTGAAATGTTATTATGATACATTGGTGTTGGTGGTCCAGACAAATCAATCCATTCATTCCTCCCTACGCTTGCAGCATCCAAATGGAATCTCTAAAGTTAGCCAAAGGTTGCAGAGGGTTATCATGTGTACAGGGATGTTTTGCTGCTCAATCATGCTTTAATATCCCCCCACCCCCCAAAAAAAGAAAAAAAAATATGAGTCGAGAAGATGGTAGACTGTGACAGCATTTATGACCCCAATTAATCTTTGCTAACCCTTTCTGCACAGATGGCAAGATGAGTAAACTTGATGCAAACTGTCAAATAAAGTTGGCCTCTGCAACATTTGTCCCCAAGGGATTATTGGCAGAAATCTCAATATATGTCCGGTTCGGAAAAAATAATACAAAATGGGGACAGGAGGCTGTACCTTCTTGTACAGTGGACTGTTCCACATACTGCACCATTCCCTTTTAAGCAATGTTTATTCTTTTTACAAGTTTTCGTATTTCTTCAGAAAGAAAGACAAAATATTTAGCCCAGAAATGCTGAGCATAGAAATTTCAGTAGTCCTTGCGTGCACAACTCTTGGCCATTCTTTTTCTAAACATTGGGGAGGGGGGAGGGGGGAGGAGGGAGGGGGAGGGTAAAATCGATAATAAGTTGGTTAATGCTAGCGAACCAACAACAATATCTTCTGCACAAACGGTTCTCTGAAGTTTGGTCCCCCATTTTTCTGGGAATCACCTGCAGCGGGAAAAATTGTGAAAACCCATGCAGTCCACTGAGAGATAAATTCTTATTGATTTTCAAGTTGTTTTTTTTTGCAGCAGTAGCTGACTCATTGTGTTACTAATACTGTCTTCAAATCTGAGAGCACCTTGTGGGCAAATGAGCCAAATATTAAAACTAAAAGAAACCTGTTATGTGTGCTTTGGAGGCAAGAAGAGTTTGGGGTAAAGAAGTGTGCACCATTATGAATATCGGTGTGAACAGACCACGTTAAAAACAAAAACAAAAACAAAAAAAAGAAACCTGCTGTTTCCTGGGAGTTACAGTGGCCGTGGTATGACCAAATCCCTGTACTGTTGCTCCAGGATTTTGTCCTGACACTTCACCAGACTTCTGGTACTTCGTTGTTTCCCTTCGGCCTTAATCTTGTGACTTTGTTATCATGATGCATGTGAAGATGGGATTTGATAATAATTGCACATTCAAAGTACATTTTAAAAAAATACCTCGTTCAAGTAGTAATATGCCACGTTTCGATTCAGCAGTTATGCTGTACAAGTCCTGCCCCAGTTGCTGTAGCCGCAGACGTGGTCTTTCTGAGGGAGTACGGGCCCGTTTGAGGGTTACGGGTGCGCCTGGACCCCATTTGGGTATTTCCACTCTACACTTGACAACCCTGACAGTATGTTTACACGAATTTTGCTGGGTGGGGAAAGAGCAACAGTCTCTTCGCCCCGCTGCTCCTTGTGTGCTCAATCCCAACCCCGGGACCCGGGACCCGTGCTCCATCGGAAAGGCCACAAATCTGGGGGTGCAGACTGATTGCAGTTCCATCAGTTACATGCAAGGTAATAAAAACAAAACAAAAACAAAAAACAAAAACAAAAACAAAAACAAAACAAACAAAAAACCAATAAAAAAATCCAAAGTCTTATAAACTGCTTATGGAAAGAGTTAAAATGTTTGGTTCAATGTTTTCAACAGGCTCTGCACAGGTTGCGGCAAATTGTTGGCAGAAAGCTAAAAACTGCAATAAGTTTTCTTGTCAACATCGTGTATATATTAGATTTTTTTTTTTTTTGAGACATATCAAGAAGATTAAACCTTGGAGGAATCAATAACAGTTTGTGATTCCTCTAAGATTAAACCAAGAAATCGCAACGAAGATGTAGCAGAGGCCAATATGTGGCAATAAATTATCTTAATATTTTTCTCTTCTGCTTCCGTGTTCTCTCGGTACCCATATAAACGGACACGGAATTTTCTCAAAGACTGGTGAATGGTATCGAGAATATTTCCTACATTTAGTCATGCAAAGGTTCTGTGAAAATGACCTTGCTTTTGGTCCTGCTATGGCTGAGGCAAGTCGAGGTTGACAGACAGGGAATCGGTGACAGTTCAAGTGATTGACGTGCTGCGGTGATCCAGTTACCGCCGCAGACTCCACGTCCCAGCTATTTCTCTAAAAATATGGCGTGCAACTTTTGCTTCATTTGTTTGGGGGGGGTTGGGGGTTTTTTTTTGGGGGGGGGGGAGGCATTTTGAGATTGTATCTTCCGACCTACTACGTCAAAGCCGGTTCCCTCTTCCTTCTGCTTCAATTTTATGACACGAACCCTTTCCAAAAACCAGCCAGTGGTCAAATACCGTCTGCCTCAATGTTTTGGATCGTTTTAACTATAAAATAATGAAAAATGTGTACATAGAGAAAAATTGTAGAGAAGGCCTCTCTGAATAACGCGTCCTCGGTCACACATTGTCTTCTGGTGCAATCGGGTTGATATGGTTTCTGGCATTTTGCCCTTAACTCCACATGCATAAGGAGAAAGCATCCCACCCCCATCCCCCACTTTTGTCACTTTGATTACTCCAAATTCACATTTTAAAAAACTTCAAAATGTACGAAAAAGAAACCTGCAAAATTGCCATGTAGGCTACTGTTATACCTTTAAAATATTTCTTTATGATGGAATCTCAATTTTTCGATTATCTATAAAGCACGCACTATTAAAGAACTAACTTGCTGATTTAGTGTCTTTTGGTTTCTATGTGACCTCAGAATGGGTTTGCACTGCCCATTAACAGCACAGGTGTTCGTGAAAGGTCATTTCCATTTGTGATCCCTTGGTTTGCATCAAGAACAGAAGTTTATAATGTATGGCTTCAGTCTTTCTGTCTCCAACGATACACCTCGTGCTTGGTGCTCTGATATGCATTCAAGCACACTATCAGAATTGCGCAGGTAATTTTGACTGGGGTTAATACTGGATTTCTTTAGTTTTTTTTTTTTTTTTTTTTCGCCAATGGTAAAACTATGCACAAAAGAAAGACCGTTCCAAGAAGAAGAGACTCCAAATAATGTAACATTAAATTTCAACGCCTCGTAACTCCAAAACAAACATTCGTCAATACCTTCCTGGCTACAGATGTTCACATTACGTTTGTGATTTAAGATACCGTAAAATTTCAAGATAAAAATTAAAACTGAAAACAGTTTTTTTTTTTCAAAATATGCATAGGCACATCATTTTCATGGTTGCACAAATCATTTTTGGTATATTATTTTTAGTGTCGTAAATCCGTGTGTTTATACAACAATCCGGTTTCATAAGAGTAAAATATTCAATTTATTTGTAATCTTTATCACACACGCACATCGATTATAAATTCTATTGTGGGTATGTATACATTTGAGGTGATGGAACAACACACAAGAATAACTAGGTACAGCCAGAGAGTTGCATTCTGTATGCACGTCTCTCAGTCTGGTATAGCTCAGAAATATAAGCCGATGTAACTCGAAACAACCTATACATTAATACAAAAAACAAGCAGGTAAATAATGTTAAACATCCTCAACACAGGCGCTTTATCATATGCAAACCAATGAAAGGACTAGCACCAACCGAAGGGGAAAAAGAAATAAAATAAAGTGGACGTTCATTTTACCAGAGCTCACATTCGTAATTGTGAATGCAGATGATTTTGAGGAAAATCAACTTGTCTCAATGATTTATCCATTTCTCCCCATGGGGAATACTAAATCAAATGATGCACCAGTTAGGTGTTCATTCATGCCTGTGTGATAGCTAAGACAATATAATGAGTGAACGAGTAACAAAACCGAGCTTTCGAAATTGGCACCATCGAGGAACCAAAGATGCCAAGAGGTTTGAACTTCAGCAGCAAAGGAAGACCAGATTGACATGCTGCAGCAATTAAGCGACAACAGTCACTTTTGTGTTGCCAACAGATGCATAAACATGAAAAGTCTGCCTTTTTTGCCCAGCGTAAATCAAGCTAATACACACACAAAACATAGATGTTCAGGTTTTCCAAATTTCTGCACGCGAATGAAATGTTTTAGGTACGCTTTCTTCAATTAGTTCTGCGTTGGCTTTTGAAGCTGATTCTTTCTTCATTTTCCTCCAAAGTGCGAGGCATCCGTGACACTCATCTATTTGTAATGTACACAAGTAATATTGAAATGTCTGATATGATGAATGGTCCAGCAATACACAATATTTCAGTGGAACAATGTGAAATACGGACAATTTACTGGCCAGGTTTGAGCCTGATACGCAAAATGTACGACCGAAATGTTTACTGCCTCGGCAGACGTTTGAACGTCGGTTTAAGGTAAATTTAATGGGGAGTCTTGATTAGCGTCTCTCAACACGGACATTTTAATGACTTTAAGCCGAAGACAAACCCTGGAAATGATTACGTGTATTTTCAAATGACGCTTTTTCATTGGTGAAGCAATTTTGTTCTTCCTGAATACAGGCATTTCTCCTCACATTTTGATTTGCGGACGTGTTCGGTCCGACCGGTTTTGGATATTTTGTTCATGATGAGATATTTGATGTATTTTGGTAAGATATATGTTGTCTGTCACATGTCCATATTTGCAAATTCTAGCCCCAATGAAATCTGGGGAAATGAATAAACTTCTTTTAATGTTAACACGGTAGTCAATGAACTGTGGTGACCTTTAGTTCTTGGTTACAGATAATCGGTATTTCCACCAAAAATGTTTTCACATTGATAAATTTCCAAAAATAAAAATTTTAATTTAATCAAACAAAAACTAATTTTCTGAATAAACCATTGAAGACAAAACTGTATTTAAGATTTTTTGAAGATTTATTTTATTTTATTATTTTTTTTATTTATTTATTTATTTATTTATTTTTTTTTTTTTTTTGTGGGGGGGGGGTGGACAATCAGTTCTTTTTTAACTCTTTCAGTACCAACTGCGACTGAAGTCAAACCACTTGAACGCACCTGCTCGGAATTATAATCAGGATGGTAGAATCATGTTCCTTGTAAAAAGACCCTTCATTCAAGTACCAGCATGCCAGTAGTTACACAGAATATTACAGTCAATGTCACCAGTTTTCGTTGTCGCGCTTCGGGTGCATTGCGCGCCAAGGAAAGCTGTTGACTCAGTCCAAAATGTGGTACTGAAAGAGTCAAAGGGAAAGAGAAGCACTGTGGCCTCTAGGTGGCTAATTAAATATTCATATATGCATTGGGAAGGCCAGTGCGCTCTCAGCAGTCCAGGAAGTGGGCACCACTAGGCTGATGGTAACCTGCCAGGCCTGACCATGGGTAACACGTGACCACTCTAGAATGACATCACAGTGAAAGAAACCGCCCCAGAGTAACACGTAGTTCGTTTTTCTTTCTGGACGACATCTTTAGGCTACCTTTAAATGCGTTAAAAATGAAGAGTTCCGCGAACTTGACCCATTTGCAAAAACAACCAAACATAAAAAACAAAAACAACACAAAACCAAAGAAGAAGAAAAAAAGACGTTTCCTATGTTTGTATCATCTTTGTGAAAAAAATGAGGAAAACAGAAAAAAAGAGGGGAAAAGGGCACTTAAAAAAAAAACCTTCATGTGTTGATGCAGGTTGCTTTATTGGGATCATGATGGCACAAGATTGGTCATTTTATCTTGAATATATATATATATATATATATATATATATATATATATATATATATATATATATATATATATATATATATATATATATATATATATCAAAATTTTACAAAAAGCACATTTTTACCCGAAACATTTGTGTGTATGCAGTAATTTTGAGTTCTACCTTTAGTGCAGACAGATTCTGCAAAGCCTTGCAATCAATTGAACATACAGGTTTATGATGGAAGGAATGCCTAAAAGTGACATTAATTTTGGTCTACTAGTGACTTCTTTATCCACTTGAGCATAACCTTAACAGTATATTAAAGTACGACCATCTTCTAAATAACGATATTTGAGGAAGTAGTCTACAAGCAAGTTCGCAACAATTTTAATTCTTTTATTATATTTTACTAAGCCAACACGGCTTCAAAAGGACACAAAGAAACTGGCATCTTGAACGCAATGATAGACACTTTGTTGACACAAGTAAAATGCAGAAACTACATAGGTACCGGTATGTCGAAACCTTTTTTGGGATGGGGGTGGGGGGATTTCGTCATCATATCTTTGTCTACAAATAAGCTTAATGGAGTCACTTGTACTGCACTGGATTGAAAAAAAAACACTATGAGAAATTGACGTCAGTATATCACGTTTAACAACGTTTCATCAAAATCATTTCCAAGCACAACCGGTGTGCCCAAGGTTCAACTTTGGGTCCATTTGTCTTTGCAAGCTTCAAATGATTGATTTGAAGTAAACCTCAAAATTTGAGTCCTTGCAGTATGCGAACAATACAATTTCAATACATTCTTAATGCACTTTTAATAGTAACCCTGCCTCTAACAATATCAATTATGAACTTAACAAACTTTGTGTTTGACTACAGCTGACTTGACAAACTTTCTGTTTGGCTATAGATGACTTGACAAGCTTTGTGATTCGCTACAGCTGCGAACAAATTGTCTCTACATGTGTGAAAAACTCCGTGGATGCTGTTCTTTGCCTACCTACCTAGATCTAAATATCAATCTAAGACATTACTCATCGAAATATTTAGAAGACAACATAAATATTTGTTTTTAGGAGTTATACTAGACTGGTGGTTAATTGAGGTTTAATCTTGAATGACCATATCAATAAAGTCACAAACCTCTTAGAATTTTAAGGATATTTAAGCAACTCCATAAGTACCTACCCACACCAAAGCACTTCCTAACAAATTTTAAGATGTCCTTTTACGACACAGTAATCAATCAAACACTCAATTCATTGGCATTCAGCATCCTTAGCATTTTGTTGCAGATTTTCAAAATAATAATAATAATAATAATAATAATAATAATAATAATAATAATAATAATAATAATAATAATAATAATAATAATAATAATAATAATAATAATAATGATATGCCAGAATACTTCACGAATACACGTATAATTCACCATTATCCACTCATGCCCTTTTTAGCTCTGCTGGCCATAGGTCGCAAAGGTCATGGTGTCACGCATGTCTGTCCGTCAGTAATTACGTTAAGTTTTTGCTTTTGAGCGCGATACAGCCTGGGGCACAGTTTTCAACATAGCCCCATATCACTTTCAGGACTTATCAAGTGTGTAAAAATCTAGATCAAGTTCGATATTGGTAGCTCCACTTAGAGTATTATTTAATACATGGATCAAAATGTGAAAATCGTGTGACCGCTCTAGCATCCTTCATGTTTTATAGATCTTCCTGAAATTTAGTGAAATTATGGAGGTCAAACTTTCAGCTGCGAATGATACTTGTGGCGCCACCTATGATTTGACGGAACTTATGAGCAAAATGTGTTTAATGATACAAAATTCCACATCTCAAAATATAAGTTAATTAAACATACCAAATTTATATGATATATAGACCATGTTCATCGGTAGAATGCTAGATAAGATCAGTGACATTGACTTATTATTTTTAGGCCTGTAAAGTTGAAAGAGGTGATTTGTAATTGCAGGTTGTAGCTTGGACATCAATGGCAAATAGAATTCAGCCTCCGCATCAAAATTGCACTTGATTGCATTGTACACAAAACTGAGCTTGGTGGCTTATACTTTTTGGTTCACCGTGACTCAATCGTTATGGACTTTGGCGCTTGTCCAAGTATATTGTTTTGCTTCAATAACTCGAAAAGTTATGAACCGTTTTGAACAAACAGATCATGTATGGAAAGCTAAACACGGGTCGCACAATGTAAATTTTAGGACTTATGAACTGTATGAAAATCTATGTTGACGTCAATGTTGGTGGCGTCATCTATAGTACTTTGTTATATACGGGTCAAAATGTGAAACTCTTGTGGCCAGTCCAGCATCCTAAATTTTTATGGATCTTCATGGAATTTAGTGGGATTGTAGAAGAGGTCAAAATCTCGGTTACTTATGATACTTGTGACGCCACCTGTACTTGGGCGGAAATTTTGGGTTAAAATGTCCTGAAAGATACAAAATTCCATATCTCGAAAAATAATTGAATCAGGCATGCCAAATTCATAGGATATAGATCATGTCCTATGCTAATACCTTATGTAAGTTCAATGAGCTTGCCCTTTTTCTGTTATGTCACCAGACCCATTAAGTTGGAAAAGGTGATTTTGTAATGGCAGGGTGTAGCTTCGATATCAGTGGCAGAGAGAATCGAGCCTTCACATCAAAATTGCACTTTAGAACATTGTATAAAAAACTCTACTTGGTGACCTACTTTTTGGGTCACCTCGACCCAATGATTGTGTGACTGACCTATTTTTTAGTGTCACTAAGCGACTAAGAAAAGGACATTTAATTTGATATCTTGATAAAGAATAAGGCAAATGATGCCAAATGTACCACAAATGTGCATCATGTGGAAGTTTGATATTGCATAATGTGGATGACCTTGATCAATTTTTCAAGGCAGTGAAAAGAATGCATTTCAGGAAATGATTTTCTGGTGATGGTGGTCAGCAGAGCATTAGGCGCAAGGGCCTCTTGTTTATAAATCATAAGCTGGGTTCATTTCAACTGTCAAGTATTGGGACAACTTTCATATTCATATATCTTATTTTATTGGCTTTATTCTTCACACAATCGCCGGTTTTATTGCATTTATACTTAGTAAAATAAAACTGATTGCAGTATTTGCCACATTTTTAGCAGTGCAGCTGAAATATTCCCTTTTTGTAGTCCATTCGTTGAGCAGTGTTTCCGAGTAACATGTCGAGACCTTGACATGTTGAAGATATAATGTATTTGATCAAATTACAATCACGAATGAGAAATCTGATAATGTCTGATTAATTCCCCCCCCCCCCCCAATTAGACAGTGTCAAAAGTCGTCCTTGACGCGAGTAGACTCTGTCACCGATGAAAGATGTTGACAAAGGAATTCGTCTGTTACGTATAGGGCCTACTTCTGCTAAATTTTTTCATAGGCCATTACATAATCGAGTTGGCAAGTTCTCATTCAAGTGTATGCTGTGTGAGCTTTCGAGCAATTTTGTCGGATGGACACAATTATTGCTGGCAGGCAGAGTTTAACTCTTTCAGTGCCAAGGTTTGGACTGAGTCAACAGCTTTCCCGGGCGCGCTTTGGGCGCATTGGGCCCAAAGCGCGCCAGGGAAAGCTGTTGACCCGGGCCATTATATGCTCTGGAACTATAGGCATGATGGTACTTGACGGAAGGTCTTTTCAAAAGGAATGTGAATCTATCATCCTTATTATAATTGAGAGCAGTTCCTTTTAAGTGGTTCTACTTAAGTCGCAGTTGTCATTGAAATAGTTGATGCATACCGACAAAGTGACCTGGCGGATTTTGATTTAGAATCTCATCCAAATAATCGTTCGGGTCGTGGCCTCCAAGTAAACATATGAAACCAGTTTAGCTTAAGTCAGATCAGTATAGTAAACGTTCATGTAAAGAATGAGACTAATTTAAACATATGATTGGACTGGGATTTTCAAATCACCTTTAAAATACAATCTATATAGTAAGATCCAAGATACACACTCCAGGGAAATATCACCACAGGTCATTACAGCGACATATCTGAGTGAGAATGGTTAATCTTATCGATCACATGTATAAGATATCGTTGCAGTATGCTCATAAGAAGCAAAACAGGGGCTCTGTGTATTATTCTGTCCAAATTTTAACGAAGGAATGTAACGTATTATCTGCTCTGGTCGTACGCGCGTCCATACTTCAAAATTTCAGTGTCTTCATGTAAATCATGACTTGGTAATCTAAAAGCATGGGGGAAGAACTCCGTCCATGTTAAAACGTAGTGGTCTATGATAAAAAAAAAAATAGAAACATAAAAAATAAGCACTTTTAGCCTGCTGGATTTCGAAGTTATGTGCTCTGTTAATTACATCAGCTCATTACAATATAAAGTAAAATATTTTATTGGGTGCGACTGTTTACCATCACCGGCCCAACTCGCCAATGAGGTATATGTCAGGTACACTATTCTGGATGATGGCAGCACCCGCTTTCTGTGTCACGTGACGTTTTCCACCAATGAAGCAAGTTTTGTTCATCATCCAGGTGTCTCAACCTGGAACAGCTATGATGGATTCAAGGGCGTTGCCTGCAGTGCCACATACAGGCGACATGCTCTGTTGAATCAGGCTAAATTTCATGCATTATGTGGGGAAGTAAAAGGTGTAAAACTCTTCTTGTGGCTTTGAAAATACGTAACGTGACCTAATTAGTAGCGTCCGATCTGTGTGAACTCGCGTGCACAGACATTCACTCAAAGTCATAATTCCGAAGTAATGGAACGATTTGCCAAACAAATAGAAGGTTCTGGATAAAATCAACGAATTTAAAGAAGCTATAAAAACTTGGCCTGGGTCAAATGTGGTTGCTGATTATATACGGATCAAATGTAACTGATTTCATGCAAGCGTGATACTACTGACTGTTAAATACATCAGTCGTATCCTGCGTCACCAGATCATCAGAATTCCACGCTGAGAACCGGGTCAAACAATGGAGAGTGCCGTATCAATGTTCGTCATCACTCGGGATGCGATAACTATGAGAAGCGCATCTCTACGAAGGTCTTTTATCTAAACTGCAGAACCCTGTGTGAACTGCATGTGTTTATTACGACAGCAACGTATTCGAAGCTATGGGCTACATAAAGAGAGTATATTGCTTGTAAGTAAGTCGGGACAAATTGGGTGGATTTGGACATCTACCTTCTGTTTTTGAGACATTTGAACTATTGTGGCTTAATAAATTGGCAACCAGAGTGTCTGTATAAAAGTGGTTTTGAAATGGAAAATGGCACACAAACAATGGTGGTTTCAGTGCTAAGCCAGTATGGGCCAGATCTTGTAAATTTCGGGTCACAATAAATATCATTATTTCTTTCTTGCAACGTCGCTATTTCTCATTGTAAGTGTGGTATTCATAAATAGAAGAGGTTATAATTAGCAATTTCTATGTGTATATGGATGAATACACAACCCAATACATGGAATTCACACGGGCTAGAAGTGTGTATTCCCATTGGAGTCTACATTAAAGTAATATTCAATAAGTTGGTTTGTTTTGCACCTGAGGTGATAAATTTACATTAATATACTTAAACTGTATATCAAGATTTACCATGGGAAATTTTGTGTTCCTAAATACAGTGGTTTAAGTGGTTTAAAGTTATTCAGTGTAAATACAATGGCAAATAATGAGAATACACAAACGTTGTCCTCCTGCCTTCAGAGCCCTCTCCTCCATCGGAACCAATTTCTTTACCTTAGGTATTGTGTGTAGGAAATGCTTCCTTCTGCACCAGGATTTAATTCATTGTTTTAAGTGTATGCTTAACCGACAGGAATTTTGTTTATAGGGTTGTGTATTCAGCTGAATACAGGTAAAAAACAAAACAAAAACAAAAAAAAACAAAAAAAACAAAACAAAAAACCAAACAAAAAATAAACAAAAAAAAAACAAAACAAAACAAAAAAACCCCCACCTCGATTTATAATCTTTCCCATCATCTGCGAATAATTAGATATTCTAGTGTTATTCTTTATTCAACATGGCGCCAAGCTGTTCGTACCCATACAACAAATTGTTACAAAAACAGAGGATATGCCAGAATCCATAAGAAAATGTTACCACGTGAAATGAGATTAACGAGAATGTCGTATCATTCATCAAATTAGTGTGACATGAAAATAATGTACCCATACACACTTTATGAGGTGGCCAGATGAATACAGAACAGACATGTGCAAACAGAGCTGTCAGGCAAAGAATGATAGGCTTCCGCAAGGAGACCAGATATGAAAAGAGGCCGAACTTGTACATTGTAGCTGTCCCTGTTTATGTTGCGATTCTGTTTACAGACTAATTTGACGTTTCAAACATTTTGACAGATAACTGTAGGACATGGACACCATTAATACATTTTTCCTCCCGTGTTTCGCAGACAATATCGCCTAACAATTTTGATACATGTACGTCAATCGTCTTACAGCCATGAAATGAGTGACAGTAGTCGACGAGCTAAAATGTTTGGAAATTCAATTTTTAAAAAAAGTTATTCAAAACTTAAATTGCTTTCAACTCTATAATATAAAAATCATGATAATGTAATATTTATGCCTGTGTACAAACTTTCTTCTCATGCTAATAGGGTGATCTGGGTTGGTTTAATTTCTTGACACACAGCCTTTTGTTCCCATGATGCATGTTTGTGACACCTAGCAACCCATCCCATTCGAGGTCAGCTGGGTCAGCAAAGCCCGTTACATTATAGTGAACCTGAAAGTTTCACCCTGCATATGAGGACGATTTTTGCAACTATCATCATCTAATCTACCTGAAATACATATTGTTATCTTTCAAATACACCCAGGTGTTCAATGCTTATTTGACAACATATAGAGAGTTAAAATTTGTATCTGATAATTCCCCATGTTAATCTATGGAGAAAAAGTGAGGGTCATGGAAAGTGACCACAAGATGTGGCCGGTCAACCATAAACAAGATGGGCTGCACCACCTTAAGGCGAATTTAGAACTAACCCAGATATCCCCTATTATAAAGTAAGTGTAATCACAAATCACTCTTTGGTAGAATAAAACTTGCGTCATTCAGTTCCACGGTATATTACCCTTTTGACCACAAATCGTACATTCCTTTGAAAATTATTCCACATAGCCTACCCTTATTTTTGTAACCACAAACACAGATCCCACACATCATAAATAGTACCCATGTAATAAACAAAAGCAAAAAAAAAACAAACAAACAAAACAAAAAAAATCCAAAAACCAAAACAAAACAAAACAAACAAAAAAAAACCAAAAAAAAACAAAACAAAAACAAAAAAAACAAAAAAAACAAAAAAAAAAAAAAAACAAACAAACAAACAAAAAACCAAAAAAAAAAAAAAAACCCCGTAGAGCCACTCGCTCTGATACAAGCTTGTTTGCATTTTCAATTTAAAAGATGAGGACAGGCACAATTGAAATTAGTGACAACCAGTCTATGAGTAATGTCGAAGTAGAAAGGAAACTTGTCATTGGTTGCTCTCTTGTTTTGTGCAACCAGTTTTTGTGCAAGCGCAACGAACATCTTTTTGTCAATAGAAACCACGTAAATCAGGTGCATTGTTGCTTTGTCACTGGCAGCCAGTAAAAGTCAAGTGAAATCAACGCCTCTTTTGATAGAAATAATGAAAATCAAATACAAGGTTGCATTTAAACTGAAACTCGTTGCAATGGTTGCGTCAAATCAAGTCACGTCCACGGTATTCCCTCGTTCATATCGGCCTCATGGGCTTCCGTAAAGGTGCTCGCACAGACTTGTGTAATGATACGACGACAGAAGAACATGACGATTTTTTTCAGTGATCTTTACCTCAGACGATGTGTGTTTTGATAAGAAATACAATGTGGACAGCGATGTTAGGACGGACTTCGGCTTGGTTTTGGGAATTTTATTGCTTCATGTTCCCTGTCCCGACAAAAATTACGACCGAATATTCCTGGTGCCCATACAACTGTAATATCAATGTTCCCTGCCTGAGGGTGTGTCCCTAGTTCCAATGATTCTCATGTGACGTGTTCCTTAAAGTTAAAAAAGTTAATTATTCCAGGAAAAAAGCCCGATTTCCATTTACCCACAAGTCCCTGTAAGAGCTACAGTTTTATTTACATGTGGAACAAATGCTCGTGACAGGTGACATGACTTGGGAACTTTAAACTGGTTAGTTGTTTTCCATTTCAATGGCTATGATAGTAACTTAAAACTCAAACTGTCCACCATGGTCGGGTGACAGAGATTTTGCATATGGAGATGACCATAAACATGCATGTTGTGGTTGTGCGTCTCCCAGAGTGGGTCTGAAGTGTTGACATGCTGTTTTATGCACAGCGAAACTTCTCGTTCATTATCAGGCACATGTGAAAATTAAATCTTTCATCTTACGAAGTTCAAAGTAATGGCTATTAAAAAGCACCAATAGTAAATAGAAGAAGAAGAAGAAGAAGAAGAAGGAGAAGAAGAAGGAGTAGGAGGAGGAGGAGGAGGAGGAGAAGGAGAAGAAGAAGAAGAAGAAGGAGGAGCAGGAGGAGGAGGAGGAGGGGGGGAGGGGGAGGGGGAGGAGTAGGAGGAGAAGGAGAAGGAGAAGAAGAAGGAGAAGGAGAAGAAGAAGAAGAAGAAGAAGAAGAAGAAGAAGAAGAAGAAGAAGAAGAAGAAGAAGAAGAAGAAGAAGAAGAAGAAGAAGAAGAAGAAGAAGAGGAGGAGGAAGAAGAAGAATGAAAAAGAAATAAATAAAACTACAAGTTAAAAACCGAGACACTAGAAATATACTAATTTGTAATTTTAAGAATCAGGTTATTGGACACAGTTTAATGCGGGCCAAGCACAACACTATGATTATGCAATTAACGACTTCTGAAAATTTTGCTGAAATTTGCGAACTAAAAGAGTCCAAATAATGTATGATATAATAATTGTCACTCCTAAGCATGTGTATAGAGCAGTTATTTTAATGCGTTATTCTGTTGGCAAAATTAAGTATTAAACAGAAATAGGCATGAAGGGCATTTAGTAGTAAGTACGGGGGTATCTGTTGGTCTATATTGAGTGTGGCATAAATGCATTTGTCATATGGCTGGTAGGAATTAGCCAATCATAAGGCTCAAAAAGTGTTGATTATATCCCATAACCATTGATTATGAAAAAGAATGTATTATGAAACTTGATAATGCATTTTTTTGGGCTGACCTTCACCCTCAATAATCGCAAAAAGGGCCCGCAAAAAGAGTGAATTAAGTAAAACCTATAACTCACTCTTTTCGAATTAACCCTTTCAATGTCTAACAATAAAATTTGAAATGATTTATTTGAATTTCCATGATAAAAACTTTCCATTCAAGTACCAGCACGCATTATACCATCAGCCGCAAAACTTATCCGGGTTAGTAGTCTTGATGCAGTAGCATATCATGAACGCAAAGCAAACTTTGATTGTGAAATTGTAAAAACACTAGGAATAAAAACCAACATACCTCCCAGTACTGCCGGTGCCGTCATTTCTTTGGAAAAATAATTGCTGAGTTGCAATATTATCAAGTTCAATTAGAGGCACGTCATCTTCCATTTTGTGGCAGCTAGCAGATTCACGAACTACCGGAACGCCTGAGACGATTATGGCTATTACAACTGTCGAGTGGCTTCGCCACTCGACAGTTATAAGCCATAATCGTCTCCTTTCATGTTATAACTCTCACGTATCACTTGCATGGGTGGAGGGAGCCTTGTTTAATCCACGCTGTGAACATTATCACGTAAACTTTTAGAAACCTAAACTGCACCTGGATAAGTAAGTAAACGGTTAACCTGGCGCAAAATTACTGTGCGTATAGTGCAGCCAATTGTTTTGACAGGAACCATCACCGATTTACCAGACCAATTTATTGTGTACCTACAATCCGATCACATGTCGTGTAAACTTTCCTGCTTGTTTACATTCTTGGAAGTGATGTCTTGCTGCCTTCCCAGCAATTAGCCTCCATTTTAAGCCCATTTCAGGGGTTTTAAATGTCACAAGTATCTGAGCAGAGGGGCGGGGGGGGGGAGCCCTGCCCTTTCTAAAACCTACAGAGAACACTGTACCTGGGTAAGCATTTACCATCAAAGGTAATCACAACCCATCATCTAAGGTATATATAATATCCGATTTAGTGATATTCTGCTAAAGGGCAGATGGAATTTGATCAACACAAAGGCATTTACACTTGAGGGCAAGGGATCTGATACCATGATTTACGACAATACGGCTTTGAATGTACGGCACTGATGTCCCCATTACTTTTTCACGCACGTTGAACTCAACCATGCAGGTGGCACTCCTTTAAAGTTCGCAACAAGAGCTATGTATATTATATGCAATAGTTAATTCCACGTGGGACCCTGATATCGCTGATAAAAAGTGAAAGTGTATGGTACATTATTATTACAAACATTTATTTTCTCTGGGTTGCCTAATAGTATACAAAGACTAATCTGGAGGCTCTCCAATACATAAGAGGACGCACAGGAATATAGGCCTATCCAATACACACTGGACGAGAACAGAAGACTAAATTCACGGCTTGTACACGAATAATACAATTGATGCCAAATAATGGAGACTTGTATTTATATCATATACTAAATTAGTAAATAAAACGTCTAGATTCTGATAAGAATGTCTGAACAGCCTCAAAGATGAATACATTATCAGTGTATGGCAAATCCTCACTACCTTTCAAGAGAATATTTAGTAAAATGTCACCAGAGCACTGAACTATTAGAGTCGGATTTACACCTGGAGCGAGTAAGTGACACACAGTGTTCAGTAGATGGACCCTTTGCACAATGAACTTGGGGCAGAACAAAAGGTAATGTTTCGTATCTTCAACAGGATAAGAGCATGCACACGTTGAGGCTGGAAGGATACTGACATGATATAAATGGGCATTTAAAACAGAGAAGTTAAGACTTAACTGCGTGTGGCATGTGTTTAGGAAACGACTTCTATGTTTAAAGTATGTGGGCTTTTTGTCAACATTTAAGAGTATTAGATTTAATTTAAATTTAAACTGCGGCAGAGAATCGGTGAGACGAGCATCAACCGGGAGTTTATTCCATAATTTTATAGCAGACGGGAGAAATGAATCGCCGAAGCGATTGGTGGTGAACCTAATTTGGCGTAATTTCAGTCCGATTTCTCAATAGAAGCCCAGTAGTGAATGCAACTTTACGAGGGACGAGACCATGTAGGTATTGTGGAGTCAGCCTATTATACATTTTAATGAAAAGAATAAGTTTGAATGATGATTAGAATGTGTGTCCCAGTAATCAGGTGGCCCGGACCAGCGAAAACAACATTTTCTTTACCAGATTAATCGGCAGAGGCAAACAGAGCAAAGATCTCATCTGCACCCTAGATGGCTTTTGGAGTACTCCGGGTAAGATTTGTACAATCTCCAAGCAAACCAAAACCATCATTACCGTGTGGAATAGTCATCACATGTAACTGAAATGCATGCACATTTGAGCATTTTGTGCAGAAATACGTATACATGCACATGTAATCTGCATAACTGTACATACACGAAGAGCTGGAGTGACGGAGAAACCCCATTCAGTATGGCCTGAAGTATTTGCTTTGCAGGTGAATTTAGCAGTGATCCTTGTCGGCGTATATATGATATATAATCTATCGTTCTTTTGTTTCCTGGTAAAATGTTCTATAATGCGTGCATATTTGGAATGGGCCTGAATCCCATATCGGGTGGTGAATGCTTCCTAAACTTTAGAAACATCTTTTTTGATGTCCTCGGGTTGATTGTCGAACCATGTGAGGGCACCATAACGGAGCAGAGGGGGGAGTGGGGATCCTGCTATCCAGGCTTCATTGAAGTTTTTGACCTTGCTGTCGGCTTCGGCTTCAAAGCCTTTCAGAAATCTGCTGGCATTTTCGTCGGTAGTGTCTATAAAAGGCTGTGGGATTAGTAAGAGTTCTGACATATCTCCTTCAGCGGGTGTCACAGGCCTAGGAGAAGCAGAGCGAGAGGTACGGGAACGTAGATTATATGCAGCATTAAGAGTATGTAATCCAGTCGTGCTCCTTTGCTGTGGAAAGCCCTTTTCTCCACCAGTAGTGTAATGACTATTGTAACTATTGTTCCTATTAAAGTGATGATGGAGACAGCATGTAGAATTCCTTGATGGGCTATATTTTATTATTCAGGTAGGAGGGTTGGGACGTGACTCGCCCCCGAACTATTGGCAGTGCAATATTTTCAAGTATTCAAATTCTCCTTGGTTTCAACGCCATGAATTAGAACAAACCCGTAATGGGACAGGCAAAAAGACTGGAAGAATTGGAGTCACGTAAGAATAGACAAATAAGGTGAGACAGTTGAAATATTATACAGAAATCGGTGACCTTGATTACTGAATGTATATACTTGATTCAGCTTATGACGATTGAGCCAGGACCACCCTTCTGGTGTGTTTCGATATGATTTGATATAACTAAATTGTCCTCGCCGCTCTCACAGGAATTCTATGGTACATGTATACGCTCGAGATCATAGGTTAAACGTGCAACACATGATGAGCTAGAAAAATCTTCCTTTTTGTATAGAAGTTAGTTTTATGTGGGCTCCACACATCTGTAACGTATGCACTGCAACCTACATCACCAACGATTTGAAATCAAGCAGTTTGGAAAGAAAACTTGATGTGAAAGTTTCCATATGACAAAAACATAAATCGTAAATCACAAAAATTGTGAGGTTACAAAATACCTGCAAAGTCTGCTTCGCCAGCAGCTAATTTGCATAATATGTTAGAAGAACGGGGTGAAGAGACGAGGAAACAATCCTATATCAAGTGAAAACACAATTTCCCTGTTTGTGCATGATTGCGGTTGTCGATGTCTAGTTCAATGAAGACGTTTGTTCGTTACGTCCATCCAAGGTGAATTGAACAGCCACATAATAAGATTTCTGTATTTCGTTGTACCACAACGAGAACGTGTGCAGAATAGTGCTGCAGAACACCTTTGTATCACAGCACGGAACCAATGTCTCTCGGGACGACAGCAGATATGTCCGTTGCGTCGGCTGTGCCACTGTGGAGGGGGGTCCACGATTCTATACAAAAAGGCAAACAAGAAAGAAAAGACATGGTATATGTCGGGTGAAAAAACTTTAATTTGGACAATGTCCAAATATGCGAGAGTTGAAGGCTGTATTTTGAGACTAAAATGGCCCAGCCAAATTTCGCAGGCACTCACTTTCCAGGTTTTAAACCAATGATATGAATATATATATATATATATATATATATATATATATATATATATATATATATATATATATATATATATATATATATATATATATATATATATATATATATATGGCTTTTGCATGTCCGTCTACGTATGAAGTGTAACATGCTCAAAGCAGATTTATATAAAAATGGTCTCGCTGACTCACCCAGGTGTTTCTGTGGTGCTGCAAATGAGGATGTTTTACATTACTTTTTCGAATGTGGAAATTTTATAGTGGGGCGAGATAGATTGCAAAATAGCCTAATTCCATTTGTTCCATTCACAGTGCAAACTTTATTATTTGGCTCTGAAAATTGTACTTTTCAAGAAAACGAAAACATTTTTACGCTGTGCAATCATACAAAAAAATCCACAGGCAGACCTGAAGCTGTTACATGATTTTAACACATAGTCGTTATTATGGGTGGTGAAGTAGAGCTTGTTCATGATGGCATACCCCATTACCTTTCCTGTATGTGACGTCTTGTCCTGTCAACAGTACTTGTTATGAGGCATTGCCGTTCTATCTGTCTGCGTGCATGCACTGGTGTTCATTCCGATTGTTCTACCTTGTCTCCACTTCTCTTTCTCTTTGTCCTGCGAAAAGGATTCATATACGGCTGCGCCCTCTTTCCCAATCGCTTTAAAAATATGTTTAAGCCAATTATTAAAGGTATCAGTGAAAATAATTCCATTCCCAAAATGAGAGCACAGAAGAGACAAAGCCTATTCTACCTCGAACTCGAATAGGACAGTTTACAATAAGCAATTGTACGTCGTATATAAGTTGTACACCTTAATTCACCATGAACAAAATTGGTCTTTGTGCATGTGGTGGTTTTTCAGGTTATTAAGTTGCAAATTAGAATGGAAAGCAATGTGAATACACAAATATGGCCCACCTGATTGAAGCGCCTCCTTTAGCAGGAATACACCAATTTTCTATTTTTACATTTCCTATTTTCGTATACCTAGTCATTTAGCACACTTAGGGCCGTTTCCACATGTTTTGTTTTCTTTTGAAATACAGCTCGTTCTTTTGTTACATATTTGAAATTATAGTGTGAAGTTAGCGTTCAAGCTCCAGAATAGTACAGGATCAAGCATCAGAAAGAAGTTGGTAGGCATCTTAAAAATAATAAAAAGCTATTTTTCAGGACATAGTTGCAAAAAGTCATCGTGATGACCCCTATGCAAAGCGCACATAGTTCACCCCTGACACATTTGTAAAATTCGAGGTGGCGTCCAAAGCCAAGACCAATAATGGAAAAACTCAAAATACTTTGCTATAATCGACTACAAGCACTTAAGCTATAATTTTTGCATGTGAGTTGTTGCCTATAGATATGTTGAGTCTATGGAAGCCACAGAAGCACTATATTAGTCCATCTACTTAGCATAAATGTAAGATGACTACCAGCATCTTACAAGTTAGAGAATTGGAATAATTACTGTAACAACCATAAAGTTTCAGCGATAAGACTGTGTTGCGATGATTTGCTATTATTTTGTTACGTATAATACTGTCAGCGGGACCTGTAGATAAAATTAAAGCTAAAGCTATCAAATACTTCTTTAAATTGGAATTTACGGTAGTAGCAGATCGCATGCCTAAAGACAAGGTCATTGAAGTTATGAAGTCCCTGTCTCTATCTTTATACAATTGTTTCAACTTTCAAATTCTTTCTGTTATGCACATGATGGAAATCATGCATGGCAGGGGTGGTCACTAGTACAGAAAATTATATGTTGACACTTAGGACGGAACTGATGGAATACATAGAGCTGGCCGTTACAAAAATAATAAACAGCTTTTTTCTTATTCATCCGATGATTCAGTGGAAACATTGCACAATACCAAGTTCTCTAACTTTACTGGCTATTGCAAAGCAAATAGTTCACAGAGAATATCAAGTGATCACATACACTCTTGTGGCACACACCACACCTGTCACATGGTTGGCTAAAACCTTGCAGCTAGGTGCTTGATTCACTTTGGGCACTGTGTCATTTCGCCTTGGGAGTTTCTGGTGCATGTGCATCAGTTCCTGTGGGCTCTTGTAAGAAAATACTTGTCTGTTACGACTGTGTCGTAGTCTGTTCGGTTAGGTTTGTGGCAAATATTGTCCGTAATATCACTGCCTGAATATACAATTTGTTCAAGCTTGTCTCTGTAACCTAAAATGGCTGAAATTGGTAGTATTCTGTCGTAGACAGATCCCATCAGACCGTGTGGAGGTTCGAGAGATAGGTCCTGAGGGACTCATAAATGCCAGTGTATCGAGAGAAGATGGCTTTGAGTCCCTGTTTGAGAGTATGAGGTCACAGTTGCCTATCGTGGTCCATGGCAAATGTCACAAAGAATATATTAGGGAAAGAAGCATTTATAAGTATTACTCTTGGTAAAAGGGAAAGCAAAGAGCAAATGTCCAGTAATGCGGCCTTTTTGTGCCACATTGCGTTCTCAGTCCCCGTGTTTAACAAAGAGAGGTTTTTTCTGTATTGTACCAGTTGTAGGCCCCAGAAATAGTATCTGGTACAGACGTAGAAGTCGCCCTGAGGCAATAAAATAAGGGTCAGCAATTGGCTGAGTGCCCGGCGCCCCACTGCGTCAAAGACAAAGCTCAAAGCTCAAAGGAGAAGGTTGCCCGGATAGTGGATACAGGTCAGAAAGTACTGGCGAGTTTTTATATAAGTGGTACCCAGGGACGTATAAGTAGATACATGTACGTCCCTGACTGTACTAAAAATGAGGACTCCTCTGTTGTGGACAAACGGATGCCCCTTGGTCGTAGAGTGTAGTCAAATGATGTTCTAACAACTACCAGTTTCCAAAGCACAATTGCAAAAGCTAAGGAATGAAATGATTTGGATGCTGCTTTCAAACTCTATTATCAAACCAGGCACTCAAACAAGGTTGATCCAGTTGCTGCTGGGGTGAAGCATCACAACAACTGTCAACGTGACTATTTTTTTTTCTGGGAAATCGATGCCAAATAAATGTATGTGTGATAGCAAACAACAGGGCAGACTGATTGATGACACAAAACAACAGGAATTCTAAAAAATTGTGTCAGTATACAATTGACAGGTCTTGACAGGTCTTGACAATGATGAATATCAGTGTTCACACTCGAAACTTATATATATATATATATATATATATATATATATATATATATATATATATATATATATATATATATATATATATATATATATATATATATATACATATATATATATATTATATTATATATATATATATATATATATATATATATATATATATATATATATATATATATATATATATATATATATATATGTATATGTATTGTGTGTATATATCCGCATTCGTAGGCCGAAGTATGGGTTAGGTACTGTGACAAAAGACTCCATCATTAAATTGGCAGCTGCATTGATACAAGAGGACATTAGGGCCCAAACGTAATGACACATCTGTGTATCCATCACTGCAAAAGCTGCGTGATAGTGGTCAAATGGTACCTGATTCTGTGGATCGCCTGCTAAGTTGCATTATTAAATCAAAGTCAGATGAATGTATACGTTCTCTGAACAGCACCGCAAAGCAATTGCCCACAGTATCATATCCTCTTATCGACCTCGATCTTTTTGTCACCCATACTATTGGCAATATCCGTCTATATCAATTGCAAGTACGGATTACGGGAGTTGATTGACATATTTAGTAGTTTATCATTCTCAGATGGTTATCGGGAGGTTCAGCGCTTGGATGATGCCTTCCTAAAAGATGAACATCTCGGCAACCTTTAGGGCGACCTTGTCAATTTTGTGTTGACCATGCTGACATCAATGCCAGAACCCAAGCTGGACATGACACTTGTCATGCTCTTTGGGGGCATTGCATGCGTTACCCATGGAGCCAGAAAGAGACCGCTACATGCTGTACCCCACAATGCCAAGATGCCATAGAGCCTGTTCTCCACTCTGCTGAGAGTGAAATGATTCTCTCAGCTGGTCAGTTTACTAAGGTCCCAATTAAAATTTACAAGTAGTCTAATGGTGCCACTCAACGGTTCAAGTTCATGCCGATTGGACCTCTTGTACCTCCGAACCATACCCGCCCCTCCTGAAGTTGGCAAAATGTTTGAATGGTGTGTGGTTAGCGAATTTCTCTCTTAGGATCCCTGTGCCACAATGCCTATCATGGAGTGGCTTTATGCAATGGGCTGTGATGAATGACAATCATCAGAAAACTTGCATTGGAATTCTACCGTTTGTTAGTCAAGATCCATCTAATCCTGACGCCATCTGTTGCACCTTATGCTTTGCACAGAAGTTGTCTGAACAGTTTGGACTAGGAACCTGCCCCGTCACATGTGATCAACCTCTCAGCTGAGATTGTTCAATGATCACAACCAGACTTGAAGAATATTAACGTTAGGCTTGGAGGTTTTCACTAGCTAATGCCATACATTAGGTCAATTGGACACGTTATGGGTAGCAACGGCTTAAGGCATTTGTGGGAGATTGTTTATGCTCCCAACACGGTAATCCATATCATAAAAGGCCAAGCATATGTCCGTGCACTTCGTGCACATCTTTTGGCATCAATAACCACCATGTCCCTTTTGCTGTAAACGTCCAATAGGAGGTATTCATAAGTAACTGTGGTCATGGGCTGCTCTCTATACTGCAATAAGGAACTTGACAGGAAGGAGGGCAGATTAATGTATTTAGTAGGACAAAATGTGTTATTTTAAATAGCAATCTGAGAAAGCAAGATCATAAGAAAAGTCATTCATGTGGTTCAAAACATAAATAGCTGCTTAAAATGTTCAGAATTGCTCATTTGTTAGCAGAAAAAGTGTAATGTTCAGATCTCTCAGTGACAAAATTGATGAAAGTGCCCTCATCAGGGTGGAGGCATAGTTCTGTTGCCTAGCGACACAGGTAGCAAGAACCGGTCCGCAGTGACTTATGAATTCTTCCTATAGCCTCACATCATACATGCCTCTAGCCAGGGCAGAAAGGTCTGCTGACAGGCGAATACCCGACACTTCCATTGTAGACAAGGAGGCATGTGTTGAATAAAGAATTAATGGATGGTGTGATGGAGATGCAGCCTCATAAAGCAGAACTGTGGGTAGAATGTTTGAAACAAGTGTCTGTCATGCAATGCTTTATATAGACAAAACTTACGGGAGACTGGGGTATACATCTTCACTCAATCAGTGAGATGATATTATTCCATGCGGTTGGTCACAATGCTTATGCAAAATGTGCCCGTCTCTACCTTGATCAAATGAAATGCTTAGCTGACATTATGTCACCTGAGCAGTAGCAGCATATACTAAGAATGGATACCTTAGCATTCGCAGATCTGACAAATACTGGGGTTGAAGTTTTAGCGACCAAGCCTTTGAACAGAATTTGATGAGCTTGCTTAAAACCTCAAGTGGTCTGGATCACGACAGAGACTTGCGTCCCAGTAACACAGCCAGAGATGACAAAGAATTAGAGGCATTTTACCAAGGGTTAATTAGAATTACACTCCCCATTTGCCTATGCATACTAGTATTCAGATTCACTGGTCTGTATCTCAAGTGGTGTCAAAGCCGGCAAAAGTGTCAATGCTGACTGTGCTTTTTCTCTGGGTTTTAAAGCAGCTGATGCTATGTCTGGCAAAACCTACGGTGACATAAATTTGAAACGCAATGATACAGTTACCAGTTTCAGTAGTGAGAAAAGCCGGATTATAGTATGTGCTGTCGGGGTGAATGTGAGTAGTACATTAAGGAGAGCTACATGTGTAATAAAGGAAATTTCTGACATGATAGCATACCTTTGTCATGAATTTGCCCAATAACCACCATCTTTATTTGATCAACGTGTAATGAGAAGGACCACAAAGAGTATTTTAGCAACCACCCTTAAATCAAAAGGTAGATGTACATTGTCAACTGATGCTCAGTGTGTACTTCACACTTTTCCATGGCATGTTGACGCAACATACGGCGACGTTTGTGACCATTATGTTTCGCATGTGTTGACCCATTATGGGTCACATGCCACTGTGGTTTTTGACGGGTATGACAGATGTGTGACTGTACCTCGTCGACAAAAGCAGCAGAGATACAGCGACGAGCACAGTGGAAGACACCACCTGTTATCACATTTGATCTTGGAATGAAAGCCAGCACAGCCAAGAAGTCTTTTCTAGACAATGCCAAGAACAAGGCTTGGCTAAGTGATAGACAAACTGATACCGAAGTTTGAGAGCTTCAGTGTGAGGGTGAAGCACAGTCGTGCAGATGTTGACCAGCTGATTGTGTCAGTGGCCATGAACACTGCTGCCACACGCACAAGGTAGAGGTCTGCAGTTGTAGTATTTTGGTAATGCTGTTTGCACGGGTCAGCCCACTTATATGGATCTATACATGCTGTTTAGGTGAAATTCTTTACAAATTTACAGCATGGGTAACATCCAGACAACCTTCCATTGCATAAAGCACGGCTTAATGTTTGTTCATGCTATCACAGGCTGTGGCGGTATACTGTTTGTTTTCTTTACAATCAGGGAAGAAAAGAGCTTTCACTTTGTTGAATGGTGGTGACAACTGGGATTTCTTGAATACGTTCTGTCAGGCAAACAGTGCACAAGATGAAATTGCATTGCTGGCGATCAGTTTTGTCTGAAACTTTTCGGAGCTGCTCAATCAAAGTCCCGTGACAAGTATCATTAGATAATATACAAACGATTGGTCCGGAAATGTTCCACATCCTCCAGTTTCACGTTGGAATCCCTTCCACCCACATCTGCAGCAGTCAAATTTCATAGCATCGAACCTACCATACCGTTCAGCAACGGCAAGCAATGAGCTTCCACCAACACACTGGGAGTCGCAATACAGGGAAGGACTGTTTGCTCCAATTGGAACAGACAGACCTGTTGCCCACACGAAGATACAGGATGTATATTCATATCTAAATGCTGTCCTACTCTAACACTTATTGAGCAAAAGAGGGAGCCACCTGCATCAGGGCATATCCATGTATTTAGCATGGTCAAAAGTACTTTCTCAACAAAATGAACAACACAAACACGGAATAATCTCAAGAAAATATATTAACATATATTTGAAACATAAAGGATGCCTAAATTGATTAGAAATGGGCTCTCTTTTGGTTGAAAATGTGTTATTTATGGATGTTTATGTAGTATATAATACAAATCTGCGCTGATCATAGTGGATGCATCAGTCTGTTACCCCGGCAACACAGGAAGTGAGCAGGATCGCAGTTAAATATGAATGTCTTCTATTAAAAAATGATACCTTGTGGGTGTAGGGCGGGACCTGGCAAACCACACGGATTCTTGTTCTCAGCTGTTCACTGTTCACGGTGGCCATAACTGCAAAACGTCACGTCATTTTGATATTGGTAATGAATGAAATATCAAATGTTATGAATCGAGAGTATCATTCTGGTATTGGAAATTAAATCAAATGAAATACAAGTTATGCTGAAGCTTTTAGACTGCATTCCCGGTTAGACAGAGACCTCGGAACAATACCGAAATGGCAGATCTATACCCTGACGTTTGGAAGTCCGCCCTTTTTGTTTTTCTATTTTTTCTAGATTTTATTTATGTTTATTTATGGACACTATTTCTGATATTGGTGGTCTTGGGAATTTAAAATTTAGAAACGAACGCGAAATAAAGACGCAAAGGGGGCAAGAATATCCCCGTCCTGTCCAAAACTCCTGAGCTTTTTATTTACCCTTATAGCCAAGAGCCGAATTGTGTCCTTTGCCGGGCATTATATGGGGAGGGAAAGGTGCAGGTTAGTGCTCAAGATACAAATTTACAGGCCGAATAGATTACGAAGATGCCTAAATATACGCTTACATATGTATTCAAACAAACACAACTGCTTAAATAGATCCACTTGTTGTGAAATTATTCTTGGCATGAAGATTCTCCTTCTCTGGTTGCTTGTAATGGCGTCCGTATTTATGCTGTTTATTTTAGGTCAGAAGGATTATTGTTGCTTTCGTAGACTCATTATACCTTCAAGCATGAAACCGGATGTAAGATTCAACGTTTTTAGGTCTCTGGTTGAGATGAAAGGATGATTTTTTTTCAGTTATTT
The DNA here is from genome assembly GCA_964020975.1 of Hermodice carunculata. Lineage (NCBI taxonomy): Eukaryota > Metazoa > Annelida > Polychaeta > Eunicida > Amphinomidae > Hermodice > Hermodice carunculata. The sequence goes on along the minus strand of OZ026615.1, from coordinate 8,151,239 downwards.
CAGTTATTGGTTGTTGCTCCTGGCGCCATCTTGAATTTTGAAAATACCTCACGAGTGAACTTTGCATGGGGTGATAGGGATGAGTTTCTGTGCATATTTTGGAAAAAATCAGCTGTCTACTATTTTTTTCAAGCTGCTTGTCTAATGTTCCTGTATCAAACACCAGATCGTTGCTTCTGGTAATGATCCATGGTGGTAGTAGTAGTAGTAGTAGTAGTAGTAGTAGTAGTAGTAGTAGTAGTAGTAGTAATGGTAGTAGTAGTACTAGTACTAGTACTAGTTATAGTAGTAGTAGTAGTAGTAGTAGTAGTAGTAGGAGTAGGAGTAGGAGTAGGAGTAGGAGTAATAGTATGAGTAGTTGAAGGAGGGGAGGAAGAAGAAGAAGAAGAAGAAGAAGAAGAAGAAGAAGAAGAAGAAGAAGAAGAAGAAGAAGAAGAAGAAGAAGAAGAAGAAGAAGAAGAAGAAGAAGAAGAAGAAGAAGAAGAAGAAGAAGAAGAAGAAGAAGAAGAAGAAGAAGAAGAAACAAAAAGTGTTGATCACTTTGGATTCCTGGTAACTAACAGTGATCATGACGCATTTAACTGTGACAAAAATACACCTATAATGTCAGGGGGCAATTATTTTCAACTACATGTATTATACTTTCAGGGCATTACCCAACGTAAGCTTAATCTTTCTGTTTCAGTATGCTGTATTTTAACAAGCAATAACATAAGTGATGTCACTCAAGGACGCCCAGAGGGTCACTAATGAATGAAAAGTCCCGAAGGGGCCATTTCAGAAAAAAACCACAAATTATCTGGTAAAAAGTTAAACATGTTTAACATGCCGGGAGAGGAAATGAAACAGACCTGTTTGATGTGTTGAGTCACATGAGTTATCTGCCAAGCAGATCAATGTCCGTGTTTTCTCCATTGTAAAAGTACAGAACTCAGAACTCTTTTATTTATGACCAACAAATGGTATAATACATAAATATTGATACAACAAGAAACTGTCTAGGTTGGTCAAGGGAGACTCTTGCTATAACATTATGCATGTTGCATGAAGAGATCATACGGCGCTTGGTTTGTTTCGGAGGCAATCACAGAATCTACCAGCACACGATCATAAAAACAAAGGAACAAATTATATACGCAACACATGCAACTTGCATTTTCCATCTGATTGATAAATTCATTTGTTTGAAATGATTTTTTTTAATTGAACTTGTTTCATTATAGTATAAAATTCTGCATTCCTGAAAAACCAATCCCTCGAAAATTTAGGCCGACATACTTGGAGTCATCATTTCCACACACGTCCGTACAAAGTTCATAGTATTGAGCTGTACCCTAATCATGCGTCTGTGTATATTTGGCTGACACAGAATACCAGAGGCTAGAATTAGATTGTCAGGATGTGGCCTTGTGCACGAAGTACCTTTATATAGTAATGAATTACAGTTCTTACGAAACACCCACACGTTCATGCCTACACACATTCTTAATCAAAAGCAGAGAAATAATGCTCGGTGCATTGCACAATTCAATTTCTGTTGAGATTACTTTAATTAGCAAGCATAATTAATTCGCAAATACTCATCAAGAATGGTGTTCATGTCACTGCGTGAAAATATATACAATCGTATATCAGTTCATTTAGCTATTTGCACACGACCTTATTACCATTGTTCATTTTATGCTGACATATGAAAGCAAAAATGCCAAAAGTAGCAAGGAGAGCCACTGAATTTATCAGATTATGTATAAAGTTGCATAAACTTTTCACGAGCATTAAATGTTTATGAAGCTAGTCTTTTTATAAATATGTTCACGAACAAATATTGTAGTTTTGATGGACGATTTGATGTTAAAGAGTATTATTATCTGGGTTGGAATTGCTCGAATGACACTATTTCGGTTCAGTATTCTCGTGACATCACAGCTTGAAAAACAAAGCAGCAGCATTTTCGTTGATGGGGCATGTCAGACATATTATTCACCATGGTGGCAGCAGCATCTGCTTCCTCTTATCACTCAACCTTTCAACCGATGGATGGAGCAGGTTTGGTTTATCCCCCAGATGTTTTTACCTGCAACAGGTGGATACGAGGAGGAAGTTACCTGTAGAGTCATGTGCAGGAGACGGGCTCCGTTTTAAATATATATATATATATATACATACATACATACATACATACATACATATATATATATATATATATATATATATATATATATATATATATATATATATATATATATATATATATATATATATATATATATATATATATATATATATAACATTTCCTGAAAAACAAGGAAGGACAAATGCGTTCCGACAGAATGAACAGATATCACTGTTGTTTACTGACAAATCTTCACCATAAACGATGGCTATTTTCTTACTAGCCGTAAGCTACTTTGAAGCTTTCGGGCCTACTTTATTCTAGATTATTTCACCTATTCACATCCAAAATGGTCATCAGACATCTAATACATCGCCAAATAAATGGGTTTAAGGTCCTAGGTTTATCTTTAAACAAATTAAATGAAACAGCATCGCAAAATAAATGAAATTTTAAGTCATCGATCTGTCATTGAATATACAAAGAAAAAGTAAGCTGAAACTTTTTTTCTTCAATGGATACACTTTTTATCCCTGCTGACCATAGGTTGCAGAGCTTATGCGGTCGCTCATCCCTGTCTATCCGTCTGTCTGTAAACTATTTCTTGTGAGCACCATACAGTCCACAGTTTTCAAGATAGTCCCCTTTAATTTTCAGGACTTATCAAGTGCATGGAAATCTAGATCCAGCTTGATATTGGTGGCGCTACCTTTAATATTATTATGGCCAAAATGAGAAAATACTAAGAATGCTGTTTTCCATGAATCATCACGACGCTTGGTAGGGATGTCAGGCAGGCAAGAAGATAAAAACACATTGGAATTTCCATCTATAGCATCAAGAAAGATATTGGCCAAAGGTGTGGAAAACATATTAAATTCAATATGTTGAGAAAGAATAAGGCTAATGATACCCAAATGTACCACAAATGTGTATCATATGAAGAAGTTTTATATTGCATAATATGGATGACCTTGACCTACTTTCCCAAGATCACGCAGGTATTGCCCATGTATCATTATACAATAACAGAAACATTATACAGATATATTATGGTCATCACATCTTAACTTGTGCACATGATTCAGTGTACCATTACGAAAACATTATACAGACAAAAGCCTATGGCGTATAGAGCCATGGTGGCGCCACTGGTGATGTGAAGTGGAACTACCATTGCAGGCGTAAAATTACATTAAACTAATTGGTTTGATCATGCAACTTCTAAATTTACACCAAATGTACCAATGGTCAAATTATGAATGACCGTGACCGAATTTTCAAGGTCATTACGGCCGCAGTAAAGGACACTAAACTCTACACTTTGAGAAATTAGACTGCTGGCAATATATAGAAGTTTGACATTGCATAATGTAGGTGGCTTTGACCCCCTTTTGCAAGGTCACGCATGGAAATATTTCAGGAAATGATTTTTGTTACTGTCATTTTGTCTGACCTTGTGCACATGTATCAATGTACCACTACGGGAATCTTATAAAGATAAAAGTCTACGATATATGGAGTCATGGTGGCACCACTGTTGGTATTAAATGAAACTAGCATCCTTGGTATTAAAAGTACATTAAATCATCATTTTGGTTATATATTCAGATGGGACGTCCAAATTTACACCAAATATGCGTTATGCCAATGATCAAATTTTGTCAACTTTTTGGTGACCATGAACTATTTTTCTAGGTCATTAACGCCGCAGTAAAGGGTAGTTAATTATACATTTTGAGATATAAAAAGCCTAACAATACCAAATGTACCACAAATGTGTATCACATATAGGCTTGCATAGTGCATGACATGTGTGATCCCGACCTACTTTCTCAAGGTTACAGAGGGAAAGCATATAAGGAAATGATATTATTGTGCTGCCTACGACATAGTAAAGTGAGACGGAATGGCAAAACTAACACCAAATATGGACTAGGCCAATGGTCAAATTTTGTAATATGTTGTGTGACCTTGACCTATTTTTCAGGGTCATTAAGCACTCAAGAAAAGGACACTTAATCAATATGTTGGTAAAGAACAAGGGGAATAGCAGGGGCGGATCCAGACTTTCTAAAAGATGGGTTCCAATTGCAAAGGCACGAAGCTTACGGTGCGGGGTCCGGAGGGCCTGCACCAGAAAGTTTTGAAAAATCGATACTCTTTGACTTGTGCCCCCAAATGATAGATTAAGACTCGACAATTCCATAAATAATATTTTCATAAACTAGAAAAAAAAAATGAAGAGAAAGACAGCTCTGAGGTTCCAAACGAAACTACACTGATACGTATCAAGATACGTTAAGAACTAGAGGCGAAATGACTGGCCTCCTGTATTATAATTATGCGAGACTGAATCAGCCATCTGACAAATCTGTCGCTGGTTTCAAAATAATATGGACAAAAGTCATAACCAAAATGGCAACACCAGAAGCATGAGTTACAATATTGCGTGGACCAAGCCTTTGATATAATATATGGCATTTTAATTCCAAACGGCACACAGAATGTATATTGAAACGTAACAATTATATGCGAAAGTATGAACAGTTTATAGACCATAGAGATTTAGCTATACCTCCAGACAGTAAATTTAATTTGGCTGCGGCGGTAACAGGTCAAGCTGTTTGATTTTATCTTCCAATGTTAAATTTATTTTATTGTACACTTTTATTTTTACATCGCAGAAGGGGGGGGGGGTCGATCGAACCCCCCACCCCCCATCCGTCAGTGAACAACACCGAATGTGTGTTCATGCGGAAGTTTGATGTTGCATTATATGACCTTGACTAATTTCTCAGGGTCGTAGAGGGAAAGTGTTTCAGGAAAACAATTTTAGTGACGGTCATCAGACTATGTGTCAGCAGAGCATAAGGCCCGCATCCTCTGGTTCTCGTTATTTCAACAATATTGTTGTGTTCAATATACGCTCGTTTATTTGTGTGGACATCAACACTGTCACATATATGCTAAGGTGAGAGACCAAAAACCCCATGGAAATTTTTACATGTTCGTACTTATGCTAAGGTAAACATCCCGAAGAATAAGACGCATGCACTTAAATTTGTTCATTGTGTAATTTCCATGAAGTGGTTGGAGTGCATCCCACGATGGCCATCGCCGGGAAATAGAGTATGCGGGCAATGGTTGGATACTGTGCTCAAAATCAATGGAATTATATTTAACAGCTGGGACAATGAGCTATAATAGGGCCATAATATAATGATTTTTGGCTGGCCATCTGCAGCTGTGTTATGAAGCAAGAGTTCGGGCGGACAGTAAATGCGAGCAGGTTATGCCATGTATCGTAGTCCTCATGCAAAGTCCTGCTCGCCTGTATCCTAGTGGACTGCCAAATTTCCGCACAGACAAGTTATTAGTCGTTCGAAGTACAAAATTTTGCACCCATATCAGCGATGCGCAAGGCCTCCTTCACAATCCATTATTAGAGGTTATGACAAAGCCAAACTCAATGCCTTTTATATCAGATTTGGGTATTTTACATCATTTATAATTTTTGGTTGTATGTATATATATATATATAAAGAAGGTTCCCGTCAGAAATGATAAATTGAACATGCAGTATAGTTATAATGCACGCATACATGAACATATATGTAGAAAATTAACCCGGGGTATATTGATTTCCATAAAACTGACCACTATAATGTTCCAAAGAGGTTACATACATCTAATATCTGTATATCTGCTCAGCTTTATCGGTCAGTGCGTGTTTAAATGCAATCAAACATTCCAATCGAGCAATAGTCATGTAGTCATCATTATCGGCCAACTGAAATTAAAATTTGGTAGCCCCTGACATCGCTGTAGGTACGACTTCTGTTGCTCCATTTAGCCAGTGATGGTCTAATGCAGACATCTTCGATTTAGCATCACAGTTGTTATATCAGTGCAAGAGTGGCTTACTCTGCTGGCACCGTGGCATGGAACCAACTGTTTGGGCTGGTGTGACTTGTATGCCCCGCCCCATCATTGCAGTGTATAGTTACGCCTGTAGCAGGTTTAAATACATTCACGTATATTATTTACACTATATATCACACTGTCTCACCTCCTCGCATCTGACGCCTTACACCAGCCAGCACACCATTCATCTCCTTTCACCTTGCACCAGCCAGCACACCACACCTCACACCTGCACACCACGATTCATCCCATCCCATCCCATCCCATCCCATCCCTCCCCACGTCATGTCATTTCACGTCCAGTCATCTCATTCCGTTAACTCAATCGGCGGCGCACCCTGCCACATCACGTACTTTCCCGTCTCATCAAGTACCGAGTACGTCTTGTTCCGTCCCTATCCGATCCGATCCGATCCGATCCTGATCTTATACTTCTACATATTACAAACGTTGCAAAAGTCAGTATGTTTTGTCTTCAAGTTTCTTGATTTTGTGGTGCTTTGTCACAAAATAAATGTACAATATTTTAGTTTACGATTGTTTCAAAAAGGCATCAGCTGTAGCACCATTGAGGTGATGTCTTAGTTGCTGCTAACTATTTGGTGTCTTGCAGGTGAAATCAAGTGCATGGGCTCAGAAGATTAAGTGCGCCACAAAACACATGGCAATGCACAGCAATGTTGAGAAAACTGTATCCGACAGTTTAATATTACTTTGCTGTATCTGCTGGACACTGAGTAATTTCTTACGGCAGATGATTTATATGTATTAACTTTGACGTCACTGCAGTAAATTGGCAAACAAGACCGTTGCTTTAGCAATGGACCATTGTTGAACACCCACAATGGTTCACAGTGTCCACGTAAAATTGGGCACCATCGCAAGCGCGTCCTAACAGTTTTATGCTCATGTACATTCAATGCTAGACCACGGGTAGATTTACCGCTCACGGTGGATTGTTTCAAACGCTACATCTGGAAAAAAAGTAACTTCACAAATATTATCTACCACAGGGAGTGCCAGCGTTAAAAATTAGATCACTTAATACTCCAAGATTCAGATGTTTCTGCTTAAATTTCAGCAGAGCAGCGGCAGTTTATTCAGTGTGCAGGTGGGTTCTGTGATGAATATACAGAGCCTCCAGACACACAGTGTCTTGTATGTTACATCAACATATTTGTCCTTTATTTTCTAACGGATCACTTTTTGTTTTTGTTTTTTCTTAAATTACAAATTCAATAATTTAAAGGGCAACATTTGTCAATCTGACTGAAAATAGATGGATAAATAAATATTTAACCAATCAACCAACTATAGGCTATCAATAATCAGGTAGGTAAATATTTTAACGATCTACTGACCAACAAATAAATAATTCAATCCTTGTCCATAGGGAAAAATTCATTCTGTTTATTGTTCGTTTTTAATAAGAAGCAGACACTATTATGATGTAGCTTACCTGTATTCAGTAGTCTTTTTTTTTTGGTCCAGTGTTTGTGTCTCTGGAATGATATGAATAACTTATTGCATTACTGGGGCAACCCAATCGAAATGATGACACCCCCTTACAAAAAATAAATAAATAAATAAAATAAAAAATAAAAAAATAAAACAATAAAAAATATAAAAAATAAAATAGAATTAATAATAACAAATATAATAGAAAAAAAACACGGTTAGCTGGCATTTTCCTCCAGTCTGTTGGCTCCGGGCTTCATGGTATTTTCAGAAGAGTGATTATACTTTCCAGTGATAACTCCATTAACCTTAATGCCTGCTGTTTACATGATAAGTATAATCACATTTGGCCATTGACATTGGCGTTCTGATCTTTTCTTTTCGCGTCAACATGTGTTAATTAATGGTGACATGACGTTGGAACGCGACACGAGTGAATGGGTGGTGCGCAGGGACCCTTTACACTGCAAAATAATTGAATGTGAACGATTGTTCCGACCATTTCTTGCACTGATGACGTTTGCAGCTATATTTTCAATTTTTAAATCCTTCTTCCTCTTCTTTTTCCCCGTGGCTTCCATTGCTGGAAAGGATGCCAACGTGCCAAACAAAAAATGATGTCCTTTTTTTTTTCTGCGTCCAGTAAAATAGGTTCCATTACCTTATGGAAGGAGGTGTGGGCTTTGCGCCTAAGCCGCGATTCCATGGTAGTAGTAATATACTTAATTTGTTTATAGAGGATCAGACAGATAGTCAGGTTGACTAATAAACGCGATTCCATCTTCTGGTGAAGTTGGCGCTTGCAATTTAATCCTTCTTCTTCATTGTCCTTTCCATTGTTTCAAAGGAAGCCACAGTGCGAAATGAACATGGTGTCTTTTTTGAGTCCAGTAAACTAGGTAACTACCTGTTCCATTATATATGTTGTGTAATAATCTATGGTATGCCATAATGGGGCCCTTGAGAGTAATAAAGGTAAGGGTTACGGCTGTCACGTCTGCTTTCCGTATCACATAGTACCGCATTACAGTTTATAGAAAAATAGGCCGATTCATCCGCGCATGGCAGTGTTGGGTGGTTTTGCTTTTCTACGCACACTAAAACCTGTCCGAGTGGGCACCTCTACTAAGTGGGCACCTGTGTTTAGTGGGCAGTTGCCCGGTCCCGTTTTCCCCCTATTAGGTCCCATGTTAATTGACCCTCCGCTGAGTGGGTACCTGTCTTATGTGGGCAGCGGGCACCCTAAAAGGACTTTTTGTATACTTTTTTTTGCTCAAGTGGGCACCATAATTAATCCTTTTCTTTTTCTTTACCCTTCAAATATGTCCCAATGATATGCCAAACTGCAGTTTTTCTTACCAACGGAAGGATGCAGAGGCACAGAGCATGTGCTACTGTGTTTTCTTGGCGTTATATTGCTTTACTTATCCCTTTGAAACATATTTACCTGGCTTAGGGGGCTCTGTATGAGTGATTACATTCACGTTATTTACACTTTTTGTTTGTAATGCACAGCAAGGTGTAATTAATACAACAGTGAAACAATAACTGTTTTTTTTTATTTGTTCATAGGTCACACATCCGTAGAGGCGTGTAAAGGCTCTAAAAAGTATTAAGAATCACTTATATTTGAGGCATCAATGAACAAAATCATGGTTGAAACAAGGAAAACCACACAAAGACAGAGTAAAATAACTGATTATGTCAAATGGTGAGCTACCAGGGATGATATATGGCTTAGATGTGATTTCAATAAGAGAGGGAGATATCCAGGGAATGGAGAAAGCACAGAATGAGATGGGGAAATGGATACTGGGAGCACCACCATGAAGCAGTCCTTGGAGAGTGAGGATGGAATAAAATCACAGACAGAATTGCCAAAGCAAAGCTTACGTGCTGGGGGTATCTACAGGCAGTAAGTGAAGACAAGTGGTGCAGGAAAGTTTATAATGAAGTAGTCAAGGAAAAAACAAGATAGGTCAAAGAAATAAATAAGTTGGCAGAGAGATATGAATTGAAAGGATATGATAAGGTTGATGACTGGAAAGTGTATATAGGTAGGACTGTTACAGAGGGCTGGAAGGAAGACTGGAAAAGAGGAGTCAGGGAAAAAATTACGTTAAAAGCGAACAAGGTACTAGAAAGCCAAAGAATAGTGTGTGTTGGGATGGAGGGAAGGGATCCAGGCTTCTTTTTTCAAAGTAGGATAGGAGTGACCAATCTAGAAAAGAGAAAACAGAAGTGGACAACAGGTAGTAATGGTTAATGTAAGGTATGTAGAAAAGAGGCAGATGAGACAGTGGATCATTGACTGTTGTGGCATGATGCAAATAGAGAGATAAGAGAAGTTTTTTTCAGAAAGTGGCACAGGGAAGACTATAATAACAAGGGTCTAGAAGAGGTTCAGTGTTTAGAGGAAGAGGAACGTGAAGCATGGGTTTTAGTATTTTCTCTAAGGCTCAGGCATTTCCCATGGGAAATGCCTGAGCCTTAGAGATAGGGTGTATGAGGGAAGGTTTTTTTTGGGGGGGGGGCACTACAAGCAATGAGTGTTGGGGGATATATCCAGGACCAGGGGCCCACCACAGCTGTGAGAGAGCGTGTGGTAGACCCTTGCCTCGGCTGTGGTCCTGGAAAACATGATAGCACGAGCTGATTAGGCTGACCATGGTTTCCTCAGCCTCATCTATTTTTCTTTTCTTCCCTTTACTTTTTCCAAGGCCACCTGTGTCACACAGGACCGCGTCACAGAAGCGGATAGCCACAGCAATGTTGTTGTTGTTATTACTACTACTACTACTACTACTACTACTACTACTACTACTACTACTACTACTACTACTACTAATACTAATACTAATACATGTGCTTGTACTTTACTATATTGCCCAGCGGGCTAAACCTCCACCAAGTTGGCACCTGTCTTAAGTGGGCACTTTGTCTGGTCCCAAGCGTGCCCACTTAACACAGGTTTTACTGTATTTCGTAAACAGAACATTCCATAGAAACAGTATGGGATAAACACAAACCATCATTCGAGTGTGTTGCTGGTTGGGACTCCATGATTCTTGCGCAAGGAAAACTGCTCGCCGCTTCGCGGGTCGTGGTTTCCTGCATACCTAGAATCATTTCGTCCGAAGTTTATTTGATTATTGTAATTTTTATGCCAGGTTGCGTTGGCTGTAGAAGCAGAAGCGGCTAAAGACCAAGCTAGTGGGATACAGTTAATATACAGAACGGTACTTGAGTGTGATTTGTGTGTATCTGATATGTGTGTTGAATCATCTTACTATATTTTAATTTTTCCCAGCATTGGTGATATAACAAATTTTTACAGTCGTCATCATCAACACCATTAAGTGGTGCTTTACAGGGTTATTATGGAGGATTTAAAATGTAAAGTATCCATGTACTTATATAGTTTGACTGAACTCACACAAAAATCATGAAGGCTCTCACAATGCAATGCTACGCTGTTAATCAAAGAGTACAGAAATCAAGCATATAAGCCAATACATACCTATAATTGACAAGAATCTATGACATAATTTGTACACTTTGTTCAATGTTATGTCTGTTATGACCTGCTCAAACGACATTTGGGAGCCTGTAAGTTAACCAAGCCCCGCCCCCCTCCCCCCGTTCCAATGGTCCTTGTCTTGACCAAATTTCCCTTAGTCATGACATGATGTCTTTTCTCTGAACAATAAAGGGAGGCAAATTTGATAAACCTGACATGTGCAGATACAATATTTATAGTAGGCTTAGGTCGAAACCTGTCTGATACTGTTCAGAAACGTGCGATAATTTTAATGATCTTATGACCTGTTGTTGAATTTGACCAGCAAATGTGATTTTAAATAATAACATTTAAATATTTACAGCTACTTTATCTTTTTGTTTCTGCTAAATTCTACAGATTCCAAATCTGATTTAGGTGACCTTAACATAGGCAAGCGGCCAGCGAAGGTAGCTTGGGTTCTTGCTGGCGATCGCCATGTGATCTTCGGTACATCTGATCTCTGTTTTTGCCTTTGTGTTGTACGTACATGAATCACCTTCAGTTTTACGAGATTAAAGCTTCAATCTTCCAGCCACTAAAGTGGTGTCCAGAAGGAGCTGTCCTTAAGGGTCAAACGCGGAGAACCCACTCAGCCCGGGTTGTTTGCATCACGGGGCCTGGCGGCCTCTGTGTGTTTCCTTCGGGAGCAATTGATGGAAAGAAGGCTGCTGCGAAATTGTTGGCAACATTACCCCTGGCAGCATCTATGTAACTCCTTACTTCCTAAAAAGGAATATGTTAGATGATTGTCATTGTTTGTTCACAAACGTCCAAGGCATGCTTAGGAAGGCGTTTTTGATGATGATGATGATGATGATGATGATGATGATGATGATGATGATGATGGTGATGATGATGACGACGATGACGACGACGACGACGACGACGATAATCATAATGGAGCAGCAAGAGAAACGGTGACAAAAATAATATGATCATATATACTGCTGATGATAATAATTCTAGAGATCATAAATATTCATTAAACAACTGTAAATCCAAATCAGAGAACTCTTTTATTTATGGGCCTTTTGGTTGACAGTTGAGAAACTTTATTTGGTCTAAACATTGTACAGCATCAAGTGTAACACATAGGACCTAAAGAATATTAAATAGCTGAGAGGGGTGAGTTACATTTTGTAACATAGTAATTATGGCTGTATCAGTCCTAAAAACAGGAAAATATGGACTGGATGATAACCTGATCCATACACCCCTAACAGAAATCAATATCATCCTAGAAGAGCTTGGATACTACTTTTAAGCGCTTGTGAATTTCAATTGTTTTCAGACATAAAAACAGTAATATTTATACATTATCTGTTTTAATCATTTTTACACCACAGCTAGTATAATTACTGGATAAAAATAAAACCAACTGCCTAAAGAATACTGCAAGCCAGGAGTCAGGACAGCCAAGTTCATGGCCAGATCACTTCGTGCACTCAGAGTGATTTGGCCATGAACTTAGCTGTCCTAGCTTGCAGTAATGTACACTTGGAATGGTTAGTCTTATTCACAGGCGCTCGAAACGTTCAGTCAGTCAAGTTTTTGTGCTAATTATACGCGGGGGTGGGGGTGGGGGGAATGAGTAAAGAGGCTGGACTGGGAACATTTATGATCTATGTGTTCAATGACCCACATAGTGTCATATGAGGCTCTCAATAAAATACAGAGTATCTCTTTCTGTTCATGCAGGAACAGATTGACTCCATGCTGCCATATGTACCAGACAGGTATTTGTTTCCAGACTGAAACTGGTGTCCCAGCTGGCCTGTTTTTGCCTGAGGCAATGTCAGTCTGCTGAGCTTATCAGGCCCAAAGGAACTCATGCTCCAGACTTCCAGGCAGAACAAGCCTGAGTGTACCCTCTGTTAAAAATAGACAACATACAGAGCTGAGTCCGCCAGACCAAGGAGGGTAGAATTTGTGTCATGTCAGTGGACGCTTTCATGTCTTTGTTTTCTTGTAACCAGTGAGATGAAGCCTGTTCTTCATAGCCAATACTGAGACAGTATAGTTTTGTCATGGTTCACAGGTACATGTTTATGTAGTTTCTTGACAGCTTCTGTTAAAATTTGTTCATGTAATAAAGGAAGAAAGACAGTTTTGTATTGCATGCATACACTGTACACATCCCCTTGAATTATAATATGTATACAATGTACATATGCATGCACACATACTGCCCAGAAGGGCCGACCCTCTCAGGAGTGGGCACTTTTCTCTGGTCCCATGGGTGACTTTTATCTGGTCCCAAGAGTGCCCACTTTAGAGAGATTTCACTATATTAGTAAACACTGGAATTCTCTTTCCTTCTTTCTTTCTCTCCTTCTTCCTTCCTTCTTTGTTTCTTTCTTTCCTTCCATCCTTTCTTCTTCACAACCAAGTTGGTCTGGAAATTTTCTCAAGCACTATTTTTCCGAAAACCACCAAACTTGTTATGGTGACTGACAAAACCAGTGAAATTGGGCATCTCATTTGGAACAGTCATGATGTTTAAAAGTATGCAAATTTAGGGGCAATTAAAATTTCAAAAGCTCCATATCTTCCAAAATATTGTAGATACTCAAAATTTCAATATGCATATATAGGTTTGGGACACCTGCCAATATAATGGACAGTAGAAGTTGAGTAGAAATTCAAATTATGCTCATAAGGGGCTTTGAAAAGTTTCAAAGTTGAATATCTCCAAAACTATTGTACACAGACATGCCATTTCAACTTCAATTTATAGGTTTGTGGCAAAGCCGCATCCAATGAACCATAATCCCAAGTTCTGGGCTTTTAATTTATGCAAATTAGGCAAATACACACAATTAAAATGTTGAATAGCTTCAAGACTATTATAGGTACTAGCTTCATTCAAACTTCATTTTATAAGTTTGTGACATGGCCACATCCAGTGAACCAAGAACCAAAGTTGTGGCATTTTACTTTATAAAACTTAGGCTAATACACGAAATTGAGATTATATTGAACAATGGCAAAGTGTAGCATTTCAAATCGGTCTCATTTTGAAGGCACCCAGACAGATTTGCAGTGAAGCAAATCTTCTTTTCTAGTTCATAATGATATTTCTGGGGTTTTCAGATTCAATACTGATCTATTTCTTTTTAGCGATAACCAATATCCTGACACACTAAATGAATTATTATTTCTGCAAGTTTAAAAATACATCATTTTCACTAAACGTTTTAGGTCAAATTCTCAATGATCGGTCTTTCCGTATAAATTTTGTGTCCCTGCTCTACTGTTCTTTTATAATAATTTTTCGGGGGCACTTTGCCTCTTGAGTGTAGAGTGATTTACTCAATTAATATTTAGTACTGCATTTGAATTATATATCACTATCTGTGTCATGTCAGCTGGATCATTTTATGGACTGCACCTTATTTGTTCAGGAGTGGAGTTCGTATAAGCATGTACGTATGCTTGTTCGCCAGTCCTTTTTTGCATATGGAGAAATGAAATATGTTTAAAGTAACTATACTATGAATTAGATCGCTACCTTCTTACAACACCGTGTCGGTCATGTCTTATATTGTCTAAAATTCTTCTGTGATTTTGCCTTCTTGTCTTCCTGTGTCTTGTCGTATCTTGTCTTACTTTATCATTTGTTATGTGTGAAAGGGATCCATATAGTGTTATGCCGTCCTTTCCGTTCGTATCTGTTTAAAATACGAATATCTTTAAACCAAGAAGAAAATGCCCTTGACACTATACCATAGGATGAGTGGGTGGATGAGGGCAGTTAGCTTAAAATGATTTAGAATTATTTTTATTCCTTGACGTGTGGAAGGTTGTATTATTTGTGCGTGTTTTTCTTCGAAAAGGGTACTTATTTCTGCATCAAAACAAAACAAATAAAAAAGATAGCAAGACAGGGATGCAAATTATCTTGAAGGAAATTGCAAAAGAACAAATTAGTTCGTGCAAAACTTCCTTCCCCTTGAGGATCAAGCGGCAAGCCACCTGCTCATTACCTTCGAACAACAACGCAATCACCTAGGCATCGAGTTACCTCTTATATCAGTCAACCAGCAGAGAGCAAAGCTTTTCCACTTTACAGATGTAAAGAATATAATCAGGCCGAGGGTGCGACAGGTTACACGGAGCAGATTAACACTGTGGTCTTTATTCCATCTGACGTCCTCGCAACAATACCTCCGCCATGTGGGACCAGCATTAGCGGGGGCAGGCAGGAACAGATGCGTCCTTTGCAATCTTTGCACGTGTCCATGGGAAGCGCCGGTGCGCTAATATCAGTATTAGGCATAATCCGATTTGGGCTCAAGTAAAATTAACCCTACCGGCAATTGTTTGTCAAGCGTGCAAACATACTGTAAAGACAAGTTTGAGTACAAGGTTCTCAATGTGTAACTGCTCATTTGGATTGGTCCTAACACGGAGCAGGTATATCCTTTTATACCATATGCCAGGTCACAATCTGCAGACTTCAATGTCTGTCTGCTTTAAGTATGTGATACATACAATGCATTTAATGAGTCTGCAAGTTCACCACTCAGTTATTTAAAATCATTTATTTCACTTGAAAATGGTGTCACTTCTTTGCCTCTTAAGAGATATGTTAGCAGCTCCGTATATATTTTTTTTTAAGTATTAAAGTATCTAATCATATAGTATTGATAGTAATGCTGACAAAATACGGAGTTTGGCAAGTGCAGACACCAACTGCTTTTGCTATAGATATATTTATTTTCACGTGTATAAATTTTTACGGCGTGCATTTCAGACATTTAACACAGGTTTTAATTTCACGACTTAGCTCCTATTAAAACTATGCATAAATAAATATATTTCACTCTGTTTTATTCTCATGGTTTTGAGTCATAAGCGAAATTATCGAAAACGAAAATACAGCGAAATTAAGTGAATTTACGGTACTGATTCATTGCTTCATTGGCTGAATGCGTTCTCACCCGGCTCATTTCCACAACTAATGCGTCTGTGTGTTCTAAAGATTTCTACATCTGTGACGTTTTTGAAAGGACACTAACATGTATAGTTAGAAAGCTTTAGAACATTGAATAACCCGTCAGGTGTCCAAACGTTTAGAGTGTGGCAAACAACAAAAATCAATTGACAATTACATTCATCACTGTTGTGTTTGCATGGAAACGGATTTATTGTCACAAGATTAATGTGTTCTTAATGATGATTTGGTCTTCAAATCAATTCGATCGGCAGTGATTTTATTGAAAGCTTTGGCTACATATTGCACCAATACATTAATAAAAAGCGTAACTGTGTTAAATACAGTTCAACACATTGTGATTCGACTGTATTGCCACACGGACATGGTATTTATTTATATATTTGATTGGTTAGTCAGTTATTGTCTCTTTACTTTATAGTAACATCGAAGAAGCGATCCCGCCTTAATCTTTAAATACGTTGACAAGTGTCTCAAGTCACCACAAAATAACGTTCCCAAAATGATATTTTCACCCCTTCCCAGTCTCTTCTTTTTTACGCATTGGCGTGTCAAAACATTTCATTGGCGCTGCATCTATAGATGGAAGTGCAAACAATTTGCGAAACGCGTTGTTGTAGGCTACTTTTAGTTTGTGCAGTCGTCTCTTCTTGAAAGCAGTCCATAAATGTACACAATACATGCTCGCATTGTTTGATAGAAAGAACTGTCTCTTAACGTCACAGGAGCAAGCAAAGGGACAGTTTGCGCGAGAACATATTTGCACGATAAAAAAATTCCTGTTTAATGAAACTAAGTTTACACTGGAGTTAAACGAGTACAGTTGATCGGAATACCAGATGTCTGGTTGGAGGGTAGCGCATTGATTATAAAGAGTCGTATTAGGTTCTTAGTGTACATGTTGAAAGCTTAGGGTCAGGCAATAATTTTATTTTACTTACAAATTAGAGTATGTCCATATTCTTTGCAAATGAAGGACAAATATATGTCAATTTATTTTGCTGTTTTGCAGACAGACACAGGAAGGTCAGGTCTTCTGGGTACGTCGCGTGATGTACTCATATAACATTTTAAATTGCGGTTAACTTTATCATTATGTACTAGAAAAAAGAGGTCATACCATGCATACACACATTGATTAATTTGGCGGACAAAAGTCCACCCTGTCTCACACCATATGAACATAATAACCATTGCGATAGCCCTGTATCCCAGTATACAAAATATCTGATTACTAATCAAGCAAAACAAAATTCTTTAAGACAAAAGTAGGCAATTGTCGCAGAAACGGCTGTTGCGACACTGCAAACATTTGTCATAATAATTACCAAAATTTATCGTATCTAACACGATTTTGACAACCTTATTGTTCCGGATCTCATAAATTTGTGAAGCTATTTACTCGCAAAAAAGGGCACAAATACTTTTAAATAGTTTGTGGGTGACATTGCATTACCTGTTATCTTATTTAGATGTAGAGTTAATTTAGGACTAATACAAACACGTGTTTTGCAGGTACATTCATTCTATGTGTACTCTATAATATTGTACACTGTGTGTGTGTGTGTGCGGCCTGATAGGTTAGTCTCAGTAGCGACAGAGATAGATAAACAGATAGATAGATAGATAGATAGATAGATAGATAGATAGACAGACAGACAGACAGATAGATGGATAGATAGATAGATAGATAGATAGATAGATAGATAGATAGATAGATAGATGGATAGATAGACAGACAGAGAGAACGAACCAAATTTATTGTTATTATTATTAAAGTTATCATCCTCATCATCATCATCATCATCATCATCATCATCATCATCATCAGCATCATCATCACCATTACTATTATTTACGGAATCTGTACATGGACTTTTCAAGTTTAAATGAGGTGTATATATTTTCTTAGCCTTAGATGGCTTAACAGTATTTGAGAGTATTACATTTAACACACACACGCGCACACATATGTGTCTGTAAGTATACATGTATGTATGTATGTATGTGTGTATGTATGTATGTATGTATGTATGTATGTATGTATGTATGTATGTATGTATGTATGTATGTATGTATGTAACTGAGAAGAGCGGGGGAAGAAAACCAGATGAAATGTTTCCCATAAATCCCGAGAGATAAAATGCGCACGCGTGCATCTTTTAACACATTTCTTTATCACGTATGCCTATGAAATCGTGCGAAATACAGAATTCAAGAGAGAAGTTGTACTTGCAAGTCGAAATTGGCTTAGTGTGGTTCCGAATTCAATAAATCACACCAATCGTTACTTCGATATTTCAAGGCAAAAGTTCGCAATAGATTAAAGAGATTCATGTGTGACTGATGGACAGCGGTGAAAGAGCATTGATTGTACACTGAATTATGGGTGAAAATCAATCCGTTAAATATGGTATATGGCGTGACAAAATTTGCCAGATAATTTCCTCTTACTCAAACAACTTCAAAGTCAAAGTCCATTTCGATCACACAGAGGCGTAGCTCACAGAAAGGATAGGAACCGCTTCAACATGGTTGTCATTTCCGTTACTGGCTTATTATGGCTAAGTATTTTAATTACGTACATTCAAGCTGTCAATCGAGTCAATTCATATCCGCACAACGTTTCGAAATACTTAGCTCTTGGAATCATGACTACTCATAATCGTACATTCTGTCACTATTCAGTATTAATTAGCAGTTAGTTTGGTAAAAGAGATATTAATGATTTTAATTCGTCATTAATTTTCAGACGCCTTAGTTTAGATAATATTTATCACAAAACCATGTGCTCGGGTCGCAAATTTTAAACACCATTATAAAATCACTCTTGTAATCTTAAACAGAACACAATTCACGGAAATCTTCTTACACTGTTAAGCCAAACTTTATTTTTTACAATTTTTCCATCGTAGAACTCGTTGTATTGAAAATAACTAGCAGCACTTTTGCCAGGCCAACCGCCCCCCCCCCCCCCCCCCCGCATAATCTGTCTGTTTCAATGAAATGATATGCTCAGCTTCCCCAAGTTATGACTTGAGCTCCTGTTTTTAATTTGTCCCTTACGTGGTTTCTGTCCATTACACCAAAAAGAGCGCTGTTGCATTTAAAATTTATGAACGTAACCTTGCGAGTGATGTCTAAAATTTGGCCAAAAATATAGGTCTTTATACTGGCATAGAACTTAGTTTGATATTGTTAGTTACACATTTCTTGCTTGGGTTCTATTTTAACATTGGAGCATCTTGATTTGGTCAAACACAATCAACATATTCGCATCCTGAGAAAACCGAATTGCGTCTTTCTTTTTTCATTCCGCTTAGTCTGCTAGGGTACTCCAAAATGTTATTTATTGTAAAGGTATTGCCCGGATACTCCAAAATGTTATTGATCATAAAGCTATAATCAAACTACAAGAATATCCTTTACCCGGAGCAATGCACCAATCGGGAAGTTGGCCTTCATCAACGATAATTTCTAATTCCTGATTTACAGCTGATAGTTACAATGTCAACCGAAGATGGCAAATCAGAAGCGGAGTCAATTTTACAAAGCTATACACACTACCCAGGTTGAGACAGGACAGACAACGTGGAGCGAAGAATCCATGAAACAGCTCAGCACGCCAACACTATATTCACATTTACATCCATACAGTATATAAGGTCAGCGGACCACAGAAAAATTTTTAAATGCCAGTGGTTTCAATTCAGTTAAAAAAAGTTATAGGACAACAGAGTAAGCATATATAGTCACAGCACTCACGGTTGCGTAGGCATTTTTTTGTAAGGTTTCAGACCAAGAAAAAAAAATCAGTAAATAAAGACTCCTTCGCTTTTCTATTGCATTATGACATAATTGAAAATAATGGCAACAGCCCCTTTTTGAACATAGGCGCTAGAGCTGGCGAAGACCATTTTCTCTATACTCATCAATACAACCAAGAATTCACCAGAGATTACCATATGCATTCTGATCATGAACTCCGATGACAGTTCATGTAAGTCAATAACCCAACGGTGAAACACAGATAGACGTCATGTACATGCCAATAACCATCAGCTTTCTCAGCTGAGGGTTATAAAAAGAATGAAACCGGACGCACGCTATTTAGTTCAGTGTAATGCACTTGAAACTGATATGTTCTTCTATTGCCATCAGAAGTCACGTTCACTGTGATGATTTTTTACCTCTGGAGGACTAAAAATGCTGGAAATAAAGCAAATTAGGGGCATTGCAATTTTACTCATCGGATATCTTCAAAGTTATAATAGCACGAGAAAGATCTGACAATTGTGCATCAAATGAATAGATTGACAAAAGTTGCAGTATTTTAAATCATGCTCATTGGGGGCATTTCGAATTTTAGATCCTGAATATTATTAAAAGTACACTGGATAGAGAGGCCAATCAAACTTCCACACGTGTCCTTGATCATTGTACATCTACTTAATGGACAAAAGTGCTGGCCTTGTAAATTGTGCTGAGACTATTCCATTGTCACTTGTACATAGTTCTATTCTGCCGACACACAGATATTAATGCCAAGCAAATCTTCTTTTCTTGCTTAATTCTTGAATCTGGACACAAGTTATCTTCTGTGCACGGCTGTCCACGTGTTTTTGCCGACATGTAGGCGTTGCTTCTGAAACTGAAAGTGTTGCTAAACAATCATCTTTCTCACAGCACAACCATATTTAATTTTTCTGCCTGTCCGATGAATCAACAATGAGTGTTTATCTAAATTTGCACCTCATCTGCGTTCAAGACTGATAATCTTTTATCAGTACGGGTTATGTGCAAACTTAACTTTGGTTAAAAAATATGGACAGAATATTACAATAGAAATTATAAGATGACGTACAGTCGCCTTGATCACTCTCAAAGCCATTTCATGTTTGAATATATTGATATAATGGGTGCCAGGGTAACATTGTTGCAATTCAGATAACATTCTCTGTCATATTGTATTCGGAACCCGCTGCCTTAAACACGATGTATATCGGGAGATTATTTTTCTTTCAATTGAATCAGATATCGTTCAAGAACAAGGATATTTTTGGACAATGGTTAATGGCCAAATCAATATCCTTACAAGAGGGCATTCGATATAGTTCGACATCGTTTCCTCATAAGCTGTTCTCCTTCAGAATTGTGACAATCATCTGCAAGTTCTGCACCACAGCTGACGCTGTGCCCACAAACGCCAACAACTTGTCACCAAGGACGCCGCCCTCCCATTGGCTGCAGCCGGCCGGAGTTGGACGCTTCAGAGTTCAGTTTTGGGCCAGCTTCACGTATAGTATCTGAACATTTGGTGAACAGGTGTTGATTTGGTGCCCTCGAAGACAAGAGCGACAATGCTAGAATAAAAAATATCTGTATACAGTGCTGCTAGCTGTTGTTTATTCCTGTTGTAAAGTAACAAAGGCTTGTCCCCTACAAAGCAATGCTCTGTGTATCTTTCTGATCTTTCGTGGAACCTAGAGTTTAAGTCTTTGCCCGTTCTGCAGTCAAGTAAATGGCCGACTGACGAAGTTTAATCTAGGCCCACCAAGTCTAGACCTTAATAATTGCAGATTTATATATCACTGAATTGCTTCACGAGATGTAACTTTTGAATGACACAAGAAAGAGGACCTCCATTAGTTTGTCCGTAACTTATTATGGCAATAAACGGTTGAAAATGTGTATCCGTTGCTTTCATTCCTAATCTGTTGCCACCAAAGCAAAGGCTTAGCAGATCGGGAGGTGAACAAGTGACTGTCCAGACTGAGAAGCTGAGTAGGATTCCCGGGCAGGACTACATCATTCAGATGGTTGGTGGCCTCTCTTAGCGTGGCCGGGCACTGAAATTGAATAGTAGCCCCACTGGTGAACAAAAGTATATTGCATGGCCTGAAACTAAAGAACAAGTGTCTTACTTTACAACAGAACTGGGAAACAGGTAGATGAACATATACTAATCACGTATACCGTAGAGTGCTCATCTAAGTCAATAACTCGAACACAAACAAAAATTCAAGATCTTTCTGCCCCCCCCCCCCCCCCGCCCCCACTAAAAAAGAGTTATGCACCGGCGGTTGCTAACAGGTCTGCGAAAATACATCCTAAGCTGAAGTCGATCTATTAAAATCCAATGAATGTACGGCATTTCATGTTTGGAATTTGATTGTTTCTTTTCTTCCACGTTACAATATCTTACAAATCTGTGTGCGTCATGACACAGCAAAGCTGTGTGTCTTGAGACCTGAAGCGGAAATTACATATCAATAGACCCGCTGATTGCTGTTGATCTGGGATATAATTAGGACATTCACGTGGTTGCAGCTCCACTGGGACCACCCACGTTGTTTTGCATACTAAATATATCATGATGACTTTATTTTATCTACAATTGGTTCAGTATAAGCACATTTGGTAAGGTAAAATTATCCCTTTGGGATGTGCTGCTATTGCCCCTCAAAGCATTATAAATCAACACACGCGCCTGTCAATACAGATCGACTACATCACACACACTTGTATGATACAAACACGTAGTCTTATATTCAGCAAATCTCTCTCTCTCTCTCTCTCTCTCTCTCTCTCTCTCTCTCTCTCTCTCTTATCTGCGTAAAATTATGACACTGCAAAGTTAAAATTTGCTAATTTGCATATCCAAAACTTTAATTTTCAAAATTGAATAATAACATCCCAATGTGGGCCTAATAGGGACAATTTGCAGTACACTTTTCAGTTTCATGGTGTTTGGAACAAGAGTGCATCATTTTTCGAACCTCAGACTGGATTTTACTGAGAAATATATCAATTTCAAATGGGAGTCCTCTTGTATCTAGGTCTGTTATGTAGCCATATTTATTCAATTAGCACAATATTTCGTTGATATGTATGTGACTAATTGATAGAGCAAGACTATACAACTTCAACACTGTATACTTTCGTCAAGCTACACCAAAATTAAAAAGCAGCAAAAACGTAGATGTACACATTTGTATCTCAATAGCTCAAGTTACTAAGGAACTCGAATTTTGACTTTTAGAAATCTGACTGGGAGTTCTCGTAAAATTATTAGACCTTTGTAGTTCCTTTCTGGTTTGCTTGTATCAGCTCTATATGGTTTGGCTTGTAATGCATAGGGGAAGATGGGGCATAACAGTCATTCTATATGATACTCTCAATGTTTGCTAAATCGACGTAGCCTTCTGTAGTTCATAATGTTTTGCAAATAGCTCCAGGGTGCAGTCTTTTGTTGTTTTAGGGCGATAGAGCCATTTTGCCCCAACTCATGGGGGTGAAATGGTACCCCTCCCTGGGTTAAAATGGTACATCCGAGGGGTAAAATGGTACTGGAGTTCCATTTTCCCCATGGGGGTGTACCGTTTTGCCCCCAGGGGATGGGGTTAAATGGCTCAATTTAAAAAAAAAAAACTGTTTTTGCGTCTAAAATTTAAAATAGATAAGTAAGCCAACTTTTATCATTATTTTTTTAAAGATAAACTACACATGTAGTAACTTGTAAAATATGGATACCACAAGTCCATTCAGAAGCATGTTATGAGGTGCCAAAGATAATGGTTCCGTTATGCCCCACCTTTCCCTAAAGGAACGCTAACAGGCCAGCGCTGTGTGCATGACATCCTACCAACAGTTGCCGAATGCTTAATTCCAGCAACATCCTGGGCTGCTGTTCCCGCAGTATGATGACTTTAGCAGCAAAACATCCAAATGTTGACATTGCCAGCCCGATCTCCTGATCTGTTCCCCCTCCCCCTCCCCTCCATTGAACATTTATGGGATGTAGGCCTACTTGACCGTGGAGTCAGGACGAGAACGATGAACCTGCGCCTTCCGCTACCCTGGACCGACTGGCACAGCGGCACACAGGCCACTGGAACCAAATTCCAGGCTGAGATTGCCAAGCCCCGAGCCAAGCGCATGCCAAAGAGGGTCCAGGCTTGCTTGAAGAAACGTGGTGGTGACACCCGTTTCTGATGTGTGCAGCCTTCAAACAGACAAAACTGTTTTTGGGGGGTGGGGGTGGGGGTGGGGGGGGGGGAGTAAGAGAACATGATCGAGGCCAAGTGCAAAATCTGATAAAAATCCAGAGATGTGTCAAGGCACAAAATGAGGTAGGCCTAGGCCGACTTTGAGTTTCATAAGGCAAGGGAGTTGCGATACTGTGGTCACAAATGGGAAACGGACAACCCCAAAACATCATGAGTTAGGCTTTCGAACAATGACTTTTCTTTTATTTGAATAAGAAGACGTGAATAAATCACGTGTAGCTATGTCGTGTGTGTGTGTGTGTGTGTGTGTGTGTGCTTGTCCCTGCTTAGACCTTTTTTCTGCTTGTGCAAAATATTTAATATAAAAGTGTTGTCTTGATCGATACAAAAAAAATCTGGTCAGAAAAATTTACAATTATCAAAATAATGCTAGAGTGTTAAGTAAGTTTCGACTTAATACGGAAGCATTCGTACAAAAATTATGATTCTCTAAACAAGGAATTTACATTGAAAATAAACCCTTTCCTGGTCATAAAGAGGCGTCAATAACTTTCGGGCACTGAGCGCTCAACTCGCCGCAAGAAAGCTATTGACTACACGGATCACGTTACTGTGATTGTTTCATCTGCATGCAAATCTCATTCTATTTTTTTGTCGATAGATTGAAGTGGAATAATGGTATTAGACAATATACATCCGACTGGTTTAAGAGAAATGATAAACTACCTTTATTTCTGTTCAAAACTCACCTTTTTTTGGCGAGGGTGTAGAAAGAGTAGTCAAGAAAGTGTTAAAATAATTTCGCTATTGGCTTGACTCGTTGTCATTTTTTCACTTTGATTTTCTTAACGCTTACATACCATATATATATATAGGCCTATATATATATATATATATATATATATATATATCAACTGAACATTTACAGAGTTTCACGGTCCTATTCCATGCATACATTCGATGCTGCAAACATATGCAACATTTGGGTGGGTATTTTTTTTTATCACATCTCTCAAATTGGCCAACCCTGATGGTGGTAGAGTGTTGTCTGCTACGATGTTTTTCGACTAATTTAAAAATAATTTAAATTCAGATACATTATACCCATCATGACAGCGTATCTTGGGTCAACAGCTTTACCTGGAGTGGCGCCATGTAAGCTGTTGATTCAGTTCCAATGCGTGATCGGGTTGGCGCGGCACGTTACACAGAACTTCAACCATTGCAGCTGCCTGCTCTGATCAGTTCACAAAAAAAGCAGTCTTGTTTTGATGATCACTTCCTGTTTCGTTTCTGTGTACGTAGGCTACTAATTAATTAGTTAATCTTAATTTGTGCAAAGTTAACAAGTTTGGAGGCTCTTCCGCGAAATACGACAAAAAGTCTTACAACAGGCCTGGAACACAGACTGCGGAATCTTTATTTCCAAGTAGACGGCGACGAGCAACAAGTACCAATCAACAGATGCTCCAACACCACACAAAAGACCTGAACATAGAAACCTTTTTAGCTGAGGTGTTCACATGAAAAATGCAGCGATCAATACCGAAGTAAGTGCAGCAGAACTTGGTTTCTTTTCCCAAATGATTATCTGTCTCCTGTCCCCGTGTTTGATAGGTTCTGAGCAATCAGAACATTTCTCTTACTTCCCGAGTGCAACGTAGTGTACTTTATTGATGCCGCTGCTTGGGGTGCATAAATGAACTGCAGCCATAAAGATCGAACTCTGTGTTCTCTCAGGCAGTATCTGGGGTCATTAACGTGATAGGTGCCAATCTGCCATATGTTATGTATTATAGACTTAGGCGACAATTAAGAAAAGGTATATCTAGTGGCCAGGGAGTAAACATTATACTTTTTTTTTTGTTAAAAGAACGATAATTTTAAGATTTATTCCAAGGAAAGTAGGCCTATATAGTGAGACCGCAAAACAAGCATGATATACATAAATTAAGAGAACACCAAACAAAACAAAATTAAAACACACACACACACACACACACACACACACACACACAAAACAACCGAACTTTTGGTGAATTGTGATGTGGGGAAGCATCTCATTTAATTAACGTGTCAGACTGCCAAAATTGTCTGACAGACTATTTTGAATTCTGTGGACACAAGGTAGGCAGGCTTACACTGTACACAGCGATTTAGTTTTCAGCATCATTGCCAAACCACAGGAAAATTGCATGGTGGAACATTGTGTCAATCACTTTAGTAGTTGACAGCATTGTCAATAATAATAATAATAATAATAATAATAATAATAATAATAATAATAATAATAATAATAATAATAATAATAATAATAATAATAATAATAATAATAATAATAATAATAATAATAATAATAATAATAATAATGTCAGGATTAACAGCCAGTGGTGGACTGGTTAAATTTACTGAATTCAGTTTCAAATCCCTCATCCCCCGCAAAAAAAGATATCTGGTCAAACAGCAGCTTGCAGTGTAACTTTTCATTTCATTTAACTTGACAGTCGGCACAAGGTGGGTGGAAAGGACCAGCTTCTCTCGCAGAGAGCTGTCGACTCTGTTTTAATTTAAAATGGGAACAAATAGGTCTATGGATATCCGATTTTGAAGACAGGAGTACGGAGGAGTGCACAGAAAATATGAAAACCCTTGCCAAAGATGGGGCGGGGGGTGTAGCGTTTCAGTTTGAATATTAGTGAAATTTTATCGTCTTGATGCACGTTTGTTTCGCGACACGCACCGGCATTTCAACACCAAACCAGCTAAAGGCGCCAAACCGGCTAGCCAGCTAGCTAACACTTTTTAACTCTTCGGGTGAGCCGAGAAATAGCACGAGGGTTACAACAGAACCCAACTGATCTTATTTGACTATTTAGCCTAAGTTTTTGAAAAATCAACTTAAATCTATATAATTACTGATTTCCGTAGAAGTCACCAAACTGGTTTACGATAATCATTAAATATAACAGTGAATGTAAATGCACGTCTTGTCTTTTTTCTTTGTATATATATATATATATATATATATATATATATATATATATATATATATATATATATATATATATATATATATATATATATATATATATATTTATATATATATATTCTGTTATTCTTGTTTAAGTATCACATTCTACATATTTCTGTATATACATATTTATCAGCTTGACTGGTTTTGCCGCTGCTATAGTTAGTTACTAGCTGTTTAACCGTACCGGCTAGCCAGCTAAAAAAAAAATTGTCATCGGCTCCAACCCTAAGGTATATAAAATAAATTATCTTCCGACTTTATACGGAACTGAAGGTGAAAAAGCCAGTTTACCGATAACTGTTACATCAGGATAGATTATCTTCGGTACTATGAAACACGGAGGATGAGGAAACTAATTTATCTGGTACATTGAAACCAGGTTGTCTCCTGGCACTATGAGGTCAGAACAGAAGGACACTATACCCAGTTCATAAAAAAAAAAAAAAAAAAAAAAAACCTAATATATCTGGGAAAACAAAACAAAACAAAACAAAACAAAACAAAACAAAACAAAAAAAGTTGTTTCCTGGTACCATGAGACCAAAGAGAACAGGAAAACAAAAGTGCATATTGGCAAAATATCAATTTCATAAAAATGTAGTTTTGGCGCCATGGGGCAGAAAGGTGAAGGAAATCAATTTATTTAGGGCATAAAAATAGTTAATTTTCTGGTACAATGGGGCAAAAAATACAGGAAGCGAAGTATGCAAAATGCAGGTCAGTGATTGGCAGTATGGAGTATGACAGTAAAGATACTACTGGATTATGGTACTGTCAACATATATAATTGCACGTGTATAAATTGTCACGGTTTTCATATTTCAGACATTTAACTGAAGTTTATATTTCATAATTTTGGCCATTGTTCAGATTAAACCTATGTTAAGATACTGTTTCACTGTTTTATTCTCACGGCTTTGCACCATCAGGAAAATCAGCAAAAACAAAAATGCTACAAAATTGCGAGAATTTACAGCAGTCTTATGTGCAGCTGTTACTGGTTGCACCTTATTGGACACAGGAAAGTCCGGAAGTGTTCATTTAATTGCCACCAAGAAGATTACTGGTGGAATGTTTCGTGCAAATAATGCGAAACAACATCCGGGGAGGTGGGCTGGTCAACCCCCCCCCCCCCCCCCCCGGCCCTCATGTGATATATCCTCCCTGCCAACATAGAGGCAACTACATGATGCATATAAAAATTTGACCTTTTTCACATTAAGGTTCATTGAGAAATCGTTCTTTCTGTCCACTGTTGGACTGTCGAGTGGAATTCGTCTTCGAAGCGAAGCTCTGTTTGTAGCTAATTTAAGTGTACTTAATTCCTGACGTCAAACCAATTAAATTTCCAGAATTAAGCAAGTTTGGAAATAGATTTCTTGCCATCCAACAGGTCTGTTTGCACATATCCTGCAGCAAGATGAATTCCATTTTTTTTTTCCACAAATCATGGTCACAGACTCTGCTGAATACTCACATCGTTAGGCAAACCAGGGACATGAATCTCATCCCTGGGAAAATGAAGATGCTCGGCACAATTTTGGTACTTACTTGTCTCTTGTACACAGTTCCATGATCCTCAGTATGTTTGTTAGTCAACCTTCCACCAGTGAATATTCTGCACAGTTTATTTGTATCTTTAGACTATCTCCTTTCTGAAAATATTTAAATCTTTCTTGCATGTGGCAATCCATGATTACTTGTCTGCCACAGAACATTTCAGTCGGAGTCGTCAGTTGATAACTAATTGTACTTTTGAGGTATCTAAATATGCCGTGTAGAACTCATTTGATAGCACCTCTGTATTTTCTGATGGGGTACCATCCTTCACTTGTCTCATTCCGTCACTGGTCATTTCATCCTGCGGCCATGGCCCATGCTAATTTCTTGTGCATGATTATCAGGGGTAGAAAACTTGTCCCGGTCTACAAAATCGATTAATATGGGACACGACCCTTTTTCTCCAGAGGTTGTAAATGTTTTTAGTAAATATTACATTAACTGCATTTTAATGAAGAAACCTATGTTTAAACTAGCGTAAAGAATGCCGATAATCTGCATGTCATTAATCCAGATGACACCTGCTGGCATGGGTAAGAAACTGACCACCAGGTGGTGCCGTATACTGGCTACTTGGAAAGCCCAGCTTCCCGCCTTTTACAATCTAGTCTAGAATTTGATGACTGACGCACCTCTGAAAACTAGCTACACGTGGCTTCAGTTATATATGAATATAGAAACACGGCATAGTCTTCAAGAAGGCCTGAAGCGGGCAAGCGAAGTCACTGACCAAAATTTTCATCGGAGTTGACCTATGCCTGAACTTTAATCCTCAGAGCCAGTCATGCTGGTCCACTTCTAATCCAAAACCCAACCATACTGGTCCATTACCCATCTAAATGCCACGATGGGCCACTTCTGATCCAAAAGCCTACCATACTGGTCCACCACCCATCTAAATGCCTGGCATGATGGTCCTTTTCTGATCCAAAAGCCTGTCATACTGGTCTACTACTTATCGAAAACCTGTCGGATGGGCCACTTCTAATCCAAAAGCCTGCCATGATGGTTCACTTCTAATAAAAAAAAAAAACCCTGTCATACTGTTCCATTGCTGATCCAAAACCTGTCATGATAATCCATTTCTAATCCAAAAACCTGCCATGAGGGTCCACTATTAATCTAAAAGCCTGTCATAGTGGCAGGTGTTTGACCCAAAAGCCACTCATGATGGCCAGTTTTGGACCCAAAAGCTGATCATGATTGTTCCCTTCTAATCCCCAAACCTGCCATACTGGTCCTCTTCTATTCCAAAACCTGTCATGATAATCCACTTCTAACCCAAAAGCCCGACATGATAGTCCACTTTCAATCTAAAAGCCTATCATGCTTGTCCATTTCTATATAATTTCCATCTGAAAAGTTGACCACCATGGCTGTCTTATTTGCCTGCGTAGACAGTCCTATTTGCCTGGTTATCATTATGTGTGGACTTTAACAGAGGGCAACTAGCTGGGTTAAAATAGGATCTAGGTAGTGCAGCCACAAGGCAGGGTCTGTCAAGGCAGGCAACTGTCTTATTGAACTTCCATGAAATAAAAATCCTCTACAAATGTCTTGCCATATTCATTCCAATAGTAGCATGCTGTGCTAATGCAAAGATTTCCTGCAGCAGACATGGTTTTCCCGGAGTTTTGTGATAATGATATGTCTCAATTTACAACACCACAAGCAACTACACTTATTATAGAATCCATATGGCATAATATAACAACAATGAACCCTCTTCTTTCATCAGAAACAGTTAATTTTTAAAAAATATTGAAAAATACTGAATTATTAATACCTCCCACCTCCCCGATTAAAAAGTAGGGGGTGTGCTTCCATTAAGGCGTATAATACAATTGTAATGAATATGTTATACCATAAATATTTATCTTGACACTCATGTAATCAATTTAGAGACGGGGCTGGGTTACACATGTATCAAAGAAGCCACCAGAAGAAAGTAGGTTCTGTCTGTATGTAGAGTCATTTGAAATAAAACACAGAGAGTCAGTGAATACTTTAGACATATATTTTTTTAACATCTGATATCGTCTTTATGATGAAATAGATGCATCACACTTGATTTGTCTGAAAATACCTTTATGGTACAGTTACACTCAGGTCCATCCTTCAAGACTAATTAAAACCTTGATATCATGAAAGAAGATGTTTGAAAAGAGATGCGCAAATTGTCCATCTTTCTAAACAAACAAACCTACAAAACAATAATAGTATCCATCTCAAATAATAGTAACAAAAGGATGATAATGGGGGTAAAATATACAGCCATACAATTGGAGACAAAATTTTAATTTCTTTTAATCTCACAAAATATCTGTATCACTGGTTTATATAGTACACACACCTCTTACCACATATATTAGCAATGATACTGGGAAAATCACACTGAGACGTTAATGTTAATTTAATTTCTTTTTCTGTGCATTACTTAATACATGTAGTTGTTTTTCATGGCGTTGGGTCTTCTTGATCATGAAATACTATTGTGTGTGTGTTTCCTAGGTAACTTTTCACCCTGGGATTCAAACTGCCTTGACAACTACTTTCTTCAGTGTGTGCTGGGCACTGCCAAAACCCCACACATGACAAGCTGCTGACTACAGGTATGCTGTCCCGAAAGAAATAGTCTACACATCTTGTTTACCGTCAATTTTTTTGCCAGACTTTAGAAAGTCTGGCGTTGTTCTAGTTTGTGGGATTACAACCTCTGCACTCAATAGTAATACTTACAGTTTCATATTTTTTTGTCAAAGATACCGTGCCAAACATTCCACTTCAGCCCCTTCACAAATTTTGGTACTCCATTGTATATATTTTCCCTATATTTTCAATAAAAATACATTGCTTTTTACACATATCTTTCTTCATGTTAATTTCAGCCAATCACTACACGAAAAGCTATGTACAGCATCCATGTTTGTTTGACCATGCACAGCATGCGATCCCGGGCCCATGTCCCATTACTTCATAATCACATTGACCCTGTGAAGGGCATTTTAAGTGATTATGTTCTCAACCCCTAGTTTAAATTCCATTTCACTTTTTATACTACTTCACATCACGATAGCACATTGGTTTTTCCATATAATCATTTGAGTGACAAAAAATATGAGCCAATCACAATTGTGGCTTCCTCTATGAGCGTGAGTGAACGATTGGAAATCGCAACTCGGTATCAATTGTACACAAACTTGTCGTAACCAATTTCTTTCCTTTTATACCAGTCAAGGCTGGTTCCTTTCTAAAAGGAAACTTGTTCTCACTTGAGACAAAATTGTGGAACAACAGCATTGTGACAGTCCTGTGCTCAGCTGACCTTGTCTGCACGGACTGGTAATTACCTGCAAAAATTTTAGTTTTGATATACATACGTGCGTGTGTGTGTGTGTGTGTGTGTGTAGTGAAATATCATTGACTGACCATTTGTGGCTAAAATAACATTGCAATGAAAAGCAATCTGATACAGAGGGTATGTAATGGGATGGAAGATATTTACTTAAAATTTATTAAAGTTGCCCTGTGACATAGGACATAAGGTCACAGTCACCTTTATAAAATCACAACTTAGTCCTTACAGAAAATAGCATCAAACAAAATACCTATGTCATAGTTCAAATGGATGTCCCACCCCAAAGAGTAAGGTCAACATCACTCAAATTCAATTACAATCTGGTCCATTCATGAGGACCATCTTCTTGTGTAATTTGATATCGAAGTTGTAGCACAAATAGTTCCAATCATCAAATAAAGTTGGGTATAATGATGCTTCACATCATTAACTGCTCAAGAAATTATGGTGTCAAGAATCTGAATGCATTTCTGTGTTATTCCAAACCAATTAGCCCAATGCTTTTAAAGAAGATGCATTTTGAAGATTTTCCACACAAACATACACATACACACACACACACACACACATATGCACAAAAGAGCAAAATACCTCGTTAACTTCCAAAAATCTCAGAAGCAACACAGTTGAACATAATTGAGTGAGAGCCACCCAACGTACATACCCACCAAATTTGACGAGGATCACTTTTTTTTTTTTAAAGAATTTTAAGCTGTCAATAGCAGGTTTTCCTTTATTTCCTCCCCCCCCCCTCTCCACCTATCAACAGGTCGCTACCTGGAGGAAGTTACCTGTAGTGCTACCTGCAGGCGACACGCTCCACCATTGATAGATGGATGACAAAACATAGGTAAAGTTCAGCTGATTGATGAGTCCGGTGAGTCTAAGCTAAAATTTTTAAAGCATGACAGTTGGCACCCACATGGTTCAAGACAGGGATAGGGTTAATAAAACACTGCAGTTAATTTTACTCTGTGGTCATGATATATGTTTCATGTGAACCCCCCGCCCCCCCAACAGATATGGTTATTCCATTTACTGTTAGTTTTCCAAATTTTATTTGAACCATACATGAATAGAACAGTGAACACTCAGCAATAATACGTTTCCAGGTCCCTGAACCTCCAGTTTCATAGTATGAAGGAATATAAGGTATTATGTACAAGTAAATAGCTTTTATGGATATGGTAAATGAATGGTCCAAAAATATACATCATCCGCGGACACACAATTTGACCACTTGTTCCCCGACATTGTGAACAACATATCCACAAACTGATTCATCTATCGAATCATGGAGCTTAACATATCTCAATATTTTCATTTTCAACCAGTGCACTATTTACCATTAAAAATCCCAGCCTTGATAACTCAATCCTTAACACAGTTTAGGTATATCAAGGGAAGCTAGTCAAACTCTGTGCCCATTCACCCGATTTCCAGGCTTTGACTCTTCACTGCAGTCTGTGGCCATGACTGACAACTATTAAGACGACTGGGTCTCAGTTATGCAGGCAAATCGACAGCTGCCGGTATTTTTTTTTCCTTATTCCAAGCAGTAAATGGGAAATATACAGTGTCTCTTTTTAAAAACTTTCTGAAAGAATTTTTTTGAAACAATTCATCCAACATCCTCCAATGGGGTCACATCATCACAGGCTATTTCAAAAGTTATATTCTTCTGATTTTCAGTATTGGTATGATTTTACGTGAATTCCACAACACGTCATGCATGAACGTTTCACCCAAATTCATGTTCAGACTTCATACACTTAGAGAATTACAGGCCAAGCTGATTAAGCATATAATATAGCACCAAGTGTGGGCTGCTACCTTAAAAGCTTTTTCCTTTTCTAAACATTATTAACAAATTTTCAACGTGGTCTTTTGAATTTGAATCTGCGAGGACAAATTGCAAAAAGACATTACCCAGTACCAAATACTTCACAACTACAGTATTTTGGCTGCATCCTTGTGTCGAGGACTATCCACCTGTGAAAACAAACCATCGCGGGATATTTGGTATGGCAAGAGTAAAGCATGGATTGGAAATGGACATCTACTTGTGCAGTTTTTTTTTCAGTTCCTATAATAGATAGCAATTTTAGGTGCAGTTGATTCAAATATGACACATTCATATTAGGTGCGGGGCTGTTCTAGCATGTGTAGCTCAAGAAGGAAGTACACACAAGTAGGGAAATTCTGGTGTTAAACACTACAAAATGTATTGCTCTTGCAAACATAACTTCTTGGGATTTTTTTTTCGTTTCTTTTCTCTTCTTTGAGAGAAATGAGAGTCACATTATCCAAATACCCACTGAGTTTGAAATCACAAACTTATTTGACATAAGTATTCTTTATTTTAAGTACTGTTAGTGGCACCACTGGTGAATGCATCCGCATGGCCACATCATGGCCGATGCTGATCACCCTTACCAACTGACAGCGCAAGCGATTTTGGCGGGAAATTAATATGCATGTGTCATATTGACAAGATTGAATTAACTAAAATGGTATTTATAACCAAGGCTGACTCGATTAATGCTAGCATATATGACCATACTTTGCTGGGATGCTGTGAAAGTAGTACTGGTACTTATACACTGGTCCATGTACTTATGTACTTAAAAAAACCTGTGGATCATTAATTTCTAACTCACTGGAACAAAAATTGCAAAACACAAAACCGTACAGAAATGAATGTATTTACTATCCTTAGCCAATTGCACAAGACCAGATTATATATCTATATGTAAAGAAAAGGCACGAAATTTTCAGTCAGTATAATTTCACAATATCCACAAATCATCAGATCAGCCAGCACCCATAGTATGGGCCATGAAATAGTGAAGTTTCTTAGAGTCTGCAAAGTTACTGTACATCGTCGCTCATGACAAACTGTTATTGGGTGAAGTGAGATGCAGTAGACAACTTGATGGAACCACAAGTGGTGAAGTGGTAATGAAGTGGGGTTCACAGCTTCTTCTTTGTAGCAGTGTATCTTTCCATGTACTGGAATAAGAAGGAAAAAAAACACAGTCTTTGAAACATGCAAAGTAGTACGAACCCAAATCATGCTACAGTGGCGCCCTCTTCAGTAAGGCCATGCCAAGTGCACCAGAAATGTGGCCTCATTAGGGGTGTGGCCTCTCTTGGGGGGGGGGGGGGGGTAAAATGAAAGTATATCTGCTGCTGGTGTCATACTCAAATGTATCGTGCCATACAGTGCCAACTTACCCTTTCCCCTTTGAATTAAGACAGAGCCAACAGCTTTTCTTGGCATGGGTTGGGCACTTGCCAAGGAAAGCTGTCGAACTGGGACATGTGATCTCGATAGGTCGCATCTACAATTCTTTCAAATTGTTTTTCATTACCGTTGAAATTAGTTGAAAACACTGCGGCAGATGACATCTCACCACCAGCTGGTTTTGGCCAGTTTAAAGGGGAAAAGGGTTAATATGCCACACACGTATAGTGCCACACTTCGAATACTTAAATGTACCATACTACAGACTTCTGATATTTACGTGTCCCATGTGATTTGGTGCCAAACATAGATGCTAACATGCTGCCTGGTGTGAAACTCCTGATGCTAACATGTACCACATCACTCGGTAACAAAACTTCTGGTACATGTCCCATGCCATATGCAAATGCCCAATTTACAATACTTACATGTCCCATGCCATATACAAATGCCAACTTTCATTCCAAGCAGCTCACTTAAATCATATTATCAGACTCTGCAAATCTATAACTTACTTCATTGTTTTTCACTTCACTCAAGTGATTTTTTTTTTCACCTACATGGAATGGAAAGAGGTGCCTT
This sequence comes from Hermodice carunculata, assembly GCA_964020975.1. NCBI lineage: Eukaryota > Metazoa > Annelida > Polychaeta > Eunicida > Amphinomidae > Hermodice > Hermodice carunculata. The sequence continues at coordinate 8,115,432 of OZ026615.1, read as the reverse complement.
CTTGTCTGGCTTAAAATTAAAACGCCAAACACTGCCACCTTACATTTGCAGATACATTGATCTGTATTTCAGACGTAAGAAACCATTCAGATGGACAGGATATCATATTTTCATGCTTCTTCTCCTATGACATTTAATTTCCCTCCCATCTATACCGCCAATGAGAAAGATATATGACGGTAACAAGTCCCACTATAGATTTTTTTTTTTGTATTCATAAGACTACATTGTTTAATCCACTGTCAGATTTGCACATTATGAATGAAAATATCCTGATCAGTCTATTTCTGTATCGCTTGAAGCCTTGGGCCAAGATGAAAACAAACACGCTTTTACGTCAGAGGGAACTTGTGTAGGCCGGACTGGCAATCGGCACAGGATGTGCCTGGGATAACTAAAATGGTGTATTTGTAGCCCTGTCAGATGTCAACACGGGACCCCCTTCAGCAGATGGCCATGAGAGTATAACATGTGGAGAATCCTTAAACCTTCCCCCGTGGAAATATGGTCCTGACACCCAACCGCAGCCGATCTACGATCTGTCACAACGCCCGTGACAAATCTCGGTCGCACCCCCTGGAGGGCTGCTCAAACATAGCCCTGTTGCCAGGCTCCACAACTCTCTTTTTACTATTTCCTGAGGCTTCAGATGCTCTCTTCTGTTCAAGGAGGCGACAGTGACAGGTTCATGCAAGGACGTATCATGATGTATACATTTTCCATGTGATTTATGGGCCGAATGTTGTGTTTTTGTTCCGTGTTTACTGTGAAAGCTGACAGCTAGAACTAACACCAAATGGACAATTTTAAATTCTGCAGCAGTAGCCTGTGAGAGGCAGCCACTGGGGCAAGAGTCAACCTGCCTTTTGTGGACACAACAGGCTTTTTTTGGGGGGGGTTAATTTACCTGTGATAACATGTCACCTGCTGTATGTGGCCACTTTTTTGTGGCAGGGAGTTGAGAAAAGTCTCTTTCTTCAGTGACTCGCCCACCAAAGTGGTCGGGCTCATCTGTGTCAATGACTCAGATCACACTCCTGATTGATTCTTTCAATTGAATTCTTTTATTGCATGCAAATTGCATATACTACAGATAATGAACTGTGAAAAGGGCTTTAGAACATGCACATAACTCTCTCTATATCTTTATCATTGTCACTGTCACCACAATGATCCTTGTATTAGGCACCATTATCATCGTTGTCATCATCATCATCATCATCATCATCACCATCATCACGTTTCTTACCTCATCATACCCATCCAGCTGGTTAAATCCCTTCATACTAAACACATTTCCATCCACAGCCAGTAAGGAGATGTTGGATTCTTTCATTACTTTTGGAGTAAATGATGTCAGCTCCAGACAATTTTCCTCTACTCGAAGGACCTTTAGCCGATCGCATTCTGCAATTGCCTCAGATAACCGTGACACCTTAAAAAATAGTAAAAATTTATCTTATCAATGACCATAGCAACAAAAATTCAGGCTCTCATTCAAATTGCAACAATTGTCTGCCTTAAACGCCTCCCCCCCACACCCCCACCCAAAAAAGGGAGGCAGATTAGCCGGCCAGAAAAGACCACCCTGACTTTGGATCACGTCCCTCACAAATATACTTTTTAAATGGCTACATTAACCCTCTTCAATCTACATGTATGAGCCTACCAGGTACCACAGAATATGTTTGATGTAATTCCTGTCCCTACGGTGAACATCTTCATGAAGACAGTCAAGAGTGAATGCTAGGTAAACACTGTTCCCCAATACAGGTGTGACAGCAAGCACCCAGCCCAGTGCATGGCAAGCTGATGACTCAGTGCCAACTGTAACTGAAGTTGAACTACTTAAACCCTTAAAGTGCTAATCACTGCTATAGTCGTTTTCTCATTACGGTTAATCATATAATGGTTAAAAGATTCGAATTCCTCATGAAGATATCTATCATTCAAATACCAGCAAGCCTAGTCTGAAGCAAAAAAGTAGTCTTAGTCAACAGCTTTCCTCGGGGCACTTTGCACGCAATGCGCGCAAAGTGCCCCGAGGCAAGCTGTTGACTCAATCTTAAATCAGCGCTTTAAGGGTTAACATGAACTGTTCTGGTTTGTAATATGTATGTGGGATGTATATTCCTCGTAAAAAGGCTTTTCATTCAAGTAGCAGCGTGACTCAAGTTACAGAGAATATTTTTGTCCTGGTCAAAAGCTTTGTGCCCAAAGCATGCCGAGGAAAGCTGTTGACTCAGTCCAAAAAGTGGCACTGACATTGTTAATCACAGGGATGGGGGGTTAAGTCCACAGCAGATCAGCCCCATAAGAAGGACGACCATTTGTACAGGAAGTGCTCTCAGGTCTCTCAAAGACCGGAGTCTTTTATCACCACCAAGAGCTCTCGTAAGTCGTTTCTCGAGACCAGTTTTATTGTCTACAAATTACATGTGCCACAAAATTCGCATTCGTAGATCGGGCATGAGAGATGTGTATGACGCAATGGCTATGTCACAACTCTGCAGCACTTCACATCCTTCTCCACATGTTTTCCGTGTTCTTCTGAAAGACAATATTTGTGACTCCTATGCGGTGGTTATAATTAAGGATGTATGACTTGTCATGAAATGTGCAGCCAATGCAGCATATTCTTACAAGATGAGATTGTTCTCAAGTGACAAAGAATGCATAATACACACATCCACCTTAGTTTAATATATTTTTAATGCACAGGTGCACTATAATTTGCATATGTTACAACTCTGGATCACATTGTGCACAAACTAAATGCAGTAGCCATTGACAGTTAAAAGCAGTTTTTCTAGAAATTTACAATATAATAAGTTTATAAAAGATAATTTTCCATACATATATTTCCCTGCTTGGCAAACTGTCAAGCCTTTGGCAAGTGTGTTAAAGCCAGAAAGGTGTGCAGCTATGCAGCATCAAGTGAACTCAATGTCCAAGTACTCCATACTGGTGCAGTTATATGACAGTGTGATTGAAATCTTGCGATGTTTTTGTAGGGCCAAAATATGACTTGGTTTACACTGAGATAAACTTTTACAGTTTGCTGTGAATGACTCAATGATATCTTCCCAAAATGATGAACACAGTAACATTCAATTTGAATATAATATATAGAGATTTTAAAAAATAAAAATACAAAAGTTCTGATAAGGGAACTGGGTCTGGGACCAGCAGCCTTTTTAGCACCACTCACTGTGCCAAAAACGGGAAATACACATGTACACATACCCACTAAACCATGAGCCAAAACTGAAAAATGCACAGAACTCACAGGGCTTTGTGCCAAAACTGAGAAATGCACATAACTCACTGGGCCATGAGCCAAAACTGAGAAATGCACATAAGTCAGTGGGCCATGTGCCAAGACTGGGAAATGCACATAAGTCACTGGGCCATGTGCCAAAACTGAGAAATGCACATAACTCACTGGGCCATGTGCCAAAACTGAGAAATGCACATAAGTCAGTGGGCCATGTGCCAAGACTGGGAAATGCACATAAGTCACTGGGCCATGTGCCAAAACTGAGAAATGCACATAACTCACTGGGCCATGTGCCAAAACTGAGAAATGCACATAAGTCACTGGGCCATGTGCCAAGACTGAGAGTGGGAAGTGCACATAGCAAGCTGGACCATGTGCCAGAATAAGGCGGCTGTGTGACAGCTAATGCTCAGCTGACCTAGAGATTCATCACACTAGTGGCTCTATATACATGGGATGGCATCACTTTCATAGGGAAACATTAACATACAGTGAAAAGTAAAATTCATCTGAGTTGTGCTGTGATGCAAGAAATGAGGTCGAGGTCACTCGTGTACTGTCTAAGCATGACCTTCATAGAGAAACACTAACATGTGTAACATTAAGGTTCTAACTCAAAACAGATCTCAAGTTATCAAGTGAACAATAAATTTCATGTCAGTTGTCCTGTGACCTTGGGAATAAAACAAGGTCCCCAAATCACTGGAGCATGACCACTCGCACAAAATAGGTAGACACTTATAAAAGTTACACCCCTACCAAGTTTGACAGAAATCTGACCAAAATTATTCAAGTTATGACCATTACAATAAAATCCCATGTCAAACTTTCCCCTCCAAACTTTCTGGTTTTGGAGAAGTCGAAAATGTGAATTGTGGAGGGACCGACCGACGACCGACCATCCTATAAACTCAGCTGACTGATAAGTCAGCTGAGCTAAAAATCAGGGATTTAAAGCAAAGCCACCTTGTGTAAAGCTTTGTTTGGCCCTTCCACAAGGTACATTTTCACCAATTTTCAGCACAATCTGAGTGACGGTTTTGGAGAAGTCAAAATAGCAAAAACACACTTTTTTTACATGAAAAATCACAGCACCACCTGTTGAACAAATCAAGGTCTATACAGGGTCCCCAAAAGTTTTCCTAAGTAATTGCCAAGCAATTGGCAAAGCACTTTCTGAAAAGATTTTCGAAGATTTGACCAAAAATGCACAAAGAATTTAATTAAAAAATAAAAAAATCACTGGACTGTGACCACTTGAACAAACTTAGTAGTGAACCACCCAAGGTACATACCCACCAAGTATGGGGTAAATATCCCCAGTGGTTTTGGAGAAGTTAAAAATCTGAATTGTGGACAGACGGACGATGGATGACAGACCATCCTATAAGCTCAGCTGACTGACAAGTCATCTGAGCAAAAAATGGGAAATGCACATAACCATTGGGCCATATGCCAAACAAGAGGGCTGTGTGAACAGCCCATGCTCAGCTGATCTTGACATTCATCACACTTTCAGATCTATGAACTAGGGAAAGGATCAAGGTCACCCATGTTCTGAGTAAGTCTGACAATTATAAAAGAACACTAACATGTGCAACATCAAGGTTCAAGTAGTTCTCAAGTTATAATGAAGAGTAAAATTCATGTATGTTGCACTGTGACCCCTAAAACGAGGTCAAAGTCATTCAGGTACTGTCTGAGCATGACCTTCATACAAAAACATTAACATGTGCAGCATCACAGTACTAACTCAAAACAGATCTCAAGTTATCAAGTAAACAGTAAATTTTGTGTCAGTTGTCCAGTGAATTAGCACTAGAATGACCATTGACTTACATAGTAATCATAGGAAAGCTGCATTGATCGATATGTACCCGAGTTGAAAATACCTAAAAATCAGGAATCTAAAGCAGTGCCACCTAGTAAACAACTTTGTTTGACCCTTCCACCAGAACATATCCATCACATTTCACTTTAATCTGAGAGACGGTTCTGAGAACAAGTGAAAAATAACAAAACCATATAAAAAATTCATAAAAAAAGAAAAAGAAAAAATTGCAGTGCCACCTGGTGAACAAATTGGGAACTATATGCCCCTGGGAGTGTCTATGAACGATATCAAAACAATTGGGTGAGCAGTTTCAGAGGTGAAGAGTTTTTAAGGTTTGCCCCCTAAAAACCAAAAAAATTAATAAAAATTCCAAAAATCAATAGAGCATGACCATTTGAACAAACTTGGTAGAGATCCACCCAAGGCACATCCCCACCAAGTTTGAAGTAAATCTGGCCAAAATTAAGTTATAACCATTACAAGAAATTCCCATGTTAAAACTTTCCTATTAAAACTTTTGTAAAGATTTTTGAAAAAAAAAATCATTAAAAAACCAAAATACATTGGAACATGACCATTGGAACAAACTTGGTAGACACCCACCCAAGGTACATCCCCACCAAGTTTGAAGTTAATCTGGATGACGGTTTTGGAGAAGAAGTCGAAAACGTGAATTAGCATTAGAATGCTCATTGACTTCCATTATAGTAATCAATAGGAAAGCTGCATTGACCGATAAGTACCCGAATTGAAAAAATCGTTAAAAATCAGGAATCTGCAGCATTCCCACATAGTAAACAACTTTGTTTGATCCTTCTACAAGGAACATATCCACCACGTTTCAGCTTAATCTGAGTAACGGTTCTGGAGAAGAAGTCGAAAATAGCTAGAACACACAAAAATTTATAAAAAATTAGTAAAAAATTGCAGCGCCACCTGGTCACCAAATTAAGAACACGGAGTCCCTAGGTGTCTTCCTGTGTGATATCAGAGTGGTTGAGTAAGCGGTTTTGGAGAAAAAGATTTTTTAAGATTTGTCCAAAAAAAGAACAAAAAAATTCATTAAAAATCCAAAAATCACTGGAGCATGACCATTTGAACAACCTGGTAGACACCCATCCAAGGTACATCCCCACCAAGTTTGAAGTTAATCTGGATGACGGTTTTGGAGAAGAAGTTGAAAATGTGAATCACCATTAGAATGCTCATTGACTTCCATAATAATCAATAGGAAAGCTGCATTGACCGATAAGTACCCGAATTGAAAAAATCGTTAAAAATCAGGAATCTGCAGCATTCTCACATTGTGAACACCTTTGTTTGACCCTTCTACAAGGAACATATCCACCATGTTTCAGCTTAATCTGAGTGACGGTTCTGGAGAAGAAGTCGAAAATAGCTATAACACACAAAAATTCATAAAAAAAATAGAAAAAAATTGCAGCGCCACCTGGTGAACAAATTAAGAACTAGGTGTCCCAGGGAGTGTTTCTGTGTGATATCAAAGTAATTGGGAGAGCGGTTTCAGAGAAGAAGATTTTTTAAGATTTGCCCAAAAAAGAACAAAAAAATTCATTAAAAATCCAAAAATCACTGGACCGTGACCATTTGAAGAAACTTGGTAGAGACCCACCCAAGGCACATCCCCACCAAGTTTGAAGTGGATCTGGCTGACGGTTTCGGAGAAGAAGTCGAAAATGTAAATTGTTGACGGACGACGGACGGACGGACGGACGGAGGACCATAAGATAAGCTCAGCTGACTGACAAGTCAGCTGAGCTAAAAATGGAAAATGCCCATAACCCATTGGGTGAGATCCCCGTCCATCAAAAAGAATGGTTTGATGTGGCTAGTTATGTGTGAATGCCACGATCAGCACAACTGTCTGTTTTGTCGAGTACAAAGTACTGTGTCTGCCATGGTCTGTCCCAGCATTGGGGCCTGAGGACCACCAACACTAACCCTTTTGGCGCCAACTTTGACAAAACTGAATGTGCTCAGAATACCACAGTGATAGTAGATTCATTGTCTTTGTAAACTGACCTTTCATTCAAGTACCAACATGCCTGGAAGTAGCAGACACCATAACGATGGTCCATGTCAACAGCTTTCCTCAGTGCACTTTAGAGACATAATGCACTCAAAGCATGCCGAGGAAAGCTGTTGACCTGGTCAAAATGTGGTACTTAAAGAACGTTTTGATCACGGGACTGCTGGGTCTTGAATCATTAGTTGTCGGCATCATTTACCTGGCAAAAAAAAAAAGGGGGGGGGGGGGGGACCAAACAGCCACTACCTGTATCATATATGCAAAAGTCTGTGCTTTTTTTTGCACATGACTATGCCAGCTGAAAGAAAAACCAGGTGTCATCAAATACCACATGTATATGTCCTTGGTTGGTACATGCATTCAGCAGGCAGAATAGTGGGCGGGGCCAACTGTTAATCAAGGACACAGCAACCCCTGGGAGCAAAATGGTTGGCAATGAGTGGACTGACACCTGAGAACAGGTACGTTATAATGCCCCACGAGGGTCCGTGTTATGGTATTTATTCTACCTGCTGATCATCCATATTTTCAGACCTTATTTGCACTCTGCTATTTCATATTATGTGTGGATGCTTTGGATACTGACCAGTAACCACTTTTGTGCGGTACAATTATCCCTAGCCACTTAAATGCCTGTTACACCTTATTATTATTATTATTATTATTATTATTATTATTATTATTATTATTATTATTATTATTATTATTATTTCTTCTTTTCTTTTCAGCTCAGACAGAGATGAAATTGTGCAACTTGTTCTCAAGTTTCGTATCAATGCCTCACAAAGCCATACATTTAATTGCTCTTAGAACTTGAGAATCATGTTAAGGTCACCTATCTGCAGACCAAGGCTTCACCACCATACATTATGCTATCAGGTTTCCTTGTATTGTGCCGAGTTATTCTTAACTCATTGCACCAGAACGGACGTCACTTACACGGGCAGCATTGTCGTCTTGACAATGAAGCCAACAAGCTAAGACGTACATCATCCAAGTTGCTAGGATACACTTAAAATAAAGTTTCAGCATCTTTCGTCAAATTATCATCAGTTACTGCATGGAAACCCATTTGATATAAATAGTATTGAATATAAGTAAGTAACTATTCAAACTAATATTTCTTCTTGCGCACGACTTTACAGAAGAATCCAAAAGACTTCAAGACAATGAGCTACACGGCACACGATTTATTTGCAGCAGTTATTCATTATGCACTGGTGACGGCATTTTCCTTTTTCTCAATTGCCCCACTCAATGGCTCCCGCTATCTGTCTCATGTTGTGGTGTTCACTCTCTTTAATGTTTCTGGATCACTGTGCGTCAACCACGATGGATCTACTCCAGTCTTGATGATAGACACAGATCTTCAGGAGTGATGTTACATATGTCCTGTTTGTGTCTTTTCTCGCCAGAGGGATTTATATAGGACAAAACCCTTCTTTGCAATTGTTCACTATAATATACAGTAGATGTTCAAACTACTGGAGGACTGTTGGGCCATTGGAGATTATACATGCATGTTCTGTGGTAAATACAATCACTGGCATTCAAGATACTGATGCTTTTTATTTGCGAAGCTGACACACAGCTTCCACTCCTGACAAAGTGAAAGATTTCCAACTTTTCTGGTCACAAGAATCTGCTGGAACTTCCAACTGCCTGCTTGTGGACAGTAAACATGCATATTACTTTTATGCCAAAATGTCTGTCACCAAGTCACCAGGCAACAATGACAGTGTTTTTTGCAAGAGCAACACATTTTGCCCTGTTTGACATTAGGTATCTGCCCACACACACAGGTACTCTCTTGTTGAGTGGCACGGGCCAAAGTAGCACCACAGTTAATATGAATGTCCTGTATTGAGCTCCTGCCTTTTGCAAACCTTTTGGATTGTTTTTGCATTGAGTGACTCGCCGTCCGTGTGATCACGCAAATAAGGCATCCACATTTCTCACTGACACAGCTACTGGGCAATTGAGATTAGTTGTTAAGACAAACAGGACCCAGCAGAAATTGAGATTTAGTTGTATTGAGATTAATTAGTTGTTAACGATCAGCGTCTGGTTCAGTGCTATTTTGAGGGTGCTTGTAAAGATTCTATCGCAAAACAATCAATATGCTTAAAAACCTGCCACAAACTATACACTTTTGGAAAGCCAACAAACTACCACTTTGTTTTCTCTCACTGTCCTGTCTAGCTGTCGTCCTATCTTTATACAGCAATCGTATCAAGTGCCGTCCTCTTTTTCAAAGAACCTTGAAGAAACTTGGATTCAACTTTTTTGTTTTCTGATGTAAGGCATCCACATTTCTCACTGACACAGCTGCGGGCCAATTAAGATTAGTTGCGAAGACAAACATGACCAAACAGAAATTGAGATTTAGTTGCACTAAATTGCAAGTTATATCCTTTCAGTTAAAAATGAATATATATTATGATAGGTTGCATTAAGAAACAAAAAGTGTTCGAATTCAACTCAGACATTTACATTATAGGCAGCGGGCACTGATGGACATTGGTTAACATTTAATCAGATGATGTGAGACTTGACTGTAAATTCTCTAATTGAAACCACGGCTTGTATTAGAATACACTTTTTTATTTTCCAAATTGAAGATGATGAAGTCAGGGTGCATCTTCTAACTGACAGTTTTCCCTGCACCATGACCTGATGATCAAGCTTTATTTATGGTAGCTTTTTGAGTAGACACACCGAGAAGGATTTTATAGGGATTTAAAGGTTTTTTACCACAGCAGAACAATGCACCGGTTGACCCAAAACCAGCATGTTCACTTTGCTAATTAGGAGTATGAACAGTCCAAATGTCTGTTTGAAATACTGGGTTGCGTGGTGACGAAACTGAAACTAGGCTTTTGGTCTAGGATGCTGACGTACATAGATGTGCACAATGTAACAACACAATTGTTATCCCTTATTGTAAATATGGTAGCATATTCAAATCCCTGCCAGTGCCTGATGAGGCCCAGAGGGGGTCGAAATGCGTGGCGCAAGTTTGCCTGTCTTGCCTACTTGCCCTTGTCTTATCTGCAATTCCTTATTATATCAAACTCAGCATGAGTTTGGAGAACATGACAAAGACTTTTTAAGTAGTACAAGTGCCTCTGGCTGTGCCCTGGTAACAAATTAAATTGATGTTAAAGGAGGTAATGTGAAAAAGGGGAAGGAATATCCATTTTAAACATGTTTCGACAAATGTCCAAGTTACCTAAAGCCTTACAAAAATATCTGTGTGGCTCTGGTAACCTGACAGACCCTACTGAAAAGGCCCGACCCTAAATAAATTTTCTGACACATAAAAAAAAAGTTTCAAGCAGCCCTTCCCTAATAAAACTTGATCGACTATGAAAGACTTTATTGAGACAGTGGCCGTCGTGTGATGTTATTTTGCAATAAAATCAACCCAAACACAGCATTTTATTTCAACTTGTCTGTAAGGGTTAACTTGGGCCAGTGAAACAGCATAGCCTTGGTTGTTTGGTGATCATTAGCGTAACATTTCACTAGGTTCCAGATGTCTGTTCTCCAAATTACCACAGAAAACAGTCTTTGAAGTATTTTTAAAACATGACTTACTATCTTTACTTTAATCTGCCCACTGGGTTGTGTCTGAAGCAGCTATCATCGTTAGTTACATATCCAAATGTGACACCATACCCTTGCAAATCATGCAAGTGTTGGTGAGTGCCATTATGAACATGGCACAATGCATTGTGGGACAGTTGCACAAAACTACATTTCATTTGGATACCAAAGTGAATTGCAGCCATGTTTTTTCAGCACAGGATATGTCATTTCATTATTGATGATCCGAAATGTTTGCAAAATACATACTTCTGGTTTCATATATTATAACCTCCAAATATCATCCCATTGCTATCCTCATTTACAAACCATTGGGTGCGGAATCCACAATTTTTAAAATGGCAGCCAAGCTCGTGTGGCTATGTCTCGATTGGATATTTTGAAGAGGTATTATCCAAAATATATACGCGATTACTGTAAAGGGAGGGTTGATTTGTCAAATGAATGTAATGTACAATACATAACGGGACTTTTCCAGTGTGAACATTATGTAAAAATGTAAATACAATGCCTTGAAGTTACAAGTTGTGGGTGGTGGTGGGCCCGAGAATAGGAATATTGTATCAGACACTGAAGTTGCCCCCAGGCTATGAGTTTAGTAGCAGCACTGGCCAGAGGAGGCTAGATCACCTGCTGGGTCAAAGAAGGAGCTTAGTGGAGAATGTTGCCCAGATAGCGATTACAGGTCCCAAACTACTGGTGGGTTTTTATATAATTAGTAACAATATGTTGCAGTTAGTTGCTGGTTTGGCCACAGAAGGATTACCGTCACCTACATGGTCACTAAACATTATATCAATCATGCCTGGTATTGTTGTATTGAGTGTAGTGTGTGTGTGTGTGGTGGTGGGGGGGGGGGAGGGGGAGAGGGGATGACAGCAGAGCATTAGGCCAATGGGCCTCTTCTCTGAAATGTCAAATATAACATTTGTAACTGGTAGAAGTACATCGAAACGGAGCTCCTATATGAAATGTACAAGTACAAATCTTTGGTCTTGTTGGAACAGTGGCTTGACCAAGCATTTCATCACAAATTGGAAGCTGCACACAGCTTTGTTAGCTATCTTTCCACCCAAACACCCGCAAAAGAAGGGAATACTAAGTTACGCATGCTTGGTACATGTAGAAGCCAACCGCGAGCTGTCTTCCCAGTTTTTGGATGAGGTTAGTTCAACACTGAAGTGAAAAGTGTTGGATGATAAATTAGGTCTGTCAAATTTTCAAACTTCAAAGAATCATTTTGGAAATTAAAAGCAAACTATTTTTAACACATACGATACTCCAAGGTACAGGTAACAGGGTTTGGCCCGCTAGTTTGATTGTACAAAAGCAGGTTTTAGTGTATTCAACAATGAAAATCTTTTCAGAGGGTAGGAGTATATTCTGTGACAAAAGTCATAATTGAAACATCCACGTTCAACCCATACATCCAAATATTGCCCAATGGCATTCATTGTGGACATAAAACTTAGTTTTGCATCGGGCCAGCTTCACCATAATAACAATCACAACATTTTGGTGTTATACGTAACAGTGCAGTTGTAAAGTTTTTGGTCAGTGGCAATGCTAATATAAGCAAGTCATGCCACATCTGCCCATGTAATATGTCTGGATGGACATTGCAAAAACTACTGGCTTGCCTAATAATGACTGAAACAGCACATATATATATATATATATATATATATATATATATATATATATATATATATATATATATCATATGAGCTAAGTAACACTGACTGAAGAAAGATGATCATACCTGATTTCCATTGAGGTTCAACTCTATAGCTCTCAGGTCTCTGACTTGATCAGGTACTTCCGTTATTTTATTATACGACAAGTCCACAGAGTCCAAGTTTTTTAGTCCACACAGCTGCACGGGGAAGACAGGAATAGCATTATGTGCAAGCTGAATATTTTTCAAGGAATGTAGCTGGTTGAGAGACGAGGGTAAAGCACTGATGCGGTTGTGTGTTGCTGTCAGGGCCTCCAGTTTCTTCAAGTTACCAATCTCTTGGGGTAACGAGGCTGAAAACAAAGAAACAAGGAAGACTGAGATCTTCAAGCATTGAAATAATTGCCAGTAAATGGTCTTCTTATCTTTTGAAACACATTTTTAACCCCTTCCCCTTGACTTAAGGCTAAGTCAACAGCTTTCCTTGTGTTGTGGTATTCTGACAGGGCTCATCTACAGTTATCATTAACTTTTAAATTTAACTCTTAAATTTAATACAAAAATTACTGAAAGCGACAGCATTTTAGCTCTGGCTGGTTTTGGCAGTTCAAGGAGGAATGGGTTGAATTAAGGCACATTTTATTAAAAAAAAAATCATATTTATTCACAACTTTTGACACATGCTTACAAGTAGAGCATTTTGAAAGGCCAACTTTCATACCACCTAACAACTCCACTTGTCTGCATCTACCTGGTATAAATACACCATAGCGGCTCATCAGGTGCATGTTACCGCACTAAATAGTTCTCAGTTGTCTTGTGCTGACACCTTTGGGAGCCATTTACCTGTAATTAGGCCACTGTTTCAGCTAGACTATTACTTAAAGTTATCAGCCTGTTTGTGTTGTTTGGTTTGACAGATATTTTTCCCACCATGAATTTTTTAACCAGAGGGCGAATCACATATTCATACACAGTGACATAATGCTGGCAAGCCATGCTCGGAGCACGTGTTTCCTGGCTATGACAGGTAAACACTGGCATAACTTTTGATTCTATCTATAGAATCGTCTTGTATATCTTGCATGTTTTCAATGAAAGGTGTCTGCACAACACCAACCGCATACTTTATTTTAAAAGTGATGCAACAAAAGTTATACGCCTTTATGCTAATATGAAATCATACAGTAACTAGGAAAGATGATTTGCTGCATAGCAAATCAGTGTGTGTCTCTTCTACGCATATTGGTATGGCAATGTACAACTATTCCAAAACATAGGAGTAGTAGTAAGAATGGCATTTCTATCTATTAAAGCTTTGAAGTTTTTTAAGATTGAAAATTTTGAATACTGCTAATTAGCATAATTTAAATTGCTACAACTTTTGTTTTAAAATCATTAGATGCGCACTGGTCAATAACTCCCTAGTAGAAATTGGAATGACATCTCTCTCTATTTTATTTTTGAAGATATTCAAGATTTAAAATTTCAAACACCCCTCATTTGCATAATTTTAAACATCTTCATTCCTCTGTATAAAATGGTCAAAGAAAGAAAGAAAGAATTTTAGGAAAAACAGAAAAGTGTGTGTTGACACACACACTTTAAAAAAAGGAAGGACAGAAAATACAAAAGTAAAGAAAGAAAGAAAGAAAGAAAGAAAGAAAGAAAGAAAGAAAGAAAGAAAGAAAGAAAGAAAGAAAGAAAGAAAGAAAGAAAGAAAGAAAAGAATTTTAAGAAAAACAGAAAAGTGTGTGTTGAAACACACACTTTAAATATAATGGCAGTTTCATCCCACCTTGGGTTAATGTATCGTCTTCTACTGGTGTGAGTGCAGTGCTGATGCACCTCCACGTCCAAACCCAAGGAAAGCTGACTGCAAGCAAGCCACTCTAATTGGTGTCATTTGCTACTCTCATTGAAAATGTTTTCACCAGTGATAGAATGCATCGATGCAGACAGTCATTTGACTGCCAACTTGCTTGCAGCCAAGTTAAAGGGAAAGGGTTTTAACAATTTAGTAACGGTCGGCCAATGACCTTTCGCAGCCTTCCCGAAAACACGATAAGCCTCCATCACTATTTGACAAGACAACATGTTTTGCTATTTCTGAAAACTGCATAGTGTAAACACTAATTTGTCTGATTGAGCCATATTGACATATGCACCATCTTGCTCATCAGATCAGGCAGGACTTTTTTCATTATGTTTTTTGTCTGCCTTTCCTAATTTGAAGGACAGAAAGCCAAGTACAATGTATAATGCATACCCTATGACAAATTTTGACAAACGAAAGGTATCCAGTGGTCTCCCTCTTACAACATTGTTTTGAGCCATTGACTTTCTGTTTTTCTTTCCAAAACAAAACCAGAATTAAGCACCTTTTTGCACCCTGAAGTAGAATTCCATGTCAATTATATACATGTATAAACATATAGCAGTGAAATGGAGTTTGAAATTTTTTGGTTGATGAAATGGAATTCCGTCAGTTAAATGGACAATCATAGGGTCTAATTTTAAACGCTCCCCTCCCCCTGCCGATGGGAAGCCATCCTGTCCACACAGGCCACCTCTCCATGCAGAAAGTACAACGTATGAGAACCCACAAACTTATACTGCCATATTTCTGGGGCATTTGAGATGACCTAAATAACAGGACCACTGTGATGAGAAATGGGTAATAATTGATATATGCATCACACTGACAAAAAGTCCATCTTAGTCCTATGATACTCCCTGGACCCCAATTTTGTTAAAATTACTTCTTTTTTTTTAGTTATGACAGAAAATGTTATCTTACAAGTGGGACACAACTCCTAAAAGAGGGGTCAGCGACATTTATAAATTATCAGGCACTCAAGAACAGTATGGTGCATGATGACAAATGTATAAGGATATCTCCGAGGGCTAGATACCAGTGTTAACACTCTTTTGAAAGTGAAAGTGAAAGTGAAAGTCAATCCTGTTTTGCTCTTCATGGACTGATTAGGAACTCTGACATGCTACTTACCCAGTAGTGGATAACATTACTAGTGTATGTTATACAACTTCACTATGCAGTACATATCTTATGTGTAAATGTTTTGAAGAATTTGTCACAGTGATGTGACACCTAGGCGGACACATCACTTATGGCACTGCGACCAAGTCTGAAAATTTCATGCATTTTTATCACCATATTGGTTACAATGGATAAACATGTCACAATAACCCAGAAACCTTTGTGATTTATCTTAACCTTGTGACCTATTTGTGTACCAAATTTGAGCTACATCCGATGAGGCATTTTGGAAATATTACGGAACAAAAATTTTCTAGATGAATGGGCAGACAGAAAACAGCAAAACGTAATGCCTCCCCCAATGGGAGGCATAACAAATATATCATATGTATATGGTAGATTGGCACTTTAAGGTACATAGCGATCATAGGATCAATTTGTACTGTCATATTTTTTGCACTGTATATTGACAGTCAATTAGCATAACGAAGGATTGCTGAAACTCCCACGCATTTTGTCCCACCATAGCTTCAGAGTTTGCACGTATATTGTATAC
>OZ026615.1:7940290-8099224 GCA_964020975.1 Hermodice carunculata | reverse complement strand
CTCCATTGTGTCAACTTGACACAATCTGAAGACTTTTATGTCTACTTTGTGACTGGTCTTTCAAAACTGATTAGAGTCTACATGATTGTATCGTTTCTCAGTTTTTATTTTCACATTATTTAGATATGTCAAAACTGTATGAAAACTTACTTGCTCAGAGCAAATTAACGCAATCCTCTGACAGAAATTTTCCTTGCAACTGAAGATGAAAAGCTTTGTGTTCAAATTTTCAAAAAAAGCAAGCAAGTGTACCGTGAACACCAAAAAGCCTTTAAAATCAATTCATTTATCAGTTCTGAGCAAACCGTAAGTGCTGACTTCATCAAACGTACCTTCAGCACAGAATGCAAATCAATGTATGCACAATACACATGCACATTTTATCAAGCCTGGCTATGCATCTAGGCTACAGATCCATGCAGATCATACTTGCATGTCCATTAACCAAACACTGATAATCGACAATAAAAACAGTGTAAACATTTTCAAGCGTCAGAAGCGTGATTCACAAAAATGATTGTTTATAAATAAAATATATGACCTAACGATTCAATACAGCCCTACACTAACAATTGTACAACACATATCATACTATTGTTAACGTGACTGAACATGTTCTGCCCGCTAAGCAGAAAAAAAAAAAAAAAAAGAAGAAGAAAAAAAGCCCCCAAACTGCCTCTTCTGCATAACTGGAGTGCAGGCTAAGCAGAATTTGTCTAAGGTGACAAGGAAGCAAGTACTCTCTGGTAACTTGCGAGGAACATGTTTCTTTCAGTATGTATCAAACAGGATGCCCTCACACTCAACATGCCCAGAATTTTCCCAAGAGATCAATTTGTACTTTCAAACTTTGGAATGTTCTTTTATTAGATCCATCCACAATCCCCACACTGAGCCTGCAAGAAAAAACTAAATCAAACCCACAATACAGCAGTAATGATCAATGTGAACAGGGCCATTACCTGAGTATGTATGTACTCTTGTGGGCTAGAGGGTATTCCATTCATGGTGTGCAACTTTACCTTATTTGTGAACAAAATATTAACTCTTTCAGTGCCAATCATGACTAAAGTCGATCTGCTTAAGTCAAAGTAGTCTGAATAATCATTAGGCTTCCAGATTTTTATTCCTTGTAAAAAGACCTTTCATTCAAGTAGCAGTATGCCTGCAGTTCCAGAGAGAATATCCCAAGTCAACAGCTTTTCTTGGTGCGCATTGGGCGCAATGCGCACCGAGAAAAGCTGTTGACTCAGCCAAAAATTTGGCAATGAAAGACTTAATGATCCCTTCTTTTTTTCAAAACTTTTGCACACTGAGTTAATGTTTGGGGATTGTAACTGTTGTATTTCTGTTACCATCTGACAATGGAATTATATTTTTCTAGAAAAAGAGTATGGAATTAGTATAAGAGCACAAAAGCAACTCGTGAGCACTTTTTTTCAGATATGTATGTCTTTGGTTCCTGCAAGCATAATGTGGCTAGATCTTATGACAGTTTTTTTTTTTTTTTTTAAAGTTACCTTGAAGGATCTACATGAAACATGTTAGAGAAATTATTGATCATGTTGATGAGTGTGTAATTCATTTGGTACATAACATGTACAGTAAAATATGTTATCAAAGCCCACACTTAGGGAGGACAAATTGCAGTCTTATGAGACAGCTGCTCTCTCATGAGAGGTAATTAATAACAGAGAATGTTCTGACTACAACTGTACTTTGAAAAGTTAGCTTAAAAGGCAGGTGGCCTTCCATTAGGGGTGGTCTCTTGTGAGAGGTTTCACCATACCACAAAATAACCTGGCAGTTTTCTTGCATTATGCAAGACACTCAGTTTAACAAATAGGTTGCAAGTATGTGACAAAATGTGCCCAAAGGCATTGTCATCATTAAAGTAAAGAGTTTGGCTATTATTCTAGCCAAAATGGCCACAGCTGAAAAAATCCTAGTGCCAGCCCAGCTTGCTTTATTAATAACATAATAATTCATGGGATCAACATCGGTATCTATGCCCTATCTTAAACAACTGGTAATTAAAAACATATCTACATGCACACATGTATATATATATATACACATATACATGTATATCTATTTTTGTTGTGTAACTACAACTATATTTACCTACAGATGTGCATTTGTGTATGTATGTGTCCCTATATTTATAAATACAATTGCTAGAGCTTATCATATGAGATTCATATACCAACATCTGTGTCATAGTAACAAGGCATATGAAGCTTCCACACATGGTACATATTTGTTGTATATTTGGTACAAATTAGCATTTAACTTAAGATAATGGATTTCAAAATCTGACCAGTTAATAACTTTTATTTTCTGTTCATCTTTAGATGGCACTATTAGTATTATTCTGCTTGAACAAATTAGCCTCCATAATATTTCCCATAAATTTCATAAGGATCCGCTGAAAATCAAACATAGCAGAAGGGTTACAATTTTTTCCACTTTTTAGCCCCTATATCTTGTAATTCAAAAGGTGGCACCACCATTAATGTAAGAAACCTAGATTTCTGTTCACAGAATATGTCCAGAAATTTCAAGAGGCTAATTTATAAACTGCAGATGCTTATGTGTTGACAGGCAATATGATTATGGACTGATGGGACACATGAGTGATTGCATAAACTCTGCAACCTATGGTCAGCAGAGCTAAAAAGCAATATTAGGCAACCAAGCAAAGTATCCTGAAAGAGTGATCTTTTAACCCCTTCAGTCCCAAATTTTGGACTGAGTCAACAGCTTTTCTCGGCATGCATTTGGTGCATTGTGCCCAATGCAGGCTCAGAAAAGCTGTTGACCTGGGATATTTTCTCTGGAACCAGAGGCATGCTGGTACTTTAATGAAAGGTCTTTTTATGAGGAATATGAATCTGAGAATCTAATGATAATTCAGACTAGTTTCACTTAAGTAGATTGACTTAAGACGTGATTGGCACTGAAAGAGTTAAGACAGGTGGTCTCTTGCTGGAGTGGTCGCTTGAGACAGGTTTCACTGTACATGCAAACGAAGATAAACTGGGATATTATATTTTGCCACTCAAGAAAGTTTATTTTCATGTAGAGCACAGTGTATATATATATATATAGATATACAGGACATAAATGATACTTACAAAGCCTGTTGTTGTTCAATGCTACATTCTTCAGCAGAGTGAAGTGGCCTATGTAATTGGGTACACTAGGAATTTTGTTGTCTGACAGATCTAGCGTTCTTAAATTCTTGGTCAGTCGCTGAAGATCTTCTGGAAACTGCAAGTCAAAAACAATTATGCAATTTAGACCATATTTGGTATCGATACCAGAGACAATCCTTCGCGACGTCATTTAATAACATCATAATTTAAAATGTTTGAGTAGCGTTTCAGCCACATACAACGTATCAGTTGCACCTCTTCATGGTACTTAAGGCAGTGAATTTAATAAAAACAAGAGGGCTGTGTGAACAGCCCGTGCCTCAGCTGATCTTGACATTCATCACACTTGCAGCTCTATGAACTTGGGAAAGGATCAAGGACACCATGTTCTGAGTAAGTCTGACCTTTATAGAAGAACACTTACATGTACAGCATCAAAGTTCAAGTAGTTCTCAAGTTATAATGAAGAGTAAAATTCATGTATGTTGCACTGTGACCCCACAAACGAGGTCAAGGTCATTCATAAAGTGTCTCAGCATGACCTTCATACAGAATAATTAACATGTGTAGCTAACTCAAAACAGATCTCAAGTTATCAAATAAACAGTAAATTTCGTGTCAGTTGTCCTGTGAATTAGCATTAGAATGCCCATTGACTTACATAGTAATCAATAGGAAAGCTCCACTGACTGGTAAGTACCGTAATTGAAAATCCTTAAAAATCAGGAATCCAAAGCAGTGCCACCTACTAAACAACTGTTTGACCCTTCCACAACAACATATCCATCACATTTCAGCTTAATCTGAGGGACAGTCCTGAAAACAAGTGAAAAATAGCAAAACCATACAAAAAATTCATAAAAAAAATTGCAGCACCATCTGGTGAACAAATTGGGAACTAGGTGTCCCCGGGAGTGTCTATGAACGATATCAAAGCAATTGGGTGAGCCGTTTCAGAGAAGAATTTTGAAGGTTTGCCCCAAAAAAGAACAAACAAATTCATAAAAAATCCAAAAATCAATAGAGCACGACCATTTGAACACACTTGATAGAGATCCACCCAAGGCACATCCCCACCAAGTTTGAAGTAAATCTGGTCAATATTATTAAAGTTATGACCATTACAAGAAATTTCCACGTTAAACTTTCCTATTAAAACTTTTGTAGAGATTTTTGAAAAAAAATCATAAAAAAAATCCAAATTCATTGGAACATGACCATTGGAACAAACCTGGTAGACACCCACCCAAGGTACATTGCCACCAAGTTTGAAGCAAATCTGGATGACGGTTTTGGAGAAGAAGTCGAAAATGTAAATTAGCATTAGAATGCCCATTGACTTACATGGTAATCAATAGTAAAGGTGCATTCAAAAAAAATATGAAAATCAATGGAGCGTGACCATTTGAACAACTTGGTAGAGATCCACTCAAGGTGTATCCCCACCAAGTTTGAAGTCAATCTGGATGACGGTTTTGGAGAAGAAGTCAAAAATGTGAATTAGCATTAGAATGCCCATTGACTTCCATAGTAATCAATAGGTAAGCTGCATTGACCGACAAGTACCAGAATTGAAAAAAATCGTTAAAAATCAGGAATCCGCAGCATTCCCACATAGTGAACAACTTTGTTTGACCCTTCTACAAGGAACATATCCACCATGTTTCAGCTTAATCTGAGTGACGGTTCTGGAGAAGAAGTCGAAAATAGCTATAACACACAAAAATTCATAAAGAATTAGGAAAAAATCGCAGTGCCACCTGGTGAACAAATTAAGAACTAGGAGTCCAAGGGAGTGTTCCTGTGTGATATCAAAGCAATTGGGTAAGCGGTTTCGGAGAAGAAGATTTTTTAAGATTTACCCAAAAAAGAACAAAAAAATTCATTAAAAATCCAAAAATCACTGGACCGTGACCAATTGAACAACTTGGTAGAGACCCACCCAAGGCACATCTCCACCAAGTTTAAAGTGAATCTGGCTGACGGTTTTTGAGAAGAAGTCGAAAATGTGAATTGTGGACGACGGACGGACGGACGACGGACCCTCAAAAAACCTCAGCTGACTGACAAGTCAGCTGAGGTAAAAATTTGATGAGCCCCGCCACACCCTGAGGAAGGCCCAGGTGGGCCGAAACATGTCGGGGGGAGGCTCTTCCTATTACCTTGAACAGTTGGTGTTGTTGACTAGGTTGTTCTGTAATGCAATTGACCCTTTTATACCAAGACTAAGTCAACTGCCTTCCTTGATACAGACTGCAGCTTGGACATACAGTATGATAATCTGCAGTTCTTGGGCAGTTTTTTTCTTTTCATTGCTATGACATAAAGGAGAATCCCATCAGAGCTGTCCGGCAGGTGACTTCAAAATGAGGTAAATCCAGTGGTACCTACGCAACTAACTAAGACTGGCATAATTTGCAAGACCAGTCTCTTCTGAAACACCTATTAAATTGGTACAGGCTTGTAAGACAGCCTCCTTGTAGGCATCAACTCATCCCCAGTAAGAGCAGCCATTACTTCTATTCTACCATTAATTATTATTACAAGACCCTTCCTGATTTGACCAGTGAAGAGTACCATCAAGTGCAGGTATTAACGATGTTACCCAAAACTGTGTGCCTGTGGGCATAATATGGATAGCAGTAAGTAGACCCACTCAAAAAGAGCCACATTATGTAATGTTATACATGTATAGAGCAAGTGCACGGATCATTTTAACAATTAATTCCTATTTTCCTGCTACCACTTGAATACGGAATGATGAAGGAAAAAGGCATCTTTTGATATGTATTCTCTGTGATGTGCCTAAGGAAATGGATTTTACACCCCCCCACCTCATGCAAGCACAGTTGTGTTCCCTTCATGAAGGCAATTTATCTCCATGAGGATGTTCATCTCCCTTCACAGTGTCCTACCATATTCATTCCAACTGTAGCACACACTCTACTTCTTAATCTTGGGGGTTTTATTAGAAATTCATTATTTTTCGATATTTTAAAAAATTAAATGCTTCTGATGAAAGAGGGTTCACTGTTGTAAATGCTATATGGGTTCTATTATAGGTGTAATTGCTTGTGGTATAGTAAATTAAGACATATCATGATCACAAAACTCCTCAAAAACCATGTTTGCTCCAGGAAATCTTTGCATTAGCACAGCGTGCTACTATTGGAATGAATACAGTGCATGTATATGCATCTAACTCTTTATCCCTGAATGACTACAACTGATGCCTCACTGTTTATCTGTATATAGCTTTATCATGTTAATTGTGAATACTATTACACATCATTAGAGTATCTAGACAATTCAGCTGTATATAAGTAATTCATTTATTCAACTTCACATTCTGCTCCATTAAGATTTATTTATTTGAGTGTGGATGTACATGTATTGTATTTGTGTCTGTTTGTCCAAAACCTAGTAGTCATTACCCTATTCCACAGTCTGAACTCTTTACTCTCCACACGCTAACTTGTCACTGTCTAAACCTATATACATACTATTGTCCCTATTGCACACATTCCTCTGTAGAATTTTGACATAGGCTTATTAGCCCGAATAAATTAAAGGGTCTTCAGGGGGTAACTACTCAGAACATGTTTCAGAGCCTATACTCATACATGTCTCTTCGAGTAGTGGCTCCCTGTCTCAGCTACATATTCAGCAAAGAAAAGAAAGTATATATTTTGCATGATTATAGTCCTCTATATACGCTAGGTTGATATTGCTCCTACATAATTTATATCCATGATCCACATTCCATGTTCTCCATTGTTCTGTAGGTTACTGCTATTTAGACCAGTGCCAGTCAATTAGGACAGTTCAGGTAGTTTGGAATCTGTCAGTATACAGTACCTGTATCTGCATGGTACACTCGTGCCAATATCCTGGCAGTTTTCTGTTATCCAAGAAACACCTTTATGGCTCCTTGAAATCAGGTGCTATTGATCAGTTAGATCATATGTCATCGAGGATGTGTTTCTTTATTATTATCCGGTTAAAAATCCATGCTGCTTTCAACTTGGAATGTTCAGAATGCAAGCCTCATGTTTTGAATATTATATATCATTTTTGCATGATCATGGCCAAAATTTTTAATATTTACATTACGTGAGTGTTTTCTGCCCACAGGAGCAGGTAGGGGTGTATTAGAGGGCATATGGTGGATACAATCATGAGGATTCGTCACTGGGATTTGTAAGTTTCTTTGGCACACTTATTCCCTTTGCCCCTTGTGTGTCTCCTTTTTCAAGGTAAAGGTATAAACATGCCACATGTACATGTATCCAACTATATATTCCAAGGGACTTGCAGGATGCCTATATATACAGTATAAATGTTACATGAACTTATTGTGTTGAAAACTGAATTGTGGGTGATCCCACAGTTTGTTGTGTGAGCCAAATGTACATCAAATTCTATTCCACTTGGTAACAAGATCAAGGCTATCTTGTTGAAGGCACCAAATATAGACATGTGTTCATATATTAACATGGACAAGACATGTTACCTGTTTGGCAATGACCCAGTACTTTTTATACTTCTTCTCAAACAACAAGAAGTACATTACATGCTTCTTTCTTTCTTTTTTTTTGGTGGTGGTGGTGGGGGGGTGGGTGGGTGGGTGGGTGGGGGGTAGCGAGACCAATGTAACTGATGGTCTTAATTTCAGTTGTGCCTTCACCCCATTCACAATGAGGAATGGACTGTACCTATCCTGTATGGCATCACATTGCTTCATTGTCAATGTGTCACAGACTGCTAGAAAAGAGTGTGTCCGTGAGTCTGTCCTTGGTATCGCGCAGTGCTATTGTCATGGTACCATTGTGACAAAAGGCTGTTCTAAAATCATGGTACTGTGACAGCAGTTTGGCAGTCTAGCATCAGGGTACTGTTATTGTAGATCGGGATGCTAGAGTAACTGTAACCCCTCCAATTGCATCTTTTGTCAGGTTTACACTCAATATGCAACAACTCATACTCCAATACTTCTTGTGTTTTTGCTTACATTCCTTTATGCTATCTCACTCTCACTGTCTCAGCTCTGCCTTGGACAGTCCGATTCACCTTAGATGGGTCCATTGATCTCCCAGCAAAGGTTGCAGTCGCAAAACCTACATGTGCAGTACCTGAAGTTTATGCATCTAATTTCTTTTCTCAACATTCCAACATGATTTCTTATTGCAAACTGTTAATGTGTCTTTAAGATGCAAATCATGGTTTCAAAAAAGGTAACTGCCAAATCAGAATAACCTCATAGGTCCACAATTGTTAGCAATTTCTCCAAGGTAGCACCACGGAGTTTCAGGTTACATCCTGCAGACTCAAATTTCTTTAGTAGCAGGCAGTCTGTACATGAGTTTACCATGGAAAATATTCTATTCTGTGGGGCTGTGAAATTTCACTTAAAGGAGAAACTGGGTGTCACAAGATGAGGATAGAGTACCGTGAGAAGAAATGGGCTTGCACACATTTGAGGTATCTGATGAACATGGCAATGATTCAGTGCTTCGGCACCATGACTGCCCATCTGTCCTCGTTAACAACTGCAGCACAATGCCATTGCATTTAAACTGGACCAGAAATATGTCACAATGCCTGCTTATCTGATTGGTGGACTTGGTACTGTGAAAATAGCAGGTTATGCTAGGAACACGGTACTGTGACCATTATTAGCCCTACAAGGACTTGGGTCCCCTAAAGTTCAATTAAGCCCGTGACGGAGATATTTTACGATCCTCCCACCCCATTTACTTGGTCTGGAGACTGGCAAAAATGGGGTCTTTTTTGTGGGGGTTCTCCCCACACACCTCTTCGGGCTCCCTCTTCCTCTACCCTGTGTGGGATTCGAATCCATGCACACATGGAGCCCTTTCCCGTAGCCCTCCTTTCTTACCGCCTGAGCCACAAGGACTGTTGGTGATCTGTGGCATTCATGCCCCACTTGAATGGTCGAGTGACTTGCATTGCCAGGAGCGCCACTTAACGAGCACCGGAATTACTACTAAACCAATATGGTGCTCACTGACCACTGAACCCTGTAACCCACCATACAAAATGGACATTTATTATGTACCGTCTGGTATTTCACTAAATGCATCAAGAAACATCGATAGCAGATGTAATTTGCAGTTCATTCATACATTCCTAGTGCACAATATACTGTACTTATGTTTGGTAAAGGAGGGGAGGGGGGAGAGGATTCTAAAGTATAGCCCCCGTGACTATAGCCACTCAATTTATTTCAGTGCCAGTCAGTCAAAGGCTAAAAGAAAGGTGCAGAAGCCACAAACACCTTGTGCAAGCTGTGGACTGGACCATTCCACTGAAACACAAGGATACCACCTCCATAAAAAAAAAAAAAAAAAAGTGTATTGTGTGGCTGAACACTGATTTGACACTTCTTAGGCAGTTCGAGTGCCTTTTTACTTAAGTTTAGTCCGGGATCCAAGCAAAGAAGATTTTGCTCGGGCCTTTGACTTTGTTTTACCAGGGAGGTGGGAAGAGACCTCCCTGGTTGCACTGAATTGTCCACAGCTCGTCAAGGACAAGATCCAACGTCAGATTTTCATTCATTGCGTCTCCCTGACAACGAGGTACATTGAGTCAAAATCCGCCTCATATTCCGAAGAAGACCCCTTCTCCGAAATGGAAGCCAGAATCCACTACGTACAACCACACACAGGCCCATGCCTGCTGAATGTTGGATTCGTTGAATGAATGATGCATAAGTTGATAACCATAGCACAGGCATAGCCATAGGCCTACCTCAGTCAGTCCTTGTTTGGCCAGATTGCATGCCCCCGTCTTCTCAGCTCGCTCTATATGCGGCTTAATTGAGTTCCCCATGCTAAAAGTATATGATCTATCGACTAATGTACTGAATCAAAATTTTAAAAGGCTTTTAAATGATCTATAACAGTCTTGTAACTTGACGTTTCGACATCTCGACTGCTTTTGGATCCACTTCCGGCAACAGTACGAAACACATGCGCACAAAGTTATCATTTAGTGCTTAAAATCTGCACCAGGTGGCCCTATTGTATCAGCTTCGTTGGTGAGGGGCGTGGCAAGTGTTATCAAGTTGCAGCGCAAGACTTTATGTTCACATATGTTTTGCACTTGACGTTTCAACTGTTTCTTTTAAACGGGCTTGCTTCCTAAAAAGAATGCAGTTAACATGATGACATTTTAGACATTGAATGCTATGTTTTCTGTGGCACTTGACTTTTAGTAATGAGACAACAGAGCCTCCAAGGTCCCTGTGTTAAAAGTTGGGGACTTTTTTCTGCAGCCTGCCGGTACTGAAATTAAGTGGGAGGGCTAGTGTCGACGGCGGTCTGGGGATATTCTCCCCAGGAAAAAATTGAAGCTTGCACCTTCATATCCTGCATTTTGAACCATTTTAGGCACCATCAGAGACCTTTTCAGTCAATTGTATTTGTCTTTTTGTCCAAAACCACTTCCTAGTAGTCATTACCCTATTCCGCAGTCCGAACTCTTTACTCTCCGTAAGCAAACCTGTCCCTGTCAATGAAAATAATCCCTCAACCGCTCTAACAGCTAACAAAAGTTAGCCATACTTATGTGCATTTATGGTCATCACCTTTATCATATGAGTAAATTGTGTGCCAGAGTACAAATTACAATGATCGTTGTAAAATCAAAAGTAGAAAGGCACAGCAAAAACATTGTTATAAATTTCACAAATCACAAAGTGAGGAAAAATATTTGTAGTTTCCGCGCATATATAGTACCACAACACAGCAAAACAGTACAACTTTACAGCCACCAATGGAATAATAGTTTGGGTTTTTTTTATATATACATATTTATTGTTTGTTTTTTTATTATTATTTTACAAAAAGTGGGAGACATTTTATAAATGGTGGGAGAATGGGAGGCAGTAAAAAAGCAAGAAAAAATGGGAAATTTGCCAAGATGAGAGACTTGGGGGGTATGAGACAACTGGGTGCTGAAAAGGCACAATCATTACTCGCAGGTGACTTTCCCCACCTTTTTGGACTGGTACTTACCAAAAGACATTGATCTGATTCAGATCATCTGTGCAAAAAAAAAAAAAAAAGAACGAAATAGAAACAAAACATTAAAACTTGTCTTTCTTTTCATCTTTAATTTTTTATTTCCCTGTGTTTATATCTGAAATTATGTACATTTCACTACATCAGCAGCAAAATTGACCCAGTCATTATGGTTAATTTAGCATACAGACCTCCTGTCTGCAAGAATGTTGTGCAGTAAGCTGACCTATTCTGTTACTGGTACCATATCAAGAATTTGTCCCTGAAGCAAGTGATTGCTCTTCTGAGTGTCTGCATCAGAAGTTTTTAGCAAACTAAAGGTAAGGCTATGGAAGCATTAACAACAGGACCAAGATGGTCCATTGGTCTGCTGGCATGCATTGCAAATTACCTAAATAAGAGCAACTTTGTTGAGTTTCAAGCCTAATGTTTCAATTTATCTGTCCTAGCCTAATTATTATAACTCATTGTGACAATCACTGAGACCCACATATAAGCCATGATACATTTAAATGTTCAGGCCTTTCAGCCTAGAATCAGAGTTTTTTTCTTTCTTTCTTTTTTTTTTGCTGAGCAAGGTAGCTAAAATCAATGCACAATTTTAACAGTACACCAGTGAATAGATTTGGTTGGTCTCTGTCTGTTGTACATGTATACACTTTTGCAGGATCCAAAGGTGTCTCAAATTGGCAGCCAAAAAATTTGTGAGCTTCACTGCATGACTAACATAGTGCTTTTGAGCCTTTTGCAGTGACAATGTATATCATGGTACATGCACACCATTAATTAAGCAAAGTATTTCCATGACTTGATTTTCTGATGAATAAATGACAGCCTATCCTTAGTCAATAGACACAGGGCTTGTGGAACATTTTATGAAACAAGTGGGCTTTGTCAACAGCTTGTCCTAAGCTGACTTTGATATCTTTCAACACAAAATAAAACCCACCCTGTCCCATGGGTAGCCAGAAGTGTTTATCTGCCAGTTCAAAGCCATTGGCCAAGTGGTTTTAAGGTTGATTTTTTTGAAAGATTTTCTCTAAAATGAGCCATATATGAAAAAAATCATAAAAAGTCAAAACTCACTGAATATTATCACCATATAATAACCATGCTAACCTCAAGGACAGTTACTGATCATCGCGCAATTTCAAAAACTTGTCAAAAATCAGCAAATGATAGTACCCCAATGTACAGAACAAAATTAGTGGAGATTGACCCTAGCTACATTTCTACAGAGTTTGAAGATAATTCAGCTTCCGGTTCATAAGAAGTTTAAAAAAAAAAAAAAAAAAATTAGCACCACCTGTTGAACGAAAAATAAGATCTGGGGATGTCCAGAAGTGTACCTGTGCAATTTAAAGGCAATTAGCCAAGTGGGTTTAGAGATTTTCTTAAGATTTACAAAATAGTAGTAGTAGTGATAATAATAATGATGATGATGATGATGATGATGATGATGATGATGATGATGATGATGATGATGATAATAATAATAATAAAATAGAATAAAATAAAAATAGAATGAAAAAATGAATGAGATTTAAAAAAATCATAGAAAAGCTAGAAATCAATCACCAATTGAATAAACTCAGTACAGGCATACAGACCCACCGAGGGTAAATCTTATCAAGTTTGAAGTGAATTTGGCTGATAGGTTTAGAGATGTTGAACATGTGAACTTTAAACAGATTGATGGACTGCCACCCACCATATACCCCGGCTGACCTATAAGCAAATGCAGTTACAATAAAACCAAGATCATTCTGAAGATATTCATTGTACAGTCTTATTTTAAGATCTCGATCATATTGGCTACGTCAGCTCTAGCCAAATTAACTCTAACCACAACTAACTACAAGGGAAAACTAATGCCCTGTAAGTGTACATATTGTATCTACTTTGATTAATCCAATAGCATATGTGCTATTTTGTAGTGTTTTGAATTGAAGGGTGGTTAAGATGAGAGGTGTACAGTGCTTAAGTTAACAAACCAAACTTATTGTATTTTTGACAATACGATAATGTCTTAATGAAAGCCAACTTAAATAGAATACGATACCATTCAACAAAAAGTAAGCAAATTAGCAGAATCTTTCCTTCCTGTCTCTCTTCACATATAGTTTTCATGTTCCCAGCCTGTGTGCATAATCTAAAGTTAATCTGATGACTTTTAATAACATTTGTTACCTCTTTCACATATCATTTATTTTTGATTCTGTATTAAAATTGTATAATTTTGATAATATATTGTGCTCAAACATGTTTATTTTTTACGTAGCCCTAGCTGTGAAAAATAAACCTGTTACTAAGGTAATGTCCAACCTTTAAAAGGGACTTCACTATCCAGCCAAATAGCACAGAAACATGAATCCCTGACCAATATACTTAATTGACAGGAAGTTTTGCAGAATCTGTCTGCAATAAAAATGGAACTCAAAATTCAAATTGTAACATAAACACAAGCTTTCTGGGTAAACTATATTTTTTGAGGAAATTTGTATATTTCTCGAAACATGTCCAAAATAAATGGTCAAATTTGTGCCGTTAATCTCAACACATGTATCTGCAAAACGTATCAGGGATTTTCCATAACTGTATTATATCAGTTCGTTTACAATGCTGATAAAAAAATTGGAAATAGCTGTTTTTGTGAAATTAAAGTTTGTTGGACTCAAAATTGATATTCATTTGAAAAAGAACTGATAATTTCTTACAAAATCCACTTTTATTTTATTAAAATCAGAGCATTTTAGAGAAATGTCTATGCGAAACAGACATTTTAGGGCAGGCACCTATTGTTTGTAATCAAGATTCAAAGGTTAACACAGTCCACTGACTATATTATCACTGATAACACGTATTTTGTTAATTTTTTCAGACTGTATTGGGGCTGGAAGTATTAGATTTGGACATATGATAGACGACATAGATGTCTGCCAAAATGATCTCGAATCTCAAAATGAACAAAATTATCCAAAATCAGTTGGCCATTGCCTTTAGGTAATTTTACCAGGTCTAGGAAGAGTCCATTGGACAAAAATGGTAATACTACATGATGGTCATCGTGGGCCATGCATTGAATGCCAGGGTGCTTTTCAAGTTGACAGCATGGTGACCTTCAAGGCGGACAACTGATCCGTTGACTGCAGTGGTAATGATGGTAATAATACAGATAACAACATGTCGACCAAGACGATCAAGTACAGTCACCTATTATTACCTTTCTGCACTGACTGGTGGTTGTAACATTTTAGCACTTTGTGGACTGGTAATGACACCTCGTTTGACCCTTAACAAGCCGGCTGATGCCAAAGAACATCAATAGCCTGCTGTGGACTGACTGATGACAACTGACAGTCAGATATTCATATTGTTTTCAGTTATGTATCCTTCCATCTTCAATAAAATACATGTGTGCCTCACTGCTTGCTTTTATTTTTTCCAAAGAGTGCACGTAACATTTAAATATAAATTCTGTACAAGGAAGGATTTGTTGAAATTGTTTGCTTTGAAGTTTAGAGAAACTAAAATGAAAATAGCTTTTTACGTTGCTAGAATTTCTAGCTATGTGACCCTTACAACACAGGTTCTGCAAAACTTGTGATCACTCGAGCATATAGGTTTATATCAGGGATGAACGTTTCTGTGATATTTGGCCTAAAAATGAAGTCACTTTTCCAGGTTGGACATCACCTTAAAATCTGCATAAAATCCATCATTAACCTGGTTGTACAATGTAATGTGATATACAATAAATTTGTACAATTAGGAACATTCACAACCAACATTCACAATCAAAGTAATGCTTCAGGGAGAAGCTTGCCAATTGGAATTGATCAATGGATGAAGGTTGCTGACCCATTTACTGAATGAGGGTTTAAATAAAAAAAGTATATAATTTCCCACATAATTTGGGAACTGCCTCAAACACCCTGCAAGTCCTACGGGCCTAAATCTCTGTGAAGGGAGAAAAAAGCAAAAATAACAAAATGCAATTGACTGTCAAGGCCTCAGTGCAGCCTGCTGTGAAAACATTTATTACTGACTGCATTTATATACAGACACTGTGTAATACATACATAGTGTTACACATGACATTTGCAACATGATACCTGGCACTGGCCTCAGGAACATGCACTACACTGATATTTACAGTTTAGAAAAAAAAGTGTTGGCGTAAATGGAAAATTAAATTTTCAATTCTCTCCATGCTTCATGATCTTTGCTGTGTTTACCTGGTGTCTTGTTATTACGGAAGAAAAAAAAAAGCCAGCCAACTGTGTTGCTGTTCAGTAAGCACAATCACATGATACGGGCACACATTTTCCGTGTTGCAATACCTGGCTCGTACTTTGCCAGTGTTCATGAATCTCCTTCAAAACCACTCAGTATTCACAGCCGTCGTTAAGCAGTAACAGAAATGTATATTTCACTAACAGTCCAATATTTCAGTAAAGACAGGCTCCACTCTTAACAGCTGCTTTACATTTAAATGCTGTCCATCTGGTTACTTCCAAGAATGAGTTCTGTCTTCTCCTTGAGCCATGATCTGCCACACGGCCATTCATACAAAAATAAAGCCTGTTCTGTTCTGTGAGTCATCTCTTTCATGTTATCATCATCAGCATGCAGCCAAGGCTGTGGTGTGCAACATTGCTCCTAGCATGTTGGCAATGCAGTGATACCTGCTGTATGCAGCCACTGCTGTGACAGGTCACCTGCTTTTTGTGGCCACATTTTTCCAGGCTACAAGTCAATTTCTTTGTTAATTTACCTGCAGTGACAGGTCACCTGCTGAACATGTATTTGGGCTATTTTGTTGCAGCTGCCTATTAATCTATGTTGTGATTGGTATGCAACTTTCGACCTACACCTCAAGACTGTACAGACAGTGTGGCTGATAATGAATGCATCTCCACACTAATCTGTATGCTGGGTGTGTATTGCGATAACACTGTACAGCTGAACTATGCTTATCACTCTGTATTGATGTCATGACATTGTACAGCTCTGTGATGCAGATCACTTTGTATCATATTACGACATTGTACTGCTCCATGACCCACATCACTCTGTATTGATCTTATAACACTGTCTAGTTCAATGATACACATCACTGTATTGATGTAATGACACGGTACAGTTCACAAAATGCACATCACTTTGCATTGATGTAGTGACATTGTACAGTTTGATGACACACATCACTTTTCTTCTTTTCCCCCAGTGTGCTTTTTCTTCTTCTTTACGGTCACATCTTTTTTGTCTCTGAAAGATGACAAGAAAGACAGACATGTGATAATGCTCACAAATGGTTATCCTGACAAAGCCACTCACTGCAGCACAGAGAAGAAGTTTTTCATGGTGAAACTTTGCTCTCAAAATAGCAAAAAAATGCATGATACCTAAACTACCAGTTACTTTAGTTTTGTGCCCAGAATTTTATTTCTTTACATGAATGCAAAATGTAATAATGAGACTAAAACCTGAAGGGTGTACCAGGCGTGATACCATGCCCCTCATCATCAAATTTTATTCTTGATGCACTCGGGCCAAAGACTACCATCCAATAATATCTGACTTGAGTAGCAAAGCTTCCGACTTACCCGCCTTTCTCTTCGTCACTGTCGCTGTCCACCCCGGGATGTTCCTCCATAATATTTCGCTCTTGTTTGATGACTGGTCGCCTATGTTGCTGCTGTTGTTCCCTGTAGTGCTTGGGCGGGTTGGCTATGTAGCCTGGGTGCTGTGAGTACTGTCCGAAAGAAAAGATGAATTGTAAAATGTCATGATCCATAGTCATAGACACTTGGCCTGCTGGGTTAAATCGAATAAAAATCTGGAGAGTTCAACAAGTAATGCATGCCAATGGGAACATTGTGGTACATTGTTTCCAAAATATATGACCAGGGGGACAGATCCCGCAACACTCTCAGATATAGTCAATAAGGGTGTGGTAGATCTGGATCCAGGAGGATGCAGGGGTATTGTAAGAAAGTCCAAAGGTAGACGGTATAGATGAAAATACCAACAGTACTACCACATGTACTGAAAACAAAAAAGCTATGACCACAAAAGTAGATTAAGATAAGTGGCTCCCTTAAATCCCAACTAGTTCTGGTGATGTGTTCACCTTCTTCAGGGGAAGGAGCGAATATTTATTGAAGTTGGATATTAAGTATATTACTTAAATAGGCGTTACAGAGCTTCCGGTATTTTTAATCAAGTATGACGTCACAGAGGTAAAAGGGGTCATTTAGTACACAAATCTTTACTGAATTGACAAATGTTTATTTCGTTTTTTACTGTTCATCGATACATGTTCATATCGTATATGTTAAATGAAATGATGAATAAAGATATAAAAAATTACACGAGTTGACTTTGTTAAAAATGCTGTCTTGAAGAATTCATGATGATCGTCCCTTGGATATATATATATGACCAAAAACAAAAAAAAAAGTTAACTTACCCCTTGCTGTGATACAAGCTGGTCAACCTTAGTGCGATAAAGGTCATACACAAACTGACAGACGTGAGGCATGTCCTCTATCACTACTGCTTGACCAAAGGGAGGTTCATCCACCTGCAAGGTAAACAGTATATGTATCCATATGTACATGCGCCTGATGACAAGGCGGTCATGGGCAGACAACTAAGCTCACCTTGTAAGTCCACTCAGATATGATGTGTAATGCTGGGAATATTTTGATGGTGCTCCTTTTGTGACAAACATGATCAACTACCTTCACTGACCCTTAGTTGTCATATGCAATCATTTCCACTTAATTACAATCAGATATTCATTAAATATCTGAACAGGCTACACAAACTTGCACTGAAATTGAATGTACTGTTATCACGAGACCTGACATGACATTTGTCCAGTACATGAAGCTTAAACAGCATGGGGAAAATAAAAAGAGCCGTTGATGACCTCATGATTTGGAAAGCACGGAACTCACTGTGTTTACACTCAACATGGCCAAACTCAACCAAAAGTCTGTCCATGTAAGAACCAGTGAAATACATTTAGTTTACAAAACACTGGTGCCTGTGACTTGGCTTAAAGAACTCTTATAGCTGAGCCTCCTGACATTTAACTAGGAAAACATAATTCCTCTGTAAAATCTCCAACTTGTATGGAACACGTTTCCTAATCAATTTGAAGCTTGAAGACAATTACCTTTCTGACTGGTGGGTAAACTTCTGTAGGTATTAAATGTAGCTTCTGTGGCTTGGCCGTCAACTGTAAATAATCATCAAAGTATTAATAATGATACAGATAATAAAATTTGATGCAACTGAAAACAAGTATCAAAGTTGATGTAAAGTGCAGTTAAATGGCATGCACTCTGAGGGCTACAAGTCTTTGAAATGTTTCAACACAAACAAAAAGCTAATGAGCAACCAGTAAACATCTCTGCAACAAGCAAAATAAACTAGACCATTTTTCCTGCCATCTGTGGACACAAAAGCAAAAAAATTGTGACTTACAATACAGAAATATATTTCCAGATAGAATTTCAGAAAAAAAAAAATTCTGAACTTGGAACGATTATGGGTTTACATGTACACATTGATTTAATAAGTCAATATCTCAGTAAAATCAAAGTTATAGTTGTATGTTTATACATGTACATGTATTCTCTTAATTAAGAATCGTAACATGTACCGACTCCAAAAATGTCAAGTTCCCTTAAGGAGCAGGAGACTAACCTGGTTAAATGCTGGAGTCAACTCAAAGCAGTTCTGGAACAAGGCCACTCGAGCAAATATATACAACCCAAGTCTGGCTCTGGACATGGCTACCACAAGACGTCTCACGTCCCTGTAGTGCGAGACAATGAGGGTTACCACAAAGACACACTGGCACGCATAACAAATATTTTATTTTTGCCAAAGTAAATAGAAACAGGAACCTGTGCTATGATGATCATTTCTTTTTTTTTTTTTTTGGCCATGTTCTGCATACCTGTATTTGGCTTTTTTACTTAGTCAAGCACTCAGTATTATATATGTTTGAACACTTGTATTTCTGTCTAGCTTTCTGGTGGGGAAGGTATCTAAAAGAAAGTGTGCACTTCCCAATGACACTGCATGCCTCGTTGCCTTTCAATATCCACAATATGACACATTATTATTAACTGCAGAGCTACTCTAGCCTGTGTAACTCAAAAAGGGCACACCTGTATGTGCACGCAGAGCCTGGTATCAAACTGGACAAAATATGTTGCTGTTGCAAATAAAACAACTCAGATTTCTTTTTCTTTTGAGAAAAGTGACAATCATTGAGTTTGATCATGATCAAATTTAAAATAAATATTCTTTCTTGCCAGAACTTTAGCGACCCCTTTAGTGTTTCCATCAGCATGCTCACATACTGGTAGGTGCTCACTACTGTTGCCTTAAACCTGGACAAGCAATTTTGGTGTGAAATAAATATTCTTGTGTTGTGTTGCATGCTGACTGAGGATGTTGAGTAAGGTTCAGAACATTTTATCTAAGAAAGGGTAGATTCTTGTACAATTCAAAGAGCACACGTTTTATTTAAAATACAGTCTCGACAGTGTGTTGAATGTGGGATTACAGATATTTACCTGAGGTGGCCCACTGCCCTGGTCCTGACGAGCGAGAGCAGGATGTAGTCATTCTGCTGGCCCTGGAACCTGTCTACAGTTGTCACCTACATAATAATAAAATACACGTATAATACCCACAGACTGCATCATAAATACAGATTAACCCTGAAAGTGCTAATCGTGGCTATGGTCGTTTTCTCATTACTGTTAAACATATAATAATGGTTAAAAGATTCCAATTCCTCATGAAAATATCTTTCATTCATGTACTAGCAAGCCTAGTCTAAAGCAAAAGGTAGTGTTAGTCAACAGCTTTCCTCGGAGCACTTTGCACGCATTGTGCCTGAGGAAAGCTGTTGACTCAGTCTTAAATCAGCGCTTTAACGGTTGATTTATGACAAAAGTGAGCCTGTGAACTAAGTAACATTTTCTCAATACACAGCAAATATAACAACAAATTCTCATAGACTACTAATGATACGGCTTGCACCTAACCATGACAGCTCTACAGGGGCAGTGATA
Source organism: Hermodice carunculata (assembly GCA_964020975.1). Classification (NCBI taxonomy): domain Eukaryota; kingdom Metazoa; phylum Annelida; class Polychaeta; order Eunicida; family Amphinomidae; genus Hermodice; species Hermodice carunculata. The sequence goes on along the minus strand of OZ026615.1, from coordinate 8,078,914 downwards.
CATTTTATCCCATATAAACACGACTTTTCACTGGAATTTCAGTACACTTTCACAAAAAATACTTCGTTTTTGAACTTTAGGTATATATGCAAATTAAATTTTAGCCCTAAATCATAGTTAAGAGTAGTTTGATTTGAAAAACAACTTTATCCTCTTTCCAACCTCCTGAATGAGATGATCAACTTCTTTTCATTTATGTTGTCTCATTTAAATCAGTGTCTCAGAAAGGTGTGCATACAATGAGTAATCAATAAAGGAATATTTGTTACCTTATGTGGGCGGCCAATCAGTGGATTGCCAGCACATCGCTGCTGTATGACATCACGAATTAGATGTTTTTGTCCATTGTAGGTGGTCAGAATGGAGATTTTCTCAGCTGGGTACCCAACCAGTCTCATGTACATGAACAGACCGACCACATATTCTGCCTCAGCCAAGTTCTACAACAAATATTATACATACAGTGGATCCCTCTTGAAAGACCCCTCCCCGGGACGAGTAGCCACCCCTCTTGTAAGGCCTCATTTCTGGTGCATTTGGGGTGGCCTCATAAGAGGGGTACCACTGTGTGTGTATATATATATATATATATATATATATATATATATATATATATATATATATATATATATATATATATACATATATACATACATATATACATACATATATACATACATATATACATATACATATATATACATATATATATATATATATATATATATATATATATATATATATATATATATATATATATATATATATATATATATATATATATACTACCAAGTCTGATCAAGGCAGTCAAAAAGACAAGCTGCTTGTCTGTGTTGCATATATGAAATGTTTCATCTGCAAACCTCATATTTTACCTTCAGCTCTGTAAGATTTTGAAAAGGAATGAAGCAGCACCAACAAACTGGAAGCTGTGTTGTACAAGAGGAGCTTTCCCCAGCACGTTCCAGCCCTGCTCCTACCCCACTTTGCTGTGCCTTCGTCATTGAGGATCTAAGAGGATTATTGCCTGCATTTTACTTGGGTTCACATTAAAGATGAGGTGCTACTGGAAGGGCGGATGGTGTATGTCAAATCATATGTGATGTCATAATTATTAACCTATGGATATCTGTAGAAATATGGATGCCTACTTCTGTCATTAATAATGTTTATGCTTCTTTGCATATACTTATATGAAAAAGTATTGAATGGAACTCAATAAAACTGCAAAATTTTTAATTGATGTGTTTAGGCTTGTCTATGATTGTTAAGAATATTTGAGAAGGCCTATTTATTTAAATCTCTTTATTGTCAGATAGAGTCACCACCAAATCTGTGAATAAAGTAATATTTTTGTAAAAAAGTAAAAATTAACATTCTAGAGGTAAAAATTTAAAAAAATCAAAGGGTGGAGGGGGCTTCAATGTCATGACTTACCAATCCACCCTGGAGCACAGTGTCCCATAATTTCTGAGTCCGTGTGTCAAAAACTGACTGCTATACACTTTATTCCTGAGAATATGCGAAGTTTGAACTATGACAAAAACTAAAATTTTACACACCTGGTAAAAGTAAGGGTTGGGCTCCGACTCTCCCACGCCATTGAAGTCTTCCACATTGATGAGCTGGTAGTCATAGGCAAAGCCCGGGTTGGCCAAGCTGTACTCGGGCCACAGGCTGATGTGTGGGAGATTTCCTAGTTTCTTGTAGCGCCAATTGTACAGGTCACACAGGCTGTAACAAACACCGGGCACATTGTACTGCTCAACATGCTGAGGGTATAGAAGTAAACGGATGTATGTGTCAAAGCCTCTTTGCTTCTTTACCAGTAACTGTGTTCTGTTACGGTACCATCCTTCATCGTACTCTATTGCTGTACCCATCATTGATTATGTTCTTGTACTGTAACAATCTGGAGGCAGATCTAGGCCTTCAAATTTTGCAGCCAAATCAGGATAATACAACAGCAATCACTGCAGAATTTGACCCCAGTCTTATATAATTCATATTAAAATAAATTAGCCATTTGCACGTTTCTTCAGCCAAATGAATGAAATATTAGCATTTGGCTAACTGGCTAATGGCACCAGCAGTTCCTGCAATCATCCATAATTATGTTCTGTAACTGTGATGATCAAGCGGTACAAAAGGATATACCTCTCTGCCACAAAACCTACACCTTGACCATTGATGACTGTCTCAAGCACAGGACAGCTGATTGTCCACATTTGCTCATCAGAAATTTAAAAACAAGACATTTCTTTTTTATATTACACTCTTCCAGTCTGCCAATTTAATGTAAACTGTCTCTCATCTAGGATGTACATCATACTCATTAAAATTTTTGTTCAATTGTACACCTCAAATTGCCCTTGAGCAATGAAGCATGTTGCATGTAGGTGGCACTACAGGAAACTTCCCTCCTGGTATATACCTGTTGCAGGTGGAGACACCTGGGGGATAAACAGAATCTGCTTTATGCCCTGGTTAAACATGTCATGTGACATGGGAAGGTGTTGCCACCATGCAGAACGGTGTACCTGACATGCCCTTTAATCCCAAATAACAATTTTTTTTTTTCAATCTGGATTTATTGTCTAATTAATTGAGACGGGACGATACCTCGCTCGTGCCCTGCCTTGAGCATCCAGATCCACGGTAGGTACACCCAGTCGTACGAATCGTGTGAACAGTGACTGCTCCATGTTGGAGAACTTCTGGAAGGCCATGTTCTTGATGACTGGGGGCAGCTGGTGGTGATCCCCAATCATGATCCAGCGCTTCAAGCGGTTGAAGCCATCCTTGGGATTCTGTGGGTGATTCATGCAAGATATGTTTAATAGATGGCCAGTGACTGGACTATTTGTGCTGTGCATGCAACGAATTAAATTAACTAATACATGCACTAAGTTAACAGAAAATTCAGGATAAAAGGCAAACACTGAAATTACTTCTTTTCCTGCAATTTATCAAAGGCATTGGAATACATTGTAAATTACAAACAGTATGTGGTGCAAACACTACCCCTCCCCTATGAACGCCCTGTTCAGCGACTTCAATCATCTTACTTATTTGTAAATCTGTGCATGTGGCAGGGACTTTAGCTGACTTCACTGTCCTGTGACAGTACTTACACCAAAACAAAATACAGGGTTGATGCTTACTTTACCTGCCATACACACAGGGCCTATGTGGGGGTACATAATGTTTGTACGGGTAAAAGACTCCGAAACATGTTGAGTAGTTACCCGCTGAAGACCCTTTAACTTATTTGGGCTGATACAGTTTCTACGGGTAAAAGGCTCCGAAACATGTTGAGTAGTTACCCGCTGAAGACCCTTTAATTTATTTGGGCTGATACAGCCTATGTCAAAATTTTACAGAGGAATGTGTGCAATATAGACAATAGTAATTCCATATATATACAGGTTAGACAGGGACAAGTTAGCTTATGGAGAGTAAAGAGTTCGAACTGCGGAATAGGATATTGACTACTAGGAAGTGGTTCTGGGCAAAAAGACACAAATACAATACCATTCTGTTTTATGCTTAAGCATATAGAACAAGTCATTCAAAACAAGAGTGTTTGAGAACTGAGCTGTGAAAAGTTTGAATCTCTCACCTGAAGTAACAGGGGAATAAATGTCTCGATCTCCAAGATTTGGGCAGATTCTTCCATCAGAATGTTGTCATACTGTTAAAAAAATTGTAATGAGAAACGGCTCTGGATTTTTGGTATATGATCGAATGTTCCTTATTACATATGGCATTCTTTTAGCATGGACAGCATTATATGTACTGTCAAGTACATGCATGTCTGACTACTTTGATTTACATGACTTGTGGTTTTCATGAGAAAAAGATATACTCAGACTTTTAGCCTTTTAATGCAGAGTTGGCACAAAAATACGCAATATTATGATATTTTCAAAACATTTTGAGTTACATTTGAAGACAGAAAATAAAGTACAGTGGCAAAAACCTGGAATTGCAGCTTTTAATAATTGCTTGATTAGAAAATAATAATTCAAGCCATGTAACGGCATAAGGCATATTACATAAATATCAATTTTCACCACATTACGTTGTGTTATCTTGAGTGCATATTTCATCCATACCTGAAAGCCCACTTCCACCAGGTCTCTGCGTTTAAGGGCAGCATGGGTACAAGTCATTGCAATGATTTTGGCTTCTTTCACCAACAGGTAATTCGATCGGTCAGCACCGCTTCGTAGCAACTCAAATGCTCGGAACTCCTGAGAAGCATATACATTTGTGAATCGGTCATATCTGCATTATCGTAAAGCTGTGTGATTTTCAGATCAAAAAAATACAAAATTTTTTGAAAAGGAAAACTTTTTGAGGTTTCTTTGTTTTTGTTTTTGTTTTCAACTGAACGGATTATGCTTTCCGATAAATGTAACTGGCTGCATCCAATCTATTTAGTTTCATGCATAAACAACCATTCATAAAAAATAAAAAAAAAAAAAAAAAAAAAAAGAGGTGATGCCAAACTGCATTGTTTGAAATATTCTGGGCCTGACCTTCCTCAATTGGAGTGGATCTACCTCCTCTGGTGGCAAACTTGGCTCATCTACAGCCACAGTGCTGTGATTTCCTCATCAATGAATGGATGGGCAAACCAACAGATAATCTATTATATTTACATTCAGTCTGACTTTTAACATTGCAAGTATAGGAGACAGCCTGGTGTGTTATGAGACCGTAACATGTGTCCCGCCCGCATTCCAATCAGCCCCGCCCAACTGGGTTTCCGGAACTTATCACTTGAACATGTTAGGCAAATTAGTTTCAGGTCGTTTCTATGTATTGAATTTCTAAATTTCTTAATCGAGCAGGAAAATTAAAGGGAAATGTAAATATAATTAATGAGGGTCGCTTTTGTGTGTGTTATGGCAAAATGATGCAGGTGATTGAAGCTGGCATCGGGAGCGCACTGGTGTGCGCCACGCCCACGATGTCAGCTTCAATCACGTGCGTCATTATGCCATTACACACACAAAATCGACCCTCATTTCTTAAATAATTGGTCAGTGAAGAAAGAGCAGATAATTTGGTGTGTATCCTTCATATCCTGTGCTTCCATGGTTACCACCAGTTGCATAGTGAGGATTAAAATTCTGTCATGCATAAACAGGTCAGCACATAATCCTGGTTTTCAAGCAATAAAGCAAGGCGGATTTTTTACATTTATGGTGTTTAAATAACAACAACTTTGACTGTGAATATTTCTTTTTATCTGTTACAGTTATTCAAATGACGATTTTAATAAAAAATAATCAACTAGCAAATCAATTGTCGATTTTATAACTGAGTGCTTAATTCAGTGCTTATGAGCAACCAACTTTCAACTCTACTTGATCATCAACACACCATCAGGCATCACCATACTTTCCCACAAAGGTACATGAAGGTCAAACTATGTGGCAAACTGCCACAGTTTGCTGTTGACATCAAAGGTTAAAAGAGGCTGAAGAGCGCCAAAGAATACTGAAGATCACAACATTTACATGTGAACCGTACTTTATAGATTTTGTTCACCGAATATGCTAAGTACATAATAACTCAAACCTAGAAGCAGATGCCTAGTTATTATCAATTAATTGCTTCATGTTCCACAGGTCAAGTAACAAGATGACAGCTTGAATGGTCTACAAAAGGGGAATTATCTAGCATCAGTGTGTAAATCAAATATATGCATTGATCCATGAAGCAGTCAATAGCTCACAAGTCATTTGCCTCTGTTCTTGAATTACAGTTCACTTAGCATAAATAAGATATATGGAGTGTGGTCCATATAGAACTTCTGGCAACTTCAATAATTGCCCATCACACAACTTATCTCCAAAGCTATTCCTAATAATGTGTTTCCTCATATTTATTTGGTTGTCCTATCAAAAAACAGGACTGCAAGTCACTGAGAGATGGCCATGACCTGAAATTTCATCCATGACCGAGCTGAAAAGTGTATGCCATCTTGCGACTTTCACAGGTGAGGTAAGACTGGCATGACATGTAAAATTATATAAAAATTACCTTGGAACATAATAGAATAGACTCTATTACTCATCCCCCAGTCATTGAAGGTGCATCCATGGACCTCGGGTTACCCTTGACCTCAGCCTGACAGCTTCTGTCATGGGCAGTCTTTGATCTATGGAGGTGCCTGCAATGACTCCTGGATGAGTAATAAAGACTAACGGAAAATGGGTCTTCGCCAGCATCTTCCAGCCGGGGGCTTTCATATTGGCAGCAGCCTGTGGCATTTTTTGGCTGAGTGCACCGACACCAAATATCACTGCATTTCACAACACTGTATGGAGCAGGCTACAGTGGTATCTGCTCTAAAGACCACCTCCTGTGAGAGACCACAGTAGTTTTTAAAACTCTTTTTTTCAACACACTGGCCTCCTTTTTCTTTTGCCCATTTACTTGCAGTGAAAGACCAACTGCCATATGTGACCACTTTTGTTTGGCATAAGGGTGGTCTTAAATAGCAGGTACCACAGTAATGGTACGGCAGCAATCAGTGGCAAAGTTTGGCCTTTCTGCAGATTGCTGCACTAGGCCACCGACAGCACAGCTGGCTGCCAAAGTGTGCCAAGTGCTGCAGTTTGGTGGTACCTGGTACACTGTACCAGTGAATCCTTGTTTACAACACAGGACATAGAGAATCCAGTATGGGTCGCCCATTGAGGATAACGTTGGGATCATGAGTTGATGGATTTTCATGTTTTGGAGAGGCTGTGCTGAGTGAAAACATGAAAATCCAATGAGCGATCCCAACATTATACCAATGGGCCACCCACTATGGATTTTCTTTCTCCTATGTCTAAAAAGGGCAAATATGCACCACATCGAAGTTCTATCAGAAACACAAGTTTGAAAACGATGTCATTTTGAAAGCGAGAGGAGTCAGTATTTTATTAAATGCACCATGGCCTCTCATTGGTTTGTCTGCAGTGAAACCTTTTTTGAGAGACCACTCCTAGGGCAGGCTAAAAGTGGTCACATAAGGCAGGTGGTCTTTCAATGCAGGTGCAATAACATGGGAAAGATATTAAAAGGGACTTAGGAAACATGGTCTTAAAAGGCAGGTGGTCTTTCATTACAGTGGTCTCTCAAAACAGGTTTCACTGTACTTAAAACGGATGAGTGACAAACCAAATGAAGGATTGCAATCAAAACCTTATCCTTAACCCATTCAGGATAAGCTTCAGACATAGGAGAACCCCGTATCAATTTCCAGTCAAAATCTCTCGCCCTGTTGCTGGACAATGGTGACAACCATCTGGCAGGACAAACAGGGAATGGATGGATACACCAAGGTGACACTAGCATTAATTGTAATGAAGAATAGTTGTTAAAAACAAGGGACTCCTTCTTATGTCAAGCTCAGTGTGCATTCGGGGGATACAACTTTTTGAACAGTTCATTATTTCCAAGTCCCTAGTTTTTGCAGGAGCAACTCAATTTGCCCCGTTTGATGATCAAGGGATCTCCCTGTACCTATGGCTACTCTTTGCTGAGTGATACTGGCTACAGCAGCACCACAATCAATATAAATGTCTTGTAGAACTGTATTTATATTGTATTCACCATATACTCCATCAGATTGAAAAAAATTGTATGAAATGAAAACTTATCTGATTATACCTCTAGTTGTGTAAATATCTTCTTTATGTGTCTGAAGCAGCCCTCTGCCATGTCCAGATCTTCCTCATACGAACGGCCCTTGAACACAGGCTGTGGTGCATTCTCAAAAAACTTTGCGAACGGGAAGAGATCGTTGATCTTACTAACATCTCCAGGCTGGATGGAAGACACAAAATGCACGAGTGTCAATACACAACTTTGAGGCATCGTTTATCAGCCATTTAAGTATTTCATTTTCAAATCAAAATCAAGACTAACATTTTCAGCAGAAAAACATTCTTGTTGAGCATACAGCTGTACCATTTTTGACACTGTATCTGTAAAATTAGCCATTTACATGTTAAGTGGTCCCAATATTCAACTTTGGTCACAGAGTATTTATCATTTCATTGACTAAGAACTATTACATTAACATACAGATGTTATTGTTCAATTTGTAGCAAAGCAATGACCTGGACTTACATATAAAATTCACAACTGTTCCACAATCATTTCTCTGGGAACATGCAAAATTCTTTCAAGTATCTTATTGTTATTTTTATAAAAACAACCCTGTTGCTCACCTGGCCTGGTTTGGCCTTGACTTTGCTCATAAATTCCTCCCATCTTGCTAGCACCTGATAGAGATAGAAATATCCCGCTGTCTCACAGGTATAGGACACATCTCCCGCTACTCCCAGACTTTCCTGTAGCCTAGCGACCTCTTGAAGCAACTCCAGACGCTGTGCCAGCACATAGTTCACGCGTCCATACCTGTAACCATGATGAAGCAATATTTCAGTGTGGTCACTCAGGCTCTTGCTTGTGTAAATAAAGGATTCGGATACATCTGTCTCACCAAAAATATAGCATACACTTACTTGTTTACATGTATTACAATTTTATTGGACAAAAACAGTATCTGTTCAGTTTGAAGATAATCTGTTGGACTTGTATGTTAAATAATTATAAAAGCAGAATCATATGATCCTGTCACCAGCTATCTCAAAGATGTCACTCACCAACCTGCTTCCATCTTTTGCCAACAGGTGGCAGGACTCGCCGAGATAACTAAGTCTCATACCATTAAAATTAATGCCCACCACCAGCCCAACACTAGCAGATAACTGGCAGTTTGGTCAAACTGTTTGGTTTATTGTTTGGAAGAGTTTCTTTCCTAAACAGTATTATTTTCTTATTTTTCACTATCCCCATTCCAGCATTTGTCACTGTCCAGAAAATTTCTGAAAACTGTATTTTTTTGCTTTTTTTTTTCCCTACAAATTAATGTGGCCAGGGAGATGTGTCTAATATCATAAGTTCAGATCTGTTCATACCTGCTGAAGTCTTTCTCAGTCTCAAGCTCCTCTTCTCCATGACCGAGACGTAACAAATGTCTCTCATCTATGTCTAGAGCCATGATCTTCTCAAACAGCTGGTTCAGGGCCTTCACACACAAAGCACACAAAATCAGTCTAACATTCAAAGCTTGTACACCTACATGTACAGGGTTCAGTTTTATCAAAAGTCTTCATGAAGGTACCCTATGACAAAAGTAATGTGGGCTTATTGTCAAGAAATGACAATTACGTTTATGGGGGTTAGATAACTTTTCACAAGACAATAATAATTGGCCCATAAAGGCTATTTCATTCTTCTTTTTTTCTTATATAAATGTCCCACACTTAAATTTTGTAAGCCAATATACTGACCTTCCATGTTCATTCAACTACATGTATTGGAAAAAATTGAACTCCTGTTTGCAACTTTACTTGTATTTGTTGGTTCTGATACCTTATGCCGTTTCAAAAATTTTACATTGAAATAATGATGCAAAATTCATGCATATATTTTTCAGTCCTCTGTTAGTTTACTTGGTACTCACTGAAATTATTCACTCTGAACAATTTGTAAAAAGTTATTGTTCTGAGATATTTTTGCTGTGGGAATGTGCCAGTTAATCAAAAGAAATTTCTCTGGAAAAATGTCTTTTGAATGAAATGTGCAATAAAGCATGTGACACCTACAATTTGTGTTATTGTTTCATAAAATGTATTAACTCCTGCAGTGCTACATTTTGGACTGAGTAAACAGCTTTCCTTGGCATGCTTTGGACACAATGCACCCAAAGTGTGCCAAGGAAAGCTGTTGATCCGGACCAATACATGTATATTCTCTGGAACTGTAGGTATGCTGGCACTTGAATGAACAATATGAATCCAGCATCCTCAGTACAGTTTGATTTTAGTAGTTTGACTTTACTTGCAGTTGGCATTGAAAAAGTTCAAAACAAATGGACTCCTTACTTGATTGGAGTGTGTGACGATCAGCGTCCTCTGGTCAGGGAAGTTGTGGTACAAGTTTGAAATAATCTGTACCGCCACGTCCGTCTTGCCTGTCCCTGGTGGACCCACCACCTGTTGAACAATGCACAAACACCGCGACCAGCTGTATTTTTTTATTAACATCAGACATACTTGCATGTATTTGTACATTATTACAGAATTCCTCAAATACTGCAAATTCAAAACACTTTAAGAGAGAACAATTGAGGCTGAACATTTATTAAATTAAGTTTCACTGTGCAATGACACATCTAGACATATAATTCTGCGAAGGAGGTCAGGTTGATGCTACATCCTGGTCCTCCCCATGGTAAATCCTGACATAGACGTTTATGTCATGTTCACACATGCAATATTAACATTCTAGAGAATTGATGCGGAAGTAAATGTTGCAACTCATAAACACAGTTTTATTTCAGATATCAACATATTCTGTTCTCGTTCTCACTGCAACACAAAAAGTTCACTGACAGTTCGTAAATAAATTTTGAGGGTTTTCTGGCAGATTATGGATCTTCATTTGAGAATCAATCAACTAAAAGTTAAATCCCAACAGCACTTTTAATTTTTAAGATTTTCACTGTGTGTTAACAGACCAGACTACAGCTGAATCCATCATTCAATGAATGGTACGTTCACCAATTGACTCACCATGGTCAGTCCTGGCTGCATGCCAGCACGGATTGCTTCCACCTGAGTTGGGGTGAAGGGCACTGTATTCCTGAAACATTGGTATTATTGTCACCATGCATCATTTTGCTATCAGTTTATGGAAAACCAAGAAAATGATGGATTAATTAGCATTAATAATACACGTACATCTGTCTGCTCTCTATAAGATATGAGCAGTAGCTGTAATGAAAGCAACAGATATTTTATGATTGATTCAAAATTAACTGACTCCTTAAGCTTACACAGATATGCATATGACAATACTTTTCAATAGTCCTTTCCAGAATGAAAGTCTCTGTTGTCTGTTTTAATATTTCAACTTATTTTTCTCACTGATAAAACATATTTGAAGACAACTGTGGATGAGACCTACCATGGAATTATGCCCTACATGAAAGTAAATAATATTATATGCGTCACTGTAACTGGTTAAGGCCCGGGGTGCATGAGGTCACAGGACCTGCAGTCAGTATAACATGTATTGTAATTGACTTTAGCATGAGGTACATCAGCATACCATCTTCAAAAAGTGAATTTACGTTTTAATCATAATTGTGGTTGATGCTGCTGAAAATTCCTAACTCTTTTTGATATTACACGATATTATTAATGTACAGTAAATGAGCAAGAAAGCACACACACACTTTTTTCTTGATCTTGCAAAATTGCACAACACAATCAAAGCATGATACAGAACGCTGCAACAAGTTGTGTAAAACTGATAGCATTACATACTTTTTGGGTTGGCTGTAGGGGTAGGGTCCTCTGTTGAGCATTATGTGTGGCTCCACCCAGATCACCGTCTCGTCCTCCGTCTCCATGGCTGCCTCCTCCCCCTCACCGTGTTTACGCTTCTTCCCTGCTGGCTTATTTACAGGGAATGTAATTCTGTAATGACAAAATGTCGGTCTTACACAGGAAGGTTTCTCGCTTGATGAGACTTCCAGACAAACAGCACTCAAACCTGTTCAGCAGTGTGTGGCATTGCATTATACAATATGTTGATAGTTACATAATGCAGGTGTACACTGTACTTGCTTGTCATGCATATTCAAGATTCATGACTTACAAGCCTTACATAGCATAAATGATACAGCCACCGGAATTACCTTTAATATTTTATGCAAATTTTATATCTCACATTATTAGGTTAAAAGAGAGCAAAATTCACAGTACTCTCAAAACTCCGAAGTACACAATCCTCACTTCCATCTTTTATGAGTTTCATATTCACTTCAAAAAAATAGTATGACAAATTGTTTCACGCAGACCACTTTGTTAGGTGTACATACCTGTATGGAGGTTTGGGTTCAGTGGTAAGGTCCTGTGTTCGGATCCTCACAGTGTAACCTGGGAAGCTGGCCTTCAGGTGGTCCAGGTTGAGGAACGTGTCGTTGAAGTCCAACTCGGGGATCTGGTTTTCCATTCTGCCAAGTCAAAGAACACAGAATGTTGATTGCAAATTTGTCCTGTGTATATAACTATCCATCCATTCATTTCAGTCTATATTGTGTTTCACTTACATATCTTACAAAAAGAAAAAAATCAGACCTGTGATACCAGTTTAAGAAGTCAGATTGTATCAATTCTATATGTATTGGACTGAATGCTTAATACTACACACCGACTTTGTACTCTGGATATCCCATACTCTGTAATTCTCTAGCATGGCAGTAACTATTATATGCACCTTGATGATGACAGTATCCCTTATACTAATGTCATGTATAACTCTCAACATGTAACCACCAAACGGCAGCCAGTATGTCATTTTTAAAATCACACAAACACAAATTTTTTCTTCTCGTTTGTGAATGTTTTTAACGACGAGAAAATGACTAGCCCTTCACACGGATAAAACTGGCAACAAGACAGCTGGTCATGACTTACTTGGTGTAGTGTGCAGCGCCGGGATCACCGTAGCCCAAGATGATGTCATGAAGCCAGTCTGGTACCACGCAGTCCGTGTTCATCAAGTCACGGATTGTCTCCAGCACTGCCTTGAAGTTGTTCTCCTTTGGTTTCCTCCTCATCATGATGTTGAATGTCTCGTAAACATCCTGTACAAATAAAGCATGCAACAAACTTTGTTCAAAAACTGCTTTTCGAATGAAAATCTTAAGAGTGAATATCTGTCCTTTCTCCTCCGCTTTTCATACATACATGTGGTTTATGAACTTATACAAGCATCTATAAACTTCATCCATTCCTTCATTATGCAGAGATATTTTCAAGTAAAAGTACCCTATTTTTCTCAGTCACCAATATTTACAAACAAAAAAGGGTTGTATAATCTTGCATCATATCATGGTTTAATGACTTTTCAACCGAAGGTCATCAATTGATCATGACTTTTTAATTTCTTACATTTTCATAAATATTATGCTGCTGACAGTCCTCAAAGTGCAAATAATTCAGCTACTCCCCACAGATAGGTTCTTATTCCATAATACACAATAATTCAGTTCATTTGTCAGTTTGAATGCACATATTTCCCCACTTTGGTCCTCAGTAACCTTCTTGGCCCCACCCATGAGACACGGTGAGTCCATCTCCTGTATTTACACTGAATGATCCCCAGGCCATTCACTTAGCCTCTTTTTGAATTCAGTGCCGTTGTCTGCACATGCAACATAATCAAAATGGTCTGCTTGTTTGTCAGTTGTAGAGATACATTGGTTCCTGCTGTATGCAACCACTGCCGTGAGCAGCCGCATTGCTTTTTGTGGTCACTAGGCTCAGACATAGGAGTCAATTTCTTTGTAAAATTTACATGTGGTGACAGGTCACTTGCTGTATGTGGCCACTTTTTCTTTGCAGAAGGAGTGGCCACATACAGCAGGTACCACTGTAGTGAAAAAGTGAATTAAACACACATCTTATCATTTGTTTATATACTATGTGTACAAAACCATCACAGCCAGTCTGTTCACAGTTTATGATAATCACAACATGAAAAGATTTATGTCCAATGAAACTTTCAGATTCATGGGATATACATCTTCTCAGGTGGAGATTTTCATGTATTTAATAAACACCCTGTTGGTGACCAATGGTCTCCTGTTGTCCCTGAGTAAAGCAGGCAGTGCCTACCTCATTGCCTTCCACTGTCTTAGTCATGTCATGCTGGTACTGGTTGGGGTCCAGCCACACACGGAATGTTCTTGTGTCTCCTTGTAACTCAGGCTTTGGTTGGGGTCCTGCAAAACAAAAAAAATATTGACAAATTTTAATAAATAAATTTCGAACATTATAGCCACCTGCTTCACAAATCATTTTAATACTGTGGACTCATTTACTTTTGCTGTGTTCTTATTTTTGCTTATTTCGCCGATGCTTCAAAACCATGAAATTAAGAACACAGTCAAGAAAAAGTTTGTAACATGGCATTGACTGGAAGTAAAACTAAAATAGCAAGTTTCAGTTGCAAAACACGGTGAAAATAAATGCCCTTGAAAATAAATGTATTCACAGTAGATATACATGTACAGTACACACTCTCTTATAAGGCCACCCCACATGCAGCCCAAAAATGGCCTTACAAGAAGTGGGCCTCTGTGGAGGGGTGGTCTCTGGTGACAGGGGCTTACCAAAAGGAGGACCACTGTACATTCATCTTGTCTTATGAACATATTATGTATGCAAATATTAAGCTGCTGCTGTTACCTAACTACTGATGTCGAGATTTGTGATTTTGTAAACATGAGCTGAGATGCATGGTGGCTCTCCCTGGTGATTAAATCATGATCAGCCATTTGTGCACAAACATCAGGTACACAATAATGGTTCTTGTTCTCGTTTGTTTGACATGAAGTTCTATGCAATAATCAGTGCTCTTTGGCAAGAACAAGGAAATAAATTTTTACTGCCTCCCTTTACAAAAACCAAGAAATCAGGCAGCCCCCAAACAAAAGTTTACCTTCTTCAATGACTCGGCCATTTTCATCCAGCATGCCTTCTATCTCACAGCCCCTCACATAACTGAGGCCAGTCTGTGGGATAAATGGCTGGTTGTAGTCATAGGCTGTCCCTATGGTCTTTGTGGGCCGCACAGTTACCAGGAAAGCCACGTCGTGCTTCCTCAAAGCTGCAATAGACGCATACAATGTAAACCACCTGCACCTGCTGTCTTTCATCTACCATTCAACACAAAAACACAATTATAGTATTCTTGCCTTTCTCTTCAACCTGGGGATGCATTGTAAGTACATTACCACCTAATGGCTAGTTTCATTTCTTTTAATCCTTATGCGTACCCTGGTACTATATTACTCCTATTTAGCACCAAGGGCTACTAAAAGGGCCAGGCCCTAAATAGAAATATTAAGGTTTATTCATTTATATTTTTTTGTCCGTGGTCTTCTTTATATGTTTAGTAAATGACATGAGGGTTCAAACAGCCTAATGTGGCTTATACATGTATATGTATACACTGAATTTCTTATTCTTCTTTTTCTTTTTTTTTTTCTTCTTTTTTTACATTTTTCACAATTTAAATTCTACCTTAAAGGGTTCACCGACCTTAACACCAAAATTTCTAGTCCTGAACTACTCTACAAATCTATACTTTTCTCTTGAAGCAGCCCAGAATTCAGTCTTGTATACCTTCCCATTCAGCTTTAATCTGTGGCCTCAGGTTGAGATTGACTGTCACATCTGCCCGAACGCGTGCTGGGTGGTTTTCTCCAATCTTTGGTTTGGCCACCTATAAAATTCACAAATGATTGTTACAAAAAGTATTCTCCATGGTTTGCCAACTCTGTATAAGCCAATGTCTTCTTTACAGCAAAGTTAATGTCACAGAATAATCCAACCTCCATAGCAGGGACATTGCGAAGGTCTTCCCCGATAGGCTTCCATTTCTTTGAGCAAAGATTAACACTGTAAGGTTAATGTTTCCTTCTTGATATACACTCACAAGCATGATGAAACAAAAGAAAGGGACAAATCTGTGACAATGAATAAAAGAACAGGAAAATTATTCTGCATGTTTAATACCAGAGAACAGTAAAGGCCTTTTCTTGAAAAATATGGTACTTGTATTTTTTACCTCCACAACGCTGAATGTCTGTATTGGGTGTGCCATCCGCGCCCAGCCACCGAAGTAACAACTACCATCCTCCGCTTGCCTATACAAACAAACACAAAAAATATTTGTTCAAATTATAATCTAAAAGTTATAGATGGTTTTGAAAGGTACTCTCATGGTATTTGTACTATGTATTTCCTTGTTTTTGCTTCTTTTGTTTTAATGTTGTATGGTGAAAAATTTGAATGGACACATTTAACTAACATGTAAAAATTACCCTGTGCTAAGTTAAGATTTATTATTCGAGCACTTTTTTTGTCACAAATCTGTGTGCTGCCTAAATACAATTGCATACAACTTGATATGTAATTTATTTAATTACAAATAAGTTCTACCACAGAATATGTAAATAAATACACACAGAAATGTGTGTGACTTTACATGTACATGTACTCATCTCAGACCTACCAGGGGTCTAAACTTCAGCAAAAGTTGAATGAAATTCTCTCTCTCTTTCTCTCTCCTCCCTCCCTCCCACCTCCCTCCCTCTCTCAATCTTGTTTAACCACATACACGAATCATTACAACCACCTGACCTTACATTATCTAATTACTATGTTCAGAGCCCCATAGCAAATGATAAATGACTCTGTCAACACAGTCGACCAAGATACATGTACATGTACAACTGCAGCATGAAATCTTTCATGTATTTATTCTCTGTACATGCTGAAATGCCATAAGATGCCCTAGCACTATTGGTTTTATTTTAATTTGTGAACGCTTTATGTCAAGTACATGAAGAACTGACCATGGCTTCATTCTGCTGACTGCATCCTCTATGTCTTGTCTGATCTCATCTGAAAACACCAGATAATTACCCATGTACACAACAAACTTGTACACATGCACAGTGATCCTTGTCTTGAGAGACCATAACTTGGAGTGGTTTTTCAATGCAAGGTTTCACTTTATATTCATGTTCCATGATGAACTTGCACAAGTTGTACTTCAAAAACAGGTTTTCATAAACTTTATATGTTGATATGAATACGTCACTAAGACGGATTAGGGCTGCTTTGGTTAGCAACTGGTTCACCAAACAGATCAAGACTACAGATGGTCTGTCTGCTTAAAAAAACAACTAGATGTAATAGTGGTGCTTGCACCACCGAGGGGACCGCCGTACACAAACATGGGACAGTTTAGGGCAACAACTATTGCTGCATGCTAGAAGTTTACCCCTCTAATAGGGTCACAATTCCAGTGCATTCGGGGTGGCCTCAATAGAAGGGGAATCACTTTGGCAGGAATAGTGTTTTACCATAGGAAATATCAATGAAAACGTTGACATGGTCACTATAGTATGTTGTTACTGCATTAACTGAAGATACTGAAATACTATTGGTAGTGGTTCAGTGAACCTTGGCCCTACAGAGGACTATAATCACGCACATGTACAATCTAAAACCCTTAAATGAAAAAGTTTATAATTTATTGTGTGGACACTGAATTTCACAAAAGTGACTGTGTGACATTGGAAATTGGATCAAGGTCACTCATGTTCCAACTTCACCTTGACTTGATAGAAAACAATGATGTGCAATATGAAATCCCTATAGCTTGAAAACTTCTCAAGTTATCATGCCGACACCAAATTCACTAATGTGGCTCTGTGACCTTGGGAATTGGGTCAAGGTCACCCATCTTAAAACTTAAAGAAGCCCTTATAAAGGACTAAAATCCTGTACAATATGAAAGCCCTACCTCAAAAACTTGTTAAGTTATCATGCGGAAATAATCCGGATGGACGCACAGACAGACGGACAGAACCAGCGATTACTAAAGGGGACTCGCCTTCGGTGGTCCCCTAAAAATCCTTCCCCCCCAACCTATACAAACATAGAGGTCAAAGAAAATAATATTGTAAATCATAAAAGCTGGTACACTTTATTCACAAGCACTTTTATCTGATTTTATTCTTATTCCCCCAAAACAGAACACTTAGAAGCAAGTTGTCATAAGGAGTTGGACTGCGGAATAGGGTAAGGACTACTAGGAAGTGGTTCTGGGCAAAAAAGACACAAATACAATACAATTTTTGACAAATGTCTCTGCACATTGGATGATTACTCACATGTGGACTCCAGGCGGAATAAGTTAAAGTTCCTCAGAAGGTAGTCATGCAGAGTAAGAAACTGTAAGTTCAGTTTTGGCAGCGCCAAACAACCTGTCAAAGGAAATTCATTGTACATGAAGCAATAAATATAGTTTTGGATAATCTTTATAATTATTTTTTGTATAAGCACTTGAGAAGTCTTTTTACTCACCATAAACATACATACACATAATACAAGTATAATATCTTGTCATGGCAGTCCCTTTCAGAATATCTACCCCCCCATTCCCAAACCCCCGAAAGTTGAACATCTGCAAAACCCGCACAGTTTATTTCGGTCCCTGGGGTGTTTGGGTTTCCCAGGTTTTACTGTATTCTCACAATATATCAGAGAACCACTTTTTCCATGCATTCTATTAGCAATATGATAATCGCAATGCCTATGTTGTTTACCCCAACAGTGTGTTGAATCAACGAGCATTCAATGTTTCTTTCTGTATTATAACCCCTTTTTTGCTTTTGTACTTGTCCAATTTATTTTTCCTTACATACTCTCTATATGTGTTTTGATGTTTAACCATATTGTTTGTCCTCTAGAACATTTTCCAGAAAGCTACAAATACAATGTTGGTATCTTCACAAAGCCAATGATGTAAAAATTGATTTCCTAACAATATACAGTAATTTAAGGAATAACAAAAGGTTTTGAAAATATTTCCAAACAAGCTTTTATTTTTCTAACTGATGTTTATATTATCGGGGATTGTGTTCCATCATTCAACAAACACATTGCATTGGTAGCCTGTTTAATTTTTTGAGTGTCAAGACAGTAGCCCCTCTTTCAAGAGACCACTCCATTGAGAGACCACCTGCCCTTTAAGGCCATATTTATCATATAACTGAGTCTTATCTTATTTTATCCATATTACTTTATCTCCAAGACCAGCTGCTTTACACGACCACTTTCAGACCTGCTCTAGGAGAGGTCTATCAGAGGAACTACCAAACATGAAAATTCATGCACATTTGGGTTTCCCAGTCTCCAGATATTAGTCATTTTAAATTCCTCTTAATGCTTTATAGCTTTCTATGATATTCTGATGGTAAGTCACATCTACTGCTTGTTAATCCAACCTTGAATTTAACATAAGGTTAAAACCTCCATCAAATATTTTTTTTTGTCGCTGTGTAATCTATTAAAGCTGTGCTATCTACACTTGTTCAAAAATTACATTGGCTTGATGACAGGATTTTTTGTTGGTGTATAAACGCTGCACAAGACAAATATATTGTTAATTTGATGCACTTCCATTTCTGCTACTGTATATATACACACTGGCATTCATTATAAGATAGTATGTTTTGAAGTCTGTAATTCAAATTAAAGAAAATGAGTACTGTGTATCGCCAATTTCCTTACAGTGGTCCCATCTTATCAGGCCACCCCTACTAGTGCACCAGAAATGTGGCCTTATGAGAGGGGTAGCCTGTCATCAGGGGGGCCTTACAAGAGGGGGACCACTGTGCTATATTATGAGTACCACGTGAAAATACCATCCCTTCTTGCCACTGTTTTCCAGAATTTGTCTCTTTGCACAGTACTGCAGTCCCTCTTCTGTGAGACCACTCCAATGAAAGACCAGCTGTCTTTTCAGATTTATCAGATCTCCTGTGTTACTTTTTCTATGGTGACTTCTAGTGAGATACCATCTGTGTTATGTGACCACTTTTGGGCCTGTCACGAGAGTGGTCCCTCAAAGGAGAAACCAGTGAACTATGTGTTTAAGGGAGAAAATAGCCAGTGATACATTGTAACTTGATCCTGTGTAGTATTTTGAAGGTTTTGAATTGGTCTGGTCTTCTAACACTTAGTGGGAATAGTTATATAACTTTTAACTAACAATCTGATGACTGTTATATTTTGTACTTTATCCTTTGTTTATTTTCTATACTTTGCAGGTGAAAACAGCATTTATGCTAATGCTACCTGTATGCCAAACCGACATTGAATAAAAATTATTTGATTGAAAAGAACTGAATCCTGAAGCAATTTCACTAGTCTTTGGCAAATATAACGAGAGTCAACCGTTACTTCTGAATTATACACGCTGAAAATTACCATTTGTGTGGCAGTGGTAGCTTTCTCAAGTTTGGCCAGAATCACAGTTATCTGGTAGCCATTATTATGTATGACAGACTTCCTTCTTCAGGTCAGAAATCTACGAGCTACATGGGTAACAATAATTACTAATTTCTCTAAGATAACACATGTATATACTAGTGCAATAGGAGGCATTCGTATATAACTTTATTAACTGCAGATCTGCTCTGGTCCCTTCAGTTGCTAGGCAATGGAACTGTGCCTGCAACATGACGAGGGCACTTGTACCAGTCATGTTAACCAACAATCCAGAAATGACACTTTTTCTACCAAACAAATGAAATTTTCTAAGTATATGTGGCATCTTGTATGTTTTAAAACATAGTAAATAAATTTTCTTCAGCTTTTTGCTCTCTCAAGCTGTTACTTTTTTTTCATAGATGCTCATTTGGCCTTGTGTCATGCATGTACACGTATCTGACCTCGTTTCTGTCAAGTTCCTTGCTGCAGCATAGGTGGCAGCACAGAATCCCAGTTAATATGAATACCTCCTTTTGTATGCAAGGTTGCCTATAGGTCACACATATATGCAGGGACTCACCCTCGCCTGAGAAGTACTCCATGGGCACTATATTTTCATCCCAGACAATCTGCTCTGTTGGGTAGAGTGGCATCTCATTGAGAGCTTCTAGTTGAGACAATCTGCGCTCATGACACGATATCTGTCGCGTAAAATCCAACATTCATTTCTGTACAACACTTTCCGCTTTTTAAAACATTAAAGCTTACAATTAATTTTCTATAACCTCCAAGGACAAGGCTAACAAGATCACAGAGAATCAGTGTGAGTAACATTAGTGTTTTCTCTTATATCATATTTTTTTTAATAACCTGATAAAAAAGTTAAAATTAAATTCCAGTTCTGCTAAGAAATGCTGTTAATCAAGTACACGCATATATTGTTGTTCAGCTGGGCCGGAACCTGAAACAAAAACAGACACCAAAAACAAGCATACCAACAGAGGTTCAAAGGTCAAAAATGTAGTGTAAATTAAGCACAGTCCATCTACACTTTTACAGATCGTTCCTGAAGAGCCACTCAACTGGCAAAACCGGTCAAACTAACAAAATGGCATAAAAGAAGGCACCAGACCCTCACTTCGTTTTACAAATTTTACATTTTCATACACCACTGTGAACGTCGATCAAAGTATCTCACCAGCATCTCTCTCAGCAGCTTGGTTTTGTGGGTGTTCTCCAGGGCCTCAACAGGTGGTGGCACCAGGTTCAGGTATGCGGCTATCTCATGTAGCTTGCGATTGCTGTATAACAAAAAGCAACAGTAGATTAACGGATTCCGACCTGATACCTGTAGTTCACTGATGGAGTCAGATCGCCCTGTAATTTTTTACAAATTTGACAGTGGGTTCCATGAACTTGCAAGTGAAAAGTTTTTCACGATTTTTCATAAGGCTAAAAAAAACTTGAATGCTGCACAATATAGCCTTCAATGCACGAATCATTGGCATAAAAAATGCCCGAGTACATTGTATTGCAAATCTGTCAGTCTACAAGTGTCACATAGCCTTCCAAGATTATCTACAATCGAGATTCCATTCCACTTCAATTAGCAATGGCATGAATCTGGGAGTAGTTGCAATCTCAGGTGAGGAGGCCTGAAAATAGTACCCAATTGTGATGAATCACTGGCCCACAATTTTTAGTTATACACCACGAAATCCTGAAGTTTTACACAATAATTTCTCACACTTCGGTTGGATACAACTATTACAAGTTGCAGTAACAAGCACTTGTTTGATAAAAGATACATGTTGTATGTTGTCTGAGAATTAATGTATTTTATCAGTCTTTACTGTTGTTGTTGTTGGGTGGGGGTGGGCAATGCCATTCCCAAACCAGAGTGGTACACGTGACAGGTCCAAACAAACATTGGTGTTCTTTTTTTTTTTGTTTTGTGGGGGTCCTGAATGTAAGAGGAGATGTCTCTGAGGAGTCTTACATGACGTAACTCCACAGTTCAAAATTGCACCAGCACTGGGTTACAGAATGCTGGACACAATCGGTATTCTTCACATCAAATCATATTAAAAGGACAAACAACAATCATTTTGAATAAACACAGCAGAAAACATCAAATCTAACAGCTTGTCTTCATGCACCACAATAGGACTACATTCCAGTGGTAGCGACATCCTATTTAATAGCACCTGTGATGGCTCGGAGTCATAAATTTTAAACTAGCTGACCACAGCACATTGCCTGTGTACACAATATTCCACTGCCTTGCTAACTTAGAAGAGACTGTGCTCATTTACAGAGCATATTTAAAGACTCTCTAAAATGTTAAAGATCTGATGTTAACAACTTTACAGAAGTCAAAGCCACAAACATTTTTATCATTTCAATCATTGTCAAACAATCTTCGTGTTGGCAGCCAGTACACAGCATTTCTGATGAGCAACTGTGGGATGATAAAACCACAATGAGTTTTTAATACCTGAGAGTTTCAAAGTGCTTGTGGAGGGAGTCCCTTGTGTCGATACTGGCCACATTGGCGAGGGCAAACTTGTTCAGTTCCGGAAAATGCTTAAAAGCTGCTTTCTAAAGGCAAAGAGACCAAAAATAAATTTTCATATGAGACATCTTACTCCTATCAGTTTACTATACTCACCATGCTAAGTGGACGTTTCCATGGAAATTACAAATGAACCTTGAATAAAAGTTAACTGTCTGTAAGCTTAAAAATCTTTGACCTGATACTTTTTTTAAACAAACAAAAACATTATTTTCACACAAAAGCGGAAATACATTCACTATCTGTACAATGAGTGAAACAAAAGACAATCCAGCAGTAACTCTGTGAGCACCTCGATGTATTTTAAGATAAGAAGATGTTTTAAAATGTCTTCTGTATAAATTCTTTTACAAATATTTGCCTCTTCATATGCCCTAAATACACAAAAAACAAGCCTGGCCTTTTTCATACAATGCAAGTTTCTCAGAAGACAAGAACTTGTATGAAAAGCCATGGTTTCTTTTGAATAGGATGCACCTGGAGATTAGTGATCCGGTTGTAATGTATCTCCGTCATCTCATGGTCTGTCAACGCTTCGCCTGTCTGGTCATTGATCTCAAAGCCTGCATACAACTTCAGCATGTCCAGCAACTGTAAAAAAAAAAAAAATAAATAAATAAACATGAGGTTCAACCAATCATTTTTTTAGCCAAATTTTGTGGACAAAACTTCAACATGTGTCTTTTCACTTCCATTTCAGTTCTTCAAAGTTTACAGCAAATATTTTTTAGATACTGTAAATTGCTTTATTTTCGCGTGTTTAAATTTTCACGGTTTTTCTATTATTGAAATTTCACTGTATTTTTAATTTTACTATTTTGGACATAATTCCTATTCAAACAATGTTAAAATACTATTTCACTGTGTTTTTATTTTCACGGTTTTGTACCATCAGCGAAATAAGCGAAAATAAGAATACAGCGAAATTAAAGCAATTTACAGTATAGAGCAAGTAGTACTCTGAGTGGGATGTGCAAGTAGAGTGGTCCAAGTGGTCCCTGTCTTGAGGGGACCACTGCCCTGAAAGACGACCTCAAAACACTGTGCTTTAATGGCACCTTTCATGTTAAGTACACCATCTACAACAGCCCATAATTTGATTACAGTGGACCCTGTGTTGAATGACCACTCCAACCAGAGGATAACCTACCTTGAAAGACCATTTTCAAAATAACATGCTTTAATAGTAGTATTTTTCGTCTC
The DNA here is from genome assembly GCA_964020975.1 of Hermodice carunculata. NCBI lineage: Eukaryota > Metazoa > Annelida > Polychaeta > Eunicida > Amphinomidae > Hermodice > Hermodice carunculata. Next base: position 8,055,193 of record OZ026615.1, on the reverse strand, counting down.
ATTTATACGTCCTATGAAATGACTGCCCCTCTTGACAGACCATAATCCTGTCATAGCCAGGGGTGGTCTTTCAAAACAGGTTTCACTGTATCTATATGGTTGGTCTTTAAAGACAGGCTTCACTGTGACACAGTTTCTACCTTTTTAATGTATATGGACAATACATCGGTAATGCAAACATGAATGAGCCTGCACTGTGCTTACAAATATCATATATCACTGTAAACTGCCTGCTATACTGACAGATATCGACAAATACCACTGGACACAATTCTTAGACATGCTTTTCACAGATTCTCAAAAGCTTCTCTCTGCAGCAGAATTCTGTAGAGCCAATTAAAACATGCTTTCTTGCATGCACATTTCTCATGCTTACACATACATGTACTCTGCAAGCTAAGACAGATGTGTCCCAGATCAGGAACAGCCCCACTGACCTGAGTGTAGAGTTTACCCTCTTCTCTTTTGGTCAGGCTGGACAGAGAGGACTTAACCACCACGTGGTGGTCGTCCATCAGAATGTTGAAGAAACGACGTGTGGGCAACAAGGCTTCCAGGTCCACCATCAGCTCCAGGAACCTCTCACTGTAGTGGACCATGTCCATGTCCACCTCACCTGTGAACACAAGACATTTACTCATCCCCACTTTCCATGATGACAGAAGAGAGCCTTATATTTTATAACTCAAATTACTCACATTTAAAACATTCAGGAGAAAATTTCTTTGGTTTAATAACCCATCACTTCAAAGTTACATATATTGTCACCTTTTCAGATCGATACACTTTAGAAATAGTAAAACTTGGGCAACGGTATATATTTGATGGGCATTGCATGAAATAAACATACAAGGCCTAAGGTAATGCCATAATCTACACGGCCCAGTTCATTGTATTTATTCAGTACAAATAAAGTACTGTGTTCAGAGTTGTCCCAGATTGGGGACTTTACACATGTAAGTCCACCAGCATCAAAAGGAGCACCAAATATATGTATGTTTTATAATCACGGTGTGTGTGTGTGTGTGCACACATCACCTCCCAGATAGGCCAAAAGCACATGATTTTAAACGTTTTTTCATGTGCTGACTTCATCTTGTCATTAATATGGAACAGTTTACACACGATGTTAGGCTATATGCAGATCTATGAGAACAAGCAAACTCTTTGTGAATGTTTTTTCTGAGAACAACATTTGAGAACAGTTTGTGCCCAGGAAAGCAGACAGTCTAAAGGCATTGGGTTATACAATCAAACACACGTCTGCTGACCTCAAGCCACCTAAACCACAGAAGCACAGCTTTGGTATCTGCTTACCAGTCTCAGGTGTAGAGTCTAGTATGTTAAAATACTTCTGTATGTGTTTGGCAAGGAATCGTCTTTCAAAGTCAGACTTCTTCTTGGTTTCTTCATCAGCTTTTGCATCATTCTTCTTCACCAGATTCCAAAACTTCTTATACTTGACATTAGACTTGAAGATCTCTTCTCGTCTTCCCTATCAAAGGAAAAACAATGACATTGATGTTAATTTGACTCACAGTTGCTGGAACATACATGGCGGGAAAGTAATGAAGCAAAAACATTTTAACCGTCTCGGGTACCTTTTGCATGTATAACTTATTCTTTTTTCAATTAAGTATACAGTTAAGTGGCCCATTCTCTCGACAAAATATTAAATTTTTAAGACTTTCAAATTGTTTATGTTGATTTTAATTTTGTTTGCAGATTCTTTTCAATAAGTATTTTCATATTATTTAACTCATATGGAGCCCTCATTGATGTTTGGCGGTGGCCACCAGTAGCCAGAGGGACCACCACTGGCCACCGCCGCAATGAGGCATTTACTGCCAAAATCAATTTGCAAGTGTTTGTGGGGTGGTACTGACCTTGTTCTTGCAAGTCATGGCCCAGCAGCCACAAAGGCAGCTGGGCCATGAAGTAATGTAGATACCACTGAATTTATTTTGGGTATGCTGGTACTGCAAGCTACATTGTACAATCTGATGTTGGGGTGTGTTTTTTTTTTTTTTCATTTAATGGATCAACTCTCTGACCCCCTCAAAAGTGGCTTAGTTGACATCAAAGTTGAACCGTCTAAGCAACAATAAAGCTGAAAGTGCTGCTTTGACACACTCTAATCTGCTCTGGGTATGAAGTAAATAATATTGTGCCTAAACTGACAAAATGTCAGAATAGAATCTGAGTCAGCAGCTTTCCTAGACAAGAAAATCTGTTGACCTGGGACATTGTAACCCAATTGGTCTTGTCAACATTTTTCATTCATACTTGTGTTCACCTGATGAAAAATACAAGTTGAAACACTGAAGCAGGCGATGCTTTGGGCCCAGGTGCTTTTGGGTGTTTTGGGAAGTATCAAGCTGGGTGAGTCATACTTACAGGCAATACATTGATCCAGATTGGCAATGACACTAGTCTCTGTACTTGCTCACGTATAAGGTCAACTTCCTGAAAAGTACGAACATTTACATAAATATGTACCACTTACATTAATGCTACAGCAATCACAGTGCTATGCTGCAAAATTGTACAAGTCAACTGTCTACACAACATATAAATTACTCTGTTTCAAAGGCTGCATAACCAAAGTGTTAATTATATCTGTTTACATGACTTTGTGTTTGTTTTCATAAAAAAAAAAAAAAAAAAAAACAACAAACAGATATCCAGCAAGAAATCTTTGTTGTATCCACACTGCTATAAATTATTTTACATAAAATTTTCAGTGCACTGAGCTACCAACACATGTGCAGTATTTGTTCGACCTTGAACAGGCTTCAAATTAATTATAGATGGGTATATCAACTTTGAAACAAGGACTGCAATATTCATCATTTCAAAACTACCTACTAACAATTCCACTCCAATCATCTTTACAATAAAGGTATGAAGGTCTACATGTTTCTTCATTTCCTTGGGGATGGGGAGGTCAGGCAAGCACTATGGCCAAAAGCCTGGCAAATGGATACAGAGTAGAAGCTCTTTATTATACCTATCTCCACAAATGCTCCCCCCCCCCTCCGAAAAACCAGACCATTTTGTCATTTTAATTCATTCAATTTATATTTGTTGACATTGAATGGAATACCTACGAAACGATTATATCCCCAATGCAGAAAATAAACATCTTTCAATCCTAAAACAACTTTTTTTTCTTTTTGTACCCACTATTGGACCATGCTGAATTCTGTGTTTTGTGTCAGCTGTCCTCCTTACTTTCTGACACCCTTCGTCTTGATCGGTACATTGTATGTGTAAAGTTGTTTTTCACCAGGGATGGGACCAGTTTTGAAAAAAACTGGCCTCAAAGCTCTTACTTCATCAGGCATCAACTTCAGACAGTGAGAGCAAATATAGCACACACACACACAGACACACACACACGGACACACACACACGGACACACACACACACATACAGAGCCACTTAATTGCCATCAGACCATGTTATGGCCCAAATTCCCACAAACTGTCCTCACTAGTGTATTTAAAGCCTTTGGTCTGTGTTGAAAATTGTGTTGTTTTTCTCCCTCTCCCATTAGAGATGACAAGCTATCTGACACAAAATGGACAATTAATAACACACAGGCTTACCACCCCTTGGCACCCTTCAGGCGCATGCAAACTTTGAAGACGGCATGTAATTTTGAGATCCAGTGGGCACTAAAATACATGAAAAAGCCTAAATACTCAAAGAATTGAATAAAATCATGATTGTGGCGACAAGCGGCTAGATACGGGACTACATATTTGGGAACATCAACCTCTGCCTCTTTTTGATTTGGGTGTTAGCTTATTGTATGGTAGGTGTAACCTCATTGGCAAAACATGGTCCATTTGGCCATGATAATATGGCCACATTGTTGAACCACCCTTACATGTTGGGTTACGAATGAAACAATATTATGCAATACATGTGGTCATTTGTGGCAATCTCTGTACATGTACAATGAGGTTTGACTGCGGGCAAATATGGAAAGAAAATTTTTGATGTACCAGTAAAATTTTCTTTATGTTTTTTTTTTTTTTTTTCTATGACAGGAACCACTCATGGTTTTTATTATGTATGGTGAAGATGAAATGGGGACTGAACTGACCAGACTGTTAAAACAGTGTGTGAGAAAGACCAGTAGCACTGTCTGTTCCCTCAGCAATAGGCCTTCTTCCTCCAGACTCAATGACATCATTTGGCGGAAAAATGCAGGGAAGTTCTTTGGATTTGATTTGAAAGCCTGTCAATGCAAAGCCAGAGTATTACATTATACATCCATGAATAATTATGATAGTAATGTTAGAGTTTTTCTCCTCTTTCTACAAAATGATTCTTGTAAAGTGAAAGCTATGTTTTCTAGCTATAGAATCTTTCTTGCTCAAATTTGATCTAATATCTTAATCACCATAGAAATGGCAAAAAAAGCTCTGTACCATTATTTCTTGTGACATGATACCATTCTTTTTCGTAAGGCAGCTTATTTTTCTTTAAATTATGTACAACTCCACATGAAAAGTTCCCAACTTTCTTGATCAAAATGTGATTGGGAAAGTAACCCATCAGGTACCGAACTCTGATTTCCAAACTTTCTTAGCCGCATCAAGCTTATTCAAAATCAAAGATGTCATGAATCCATGTGTTATGGTCATTTGACTGCCAAATTCTACGGCAACAATAATAATTATTGGCAATGCAGCAAGAAGTAAAAATATATCCCTACACACTGGCAGTTTTAAGATAATATTATTATCATAGAGCTCCAAACTACAGGAGCACACATTTGTGTAGGATACACACCTCCCATGCTGGAACTCTCTCACGGAACTTTTCTTTCACCATTGTCACAATGGACAAAATGTGTGCCTTTGTGGCCTATAAATATAAGATAAAGAGTATAATGTACATGGCACATGGGGCAGAAAATACATGTATTAAAAATGCAGAATCATGTATGTATGAGTATCTGTCAGGTCTTTGGAGGTACACACACTGTAAAATGTTTGTTTTTATTGTTGTCAAGAGTAATTCTTCACCCAAGTTATGATTTGGTGGATGTGTTATCAACATTGAATAGCCCCCCCCCCCAAAAAAAAGGTTTCCCCTTAAAAAAAAGGTGGTATGAAGTATGAAAATGTCTTCTACCTTTTCTGCATTGAAGTTGGGCCACAGGTAATTTTCCAGATACTGGCTAAACTCCAACAGCATCACTCTTCTGATGGAAAATCTACATGCAATGACGAGAAAATACAAACACATTATTTTATCAATCTGTTTTGAGTTGTACCTTGCCTACAGGCTTGTGTAATGTCACTTAACTCATTCCATACTGTGGTCACAGGCCTTGGTCAGTGGTTCTGGCACTGCCTGGCAAGTCATGCTGCAGCTGCCCTTGTGGCAGCTGCAGCATGATTTGCTAGGCAGTGCCAGAACCACTGACTTGAGACTACAGGCATGTTGGTACTTGAACAAATGCTCTTTTCATAAAGAATTTAAAAATGCAATTGTCATCTTAAATCTACGTAAATATACGGAAATATCAGGGACTGTTTTTTTTCCCAAGGAAACACTAATCTACAAAAAGCCTTAAAAACAACTTGTTTCAGCACACTTTATGCTCAAAGCAACGATAAAACTAGTAAGACTGATAGAACTACATGTGTATTGTGAACTTACTTTGTTCCCAGTAGTTCTTTGACATAGATGTCTTCTATGATCTGTAAAAGATAAAGACAGATTATATATGAAAGGAGCAGTCTGCCTTGAAGCTGCATTGACTGTACATTATCAAAAAAGTTTGATTCTATAGAATTTAAGTTCCTGCCACTGCATTTCAGATTGTGTATTATTGCATAGATGAGTGAAATCATGAAATATCATTGCAGAGAGTGTTCCCATACATTTTGAAACATTTCTGTCACAGATTTTGTGGATTTTGATCGAAAAGAATGTTCATACTATTCTAACTTCATAGACAGCAACTTAAAATTGTTCTGTTGGGGTGAAAATTTCTAACTGAGATCTGCTCATTAAGTTTTGTATTGAATTTTATGTGCATCATGAATGATTTGAGCAAAAGTCATGAAGCCTGTTTGCCTATGTTTTACAGTAGTACACCTTCAAGGCTGACATGCCGAGTAATACAAACTCAAGAAAATATGTATATGCACTTTTGTATACATCAGCACCACAAGAGAATAATTTAATATTTTGCATTTACTTGTGTAACCACTGTTAAACTTTATACTATGGGTGACTGCCCATTTGGCTGTCTCACAACTGAGTTGGTTGAAGTTTGATGACCATCTCTTGTGATAACATACCTGGGGATTAAAGGCTGCCCGTGGTTGGCTACTGTATGGTGCCCAATATTTGTTCGCCAGCTAAAAAATAAAAGATGCCAAAAATAAGCAATATAGCTACATATTATCTGAGCATGCAACAGAGAGTAAGTATAAGCTAAATACACGAGGCTACCCTTAATTGTTTGTAGAAACTCTACCAACCACACAAAATCACCTCCTATATACAGTGAAACCTTTCTTGCTTACATTTCCCTGAGTTCGTCAAATAACTTGGTTAAACTTTTCAGTAACCTATATGGGGTTTTCAAGAAGATATATATGTATATAAAAAGTGGTATTGGTACGGAATAAAACAAATGCTTCTGCATGTACTGCTGATACAATGTTGTCTCTGGCTTTGACTTCACATTAAACCCATGGCTGATGAGATCACTTTTCCTGCTTCAAGTATTAATGGTTCAAACATTAAATCTCTCCAGTAAACTTGGAACACCTGCTTACCACTGCATGGTGCTTTGGAAGAAGTTTAGTTAAAACCACTTGTCTGTCATTTTCAAGCCTTTCTGCTCTAGGCAATCATACATGATACACCGGCATACAGTCTGACTGTATTGATGGTACTGTACTACATGTAAATTGTAACAGTGGACTTCGGTGCAGCTCTAAAGTCAGCATGTGAGCAAAAATTGATTACTTAGTCTGATCTACTTGTTGATGAATGGAACATATTAAACTGTAAGTGTCAAGTTGCACACTCCATGTACTCAACATGTTCATGTGGGAAGACTGTATATATGCAGTCTGCATTTGCTGTACAAATCAGTGGGATGTCCAAGTGGTGAACATTGTGGCAAATGAGACGGGGCAAGGGCCTCGGTGACTCGAGGTAGTGAACATTGTATCTGTTGTACATGTATTTGCTTTTCAAACCTGTATGTTGCAGCATGATGGCATATAGATGATCTGTAATAGCCAATACTTACTGTGCAAACCTGTGTGATTTACATGTTGTCAGGCTGTATGTTGTAATGAACTGTACTTGTTATACAAAACTGCATGATGTAGTCAGAATGTATGTTGTAATAAACTGTACTTGCTGTACAGACCTGTGTGATGTGGTAAGAATATATGCTCTTATGAACTGTACTGAAGTTGCTACTGCGACCTGTGTGATGTGGTCAGGAAGTGGGTTGTACTAAACTGTACTTGCTATACAAACCTGTGTGATGTAGTCAGGAAATGGGTTGTACTCAACTGTACTTGCTGTACAAACCTGTGTGATGTAGTCAGGAAATGGGTTGTACTCAACTGTACTTGCTATACAAACCTGTGTGATGTAGTCAGACTGTATCTGTTGTACTGTTGGTGCTGGCCCTACACCTTTTTTGGCAGCCATTTTGCAAAATCTGTAAAAAGCAAAAACGGGTCCTGTTTCAAGACATGTATATTGGAATCTTTGTCTCACCAGGGTATATAATTTACTCTTTAGAAGGAAACCTTTTCACATTGACTCAACTCATGATCTAAGATTTAAAGCATTATGTTTAATTAAGAAAAAAAGATGCAGTTTATCAAGACAGAGCACAAATTGAGATATGTAACTATTTTCACAGCACTATGGTTACAGACCAACTTCTAGTCTCACAGTACACCAAGACCACACATTCCAGGATGAGATTATTTTTTTCTACAAATCACTTTTCCACAGGACAAATGCTGCAGAAAAACCCAGTAACCATGTTTCCCATGCAAAATAAACTATTTTGATTTAGTATGTATATATGGAACTGCTCTGTCTAGTAGCTAATAAGCCAAATGCTGACGGTTTTTCTTTTTAGTTTGGCTAAAGAAATGTGAAAATGGCTAAAATATTTTTTAATGAATTATTAAAGGGCCAGACATGTTTTTAAGTTATGCTTGTATTTCCAATTTCAGCTATAAACTTTTTAGGTCTGGATCCGTCCCTGTATCATATGGGTCAAACACATACTCAAATCTTGGGTTGATTATTTTTATTGCTCAATGCTTCTTTGAATGAAGATGTATGCCTTATGCTTACCAGTACAAAAGGAAAGCAAGGTACAAATTACTTTATTGCTCAGTTTGTCCCCTGATTTTTTTTTTTTGAGGAAGACAAGAATAAATTTAATTGTACCATGGAAGGATACAATAGACAGTGGAACAATGCCACAGCTTCTAAGGAAGAATGATATTCACCACAATTGCCGAGTACACAATCTCTTATCAGAGTTTGCACCTCACTTACTACTGTCTAAACATTGCGGTTGCCGCTCTACGACTTGCTTTGGTAAGTTTCTGAAGCGTTCAGCATAGGTTGGTTATTTCTGTCAACTATAATGCACTCAGACACCTCTATTGCTTCAGCTGCTTGAGCTTTTGTCTGTGTCTTGGTTGATACTATAGAGATAGCACGACAATAGCTTCATGCTGATATCAGTACTGTGATAGCATTCAAGGACCCATGCAAACACACCACCCTGCCTTACCTACCCTGCCACTGGGTAAGATGGGGTAAAGAAAATAATGGGACTTAATGTAGGGGGTACAAAGTGTTCGAGAATATATGTTAAGATATAAGCTGGGGTGACTGTAGCCCCAGTTTGAGGCATGGAGCCGCTGTGTTGGGATGGACGGCTTCTCCGCATGAGAAAGGGCAATGGTTGTCACTGGAATGTCACAATTGAGTGTTTCATAATGAAATAATTATGTGTTATTCTATGACTTTTTTATGGTACAGTGTTTCTCTGTCTTATAATGTTTACTTCTGATGTTGTATCTTTGCTCTTGCATAATGTGGTATTTACACACATTTTTTTCATTTGGAACTTGCCATCATCCTACGATGACTCGCATGCATGTTTTCTTTTCACGCGAACCTGCAATATTGAATGGTTTTGTGCATGCATGACCCAAATGCATGTACTTACCCACAAGAAAATTAAGCTATGTGTAACGAGAACACATGTAAATGTTTATTTGTGGTCACGCACACGCAAGCTCAATGGCAGCGGTCACGATTTAAGGGCGGAATTCTATCAGTGGCACAGAAAACGAAGTCAATATCTTATTTCCCATGTCATGAAACTCGACCAAAATGCAACACGAATGACATAGACCTTCAAGGAACCCATCCATACAGCCTACACAGTAGTACAGGAGACATTGGACAGGAACATTTATGTATTAGGCCTATTGTATATCGTGTAACTGAGGTATTTATTGAAAAGTCTGCGTGAAACATACAACCTTTTATGCGGCGCAGATGGTGCCCATATTAAAACAACACCGTCGATGCCTCAGAAATGGGGCTAGAGTGAATTAAATCATGTTGGGACCCACAGGCCACACATGCTGCTTGCGAGCGATAATGTCAGAAAGTCATAACCGACAATCATAATAGACAAAATAAAACTTAACACGATCCTCTTACGCCTTTGGACCACATCGAATATTACTCTGTTAACTTTCAACATATTTTGTTACCTTATTGGTGTAAAGTAAAGGACACAAAATCAGCAAATTTGGACGTTGTAGTAAAACGTTGCGTCTCCGGCTCCGCTCCTGGACGCTGCCATCACGTTTGTCCGCGAAGCATTTTGTGGGAGCACTAATCAGCGGAAAGCACCAGATCGCACCAGGTTTGCAGGACTGGGCCCAGGAAGGCACCGGCATACACCGGAAATCTGTGCCGGCGGCACGGGCAAGCTGCCTCCGTCACAGACGGGCTTTTTCTACGAGACTTGAAAAAGCAATTATTGTCTGGTACAAAAGTTGACTTTTGTACCAGGCAATAATTGTTTTTTCATGAAAGAAACTACATTTTAGTCAGTCATGGCTCAAGCCACAAACATTTTTTTTTACCATAATATATGTACATGTCTTTAAGAATAGTGCTATTTTTATTTTGTATGATGTATGATATATTTTTTCCACAGTTGATTTATATGTATACTCTTTTTTTAGTTAAAAATCTATATCATCTTTCACCAAAGTGTTTATTCATACCCACCTCAGGTGCTGTGGACCGCTATGGAAATAAGCCAAGCTATATAGCATGGTGGCTTTCTAGCGCTTCCCATTCATATCGATCAGGGTGTTATCACTACTAGTGTATTGTATGTTTTTAATTTTACATGCACATCCCTATTTTATGTACCTGGTCTATGTGATCAATAAAAATCAATCAATCATATCGGGTTTGCCTAATTACTGATTGTCAGAAAGCAACAGAAAATGACCAAGGGGAGACGAAAGCAAACTGAACAGTGAAAGTTGATTTATTTTTGCCACAGGTGCTCGTGCTCGCAAATGAATTATGCAAATGAAGTACAAAAGCTTTTTTATGGGGTTGCGTTTGCAGTTATTTTTTGTTTTTGTTTTGTTTTTTTACTACAGGTGCTCGTAGCGAATGAATTATGCAAATGAAGTGTTTCTATTGCAAATAAAGTTTACTCCTCGCACGACTGAGGGCGAAATACGGACTCGTATATCTGAAGCAGTTATACTGAGGCAGCCACACAGGAGATTTTTTTTAATTAAAAGAATTCTTTGCTCAGTGGAAACGTTTTATGATAAGCTACACTGCTCCAGATTATAGACAATTGAAAAATTATACGAAATCTAATATTATTTCGAAAACGAAACATTCAGAAATTTATATGTATAATTTAAATTAGATGATACGGAAAAGTTATTAGCCATACTGGCATTCTTGTACACAATGTTTAACAAAAATATTCTCTTGATATCACATGATGCCCTAAACCTTATTCAGTACCCTTTTACACTCAAATATTTTCAAGTTATTCTTATAATGCACGTAAGTAAATGTTTCATTGTACAAATACATAATCAGAAATCTCATGTTCCCTGCCACTTGTCTTCCCCACTGTTTCAAGAATAGATGGAATCAAAGAGGCGCGTACTCTAAATCAAACTACTGAATACTATGGTATTTTAATGTGATTTGAGTCGAGCTTTATGGTGATACCTTTATACACCCTAGCTGGTGGTTTGCATGGGTCATCCATGATAGCTTCCTTCATTTTGCTGCTCAGTTCTCCAGTATGTATCTCTTCGATGTCTCTGGGATGATTGTGATCCCCGACATCTAAAATATCATGCATGTGGTTATTTTCGTGGTCACATAAACACGATCAGAATGAAATTGAAAAAAGTCAATGAAAGTCCACACAGAATTATGTGGCCGCAAAAACATGGTAGTGTATTAAACTAGAATGCACGTAGCTTAAAAATGTCTACATCGACTATACGCACAAGGCAATTAGCTCTGCGTTCCTGGCATGCTACTTTATCACAGAAATTTTGAAAAAATGTAGATACACGCTCCTTTGATTAACACAAAAGTGGACGACAATAGCAAAATATATTTTCTTGGAAACTTCATGAGACATATGTCTATATCAACTATACATAGGGCATTTAGCTCTGCCCTCTTTGTATGCTCCTTTATCACAGAAAAAAACATTTAGATAAAAGGTCTTTTGATTAACCCAAAAATGCACACCAGTTGGAGAATACATTTTGTTAGGAAACTTCAAGGGACATATGTCTATATCCATTATACACAAGACAATTAGCTCTGCGTTCCTCGCATGCCACTTTATCACAGAATTTTTTTTTAATAGATGCAAGCTCCTTTGATAAACACAAAAAATGCAAGACACTTGCAGAATAAATTTTTTTCGGGGAAACTTCGAGTAACCTATGAGGCCTATCGTTGCAGAATTAGGCCTGTGCAGAAACACCTTGCATAGTATAGTTTAAGAAGCTGTGTAAAATAACTCTATCGCCTTTCCATTATTAAATCCCAATGTCTCCACCGTCAAACTTGTATAAAGTGACACCCTTCAGGATGATTGCCAGCATCTGCAGATAATTTTTTCTTCTTTATTTTCTTTGTTCTTTCGATGGCGATAGCCATCATAGGCTAGTACTTGGCTCCCTCTGTTCGCAGGTATCAGTCTCGCCATGTTCGCCCTATTACAGGGTTAGCTAAAACTGAAATCCGCGAGAGAGTCAGATGAGACATTCGACGCAATGAAAAAAAACCAAAAACATTTTTTATCAGCAGTTTTCTCAGGCCTTTCTGGCAACATTGGTTTCAACAAATAGGAGATAATATTTTCAATTACGTGACCATTGGGTTCAACTCTCGAATTCTATATTTGAATGAACTATTCAAAAATAAAGGCCTAGCATCTGAAAGGAATTTGTAGGCTACCTGGCAATATTAGTTGTGACCAATAAGATGTCAAAAATATAATCACATGATCATTGGGTTCATCCCCCAAATCGAACTTACTTCTTGCTATGCTACAGGAAGAAATTTACAGAAGTTTTGGATTACCCATATCATAAGATAAACGAATTTTGTTTTCCAGATAAAAATGTATGGCAGTGTACCACTGAAGTTTGACATCTCTGAATATACAAGTTTCCGCAGACTTTCATAGTTATGCTTTATCTTTAAAGGTTGATCTACTATAGTTTGAATTCTTCAAACTATATTTAAATGGTAATACACGAAGGAACACATATTTTAGTGTTTTTCCTCAGTATCACACATTTCTTAGAGTGATGCGTCCTTCTTGATTTGATATTCGCTGACAATTTTGATGAAGGCCCGGATATTGTTCCCATTTTACCTTTGTACACTTTGTAAGGATGCAAATTTTCAGTTACATAGACGCCTTTATCGAAAAAGAAAAAAAAGCTTTTGATCAATATGTTGTGTTGACTTAAAATAGGACATTTGAAAATCATTGAACATTTTAATTCTGTAGCACATTAACACATAGGATAGGGTAGAAATTTTTGGATCAACCCTCGCATAAGAGTACCAACAAATTTTGCACTCCTCATCTAGGGGCGCGCGCATGATGCAATATTCTATAGTGCAGTCTTGAAACAAATGAAAACTTATGCAGTCCAAGCAAAGACAACAATGGATTATTCTTTCTTTCCTCCTTCCTTTTCGTTTCGTTTTTCTGATTTTGTTTCTTTATACTTGTCTGGAGGTTTTGTTGGATACCACTATAACCAAAAATCCCAAATTTGGCATGGGTATTGTCCTATTATTGAACTTGCTTCTGTAATTTTGAATGCTAGGCATTTTGCTGAAAAAAATACTGATAATACAATTAGAGCCCCTTGAATTTTTAAATCGTCCATACCTTCAAAATATTCTGGTTACAGGTGCAATTCTGAGTTCAATATGTGGGATTGTGATTTAGACAAATGGAGTGACACACAGACAAAAATTGTAGAATTCCAATGTATGCCAATCAGGACCACTTAAAGATTGCACATCTTCAAAAGTATTGGTTTAAATATATGTTATTAAAAAAACAAAACAAAACACCCCCCAAACACACACACACACACACACACACACACACACACACACACACACACACACACACACACACACACACACACACACACACACACACACACACACACACCCAACCGGCTCACTAGCCTATATGAAGGCCTCTTGCACATATACAACAAGACAATACGGATATTTCAACACACCGGTCCACAGATAGGTAAGAAACAGGACTGCAATTCAGGGAGAAAGGGGAAATAGGGAACGATGTATGAGCAACAATAACAGCTTTGCCCAATTCAAGCATAAAATCATGTTTTAAACTTCCATATAACTTGATATATTTATGAACTGCCCCCCAAAATTTCCTCTTTTTGACATTTGGTAATTCCATCTTCCTATAGATTTCATTCACGAAGAAAAGGAATTATAAAATGTATTTTTCTTGGCCTCAAAAGTGCGTATTTGTTTAGTCCCGGTCGAAATTGTTCCAGGTAATAGATTAAAGAGTAGTCCGATGCAATTCTATTTATAATTTTGAATAAAGGTACTAGTTTTTGTTTCCCCCTGCATTCAGCCTATGTTTCCAAGGTCGTCTCAGTTTAAATTTGTGGCAAGTTGGTTGAGCAAATGCCCCTGTAACAACTCGGGTTGCAACCAACTGAACAGTTCGAGTCTGTCTTTGTCGGTCTGTGTGCACCCATCCCATACCACAGAAGCATATTCCAGGCAAGGAGGTACAGAGGAAAAATAAAGGGACTCTAAGGATTGTCTGTTCAATTTTTTACTGTAAACATTTAAGGATACCAACCATTTAGTTTTCAAGATTTTGCAATGATGTGATCAACATGAGTTGACCAGAAAAGATCCGCAGAAAACCGAAGACCAAGTGTTTATGCACATTTAAAAGTATTATGTGTAGAAGTGTCAATCAAATCTCATATCATAGGTGTGTGCTACAGGTGGATACAATGAAATGGACCTGAACATTTTAAAGTTTAATCTGTGCTGTTCAGGCGCACTTTGAAAAATTTAATGTTGAATATCTTCGAAATATCATAGATAGAAGTGTCAACGCAACCTCACTGCATATGTTCATTCTCTAGGTATACATCAAATAAACTGATAATGAGAATTGTAATTTTCTAATTCATGACGATTAGGAACACAAGAATTTTAAATATTTGACAAATTCAAAACTATTATGGACTATTTTCAATTTCCTGGATTTTGTTCAAGGTATAAGCCTATTCAATTATTATTGAAGCAAATTAAATTATAATACGTTTCTAGATTCAGACAGATTTGCTAAAAAGCAAATTTAATTTTATAGTTTAAATCTGAAACTGTTGTAGAACTTAAATATTAATATTTGGTTGGATTTGTGTGTCTTTGCGATACGCTATTGAGTGAATAATAATAATAATAATAATAATAATAATAATAATAATAATAATAATAGTAATAGTAATAGTAATGATAATGATGATGATGATAATGATAATGATAATGATTATGATAATGATAATGATAATAATAATAATAATAATAATAATAATAATAATAATAATAATAATAATAATAATAATAATAATAATAATAATAATAATAATAATAATAATAATAATAATAATAATTTATTAGGAAAACTTCTCCTTTACAGAGGGGGCACCAACGGAACGGGGGAAATTCCATGATGCGTCCAAAATATATACAAATAATCAGGCATCCTAATTATCAATCAAATAATCTTCGTTTGTTAAAATAAGTATAGTAACTATAAGTTATAATTTATGTCCTCCGCACCAAAACTAGAGATAAACTACTCATTGGGACAAAACTCTAGAAAGCGTAAGGACATGTACATTATACATTTTTCATATACAATGCAGAACATATGGCTTCCAGCGTCATCATTAAGGGAAAAAAATCAGGTATATATACTTTGGAGGAGGTTTATTTACAAGAGGTACATGTAGAACGTTCATACAATCTGTCATTCCGAGATGTCATTAAGTGACTGTCTCCTGTAATACCAAGCCTCAACCAAATATGTTTTACATGTTTGGTCAAATAATTCACCAATGTCCTGTCCAAGATCATATGCGTGCTCGCCAAGGAACCAACATACCTTACTTTTCAGCGAGGAGGCGGAAAAACGCTGCCATGCCTGTTTACAATTCTCATTCAGAGAGTTGACTTCCAAATTTCTATGTGCTTGTAATCTGATATCATTTAGTGCCTGGCAGACAAATAGAAAATGTGATAAATCTTCTCTACTTTCTATACATAAAGGACATCTTCCGTCTGATAAACCCCATCTTTCCAGATCTTCCCCGACACCCAGTGCGGGCCAAAAATTTTAATCGTGCACCGGCAAAGTTATTTACATTAAACAGATAACTTTCGCCGAAAGAGGACCGTTTAAACATTTGATACCATCTTAAAGACTTTTTCAAGTCTATTTCCTGGAAAAAGTCTAATTTACATGCTTCTAACGATAATTTTAAAAAGCGACCCAGCCATTCTGGATTCCTTGATTCCAGGGCATGGTCTATGGCTACATTATTAAAGACCTTCTTAATTTCGTCAACATATGGCCAAGTCTTTGCAGGTTTGTCATCATTTCTTTGCCAAAGAGTGTCAAAAATTTGCTTCCATAGCCTTGTGTCTGGCATCTCAAATTTCATCCTGTGAAAGTATTTTATCCTAATGCGATCCAGAATCAGTTTTAGGGGGAGCCATCCTAGTTCACCAAGGGTAGCCACTGCTGCAGGTGAAGAGTTGACCTGAAGTATTGATTTGGCCATGGTGTATTGAATGGACTTGAGAGAAGCCTCAGACTCTTTATTATTGCATTACTACACTGCACCGCCATGAGTAAGTGACGGAAGAATAATACTTTTCCACATGCTATTTCCGAAGCCAATACGGTTAACATTATCACGAGAAGACAGTATACTGCATAAGTAGCCTCGTAAACGAGAACCTTTTGTCGCTACTATATCTTTCACGTGTGCCGTGTCTGTTAGAGAATTCGAGATCAAAATGCCCAAATATTTGTACGATATGCATTCAAATATATATACACATCTCAAAGTTTCCATTTTTTTTTGGAAAAAATCTACACGCTTACCCACTACCATGACTTTAGATTTGTTGGCATTAAACGTCATTCCCCATTTTTCTACAAAAAAATGTGCAACATTTAGCATACAAATTAATTGGTCTTCACTGTCTGCAGTTATTAAAATATCGTCGGCATATAAAAGGCACGGGATATGTCCGTCTCCATAGGGCACCCCAAGATTTTTTCCTTCAAACATATCAAACTTTACTAGAGAAAACAGCGTAGGAGACAGAATGCATCCTTGCTTTACCCCATTAAGTACATCAAACCATGAACTTTCTAGGGGGCCAAATATTACCTTACTTTCCACTTTGTCATAAAGTAGTTTTGTCAAACGCCATGCTTTTCCTTGAATTCCCTTTTTCCATAACATTAGGAAGAGGCGTTCCCTGTTAACCGTATCAAATGCCTTCGAGATATCAAGGGAGGATAGCCACGTCTTTTGCTTGTTTGCTTTCCTTATGTTACATAACCCCCTGAGCCCAAATACTTGATCTTTCAATCTTCTGTGTTTTCTATAAGCTTCAAGGAGCTCCCCTCATATGCCTTCCCGCTCTAAATAATTCATAAACTGCCCCTCCATTACAGATGTGAACACTTTATACACATTAGAGGTAACAGTAATACCTCTGTAATTGGACAGTGTATCTTTTGGTCCTTCCTTGTGAATAGGCTTTATAAAGCCTTGAAACCATTGATCCGGGTACACTTCACAGGTTTTACAAAGATTGAACAGATCCACTAATGTAACAATTAAAGAAGAGCCACCTTGTTTAAGGAATTCTTTTGGAATTTGGTCGACTCCGCAGGCTTTATCGTTTTTCAGTTTTCGCACAGCATAACTTACATTGTCGTAATTAATTTTAATGTCAATACAGCCCGAAGTCTCACCTGTGTATCTGAAAAGGTTATTAACCCGAGTTTTCAAATTATCATTTACAATATTATTTTGCATACCATTCCCAGAGCCAACGTTTTTCCAATATATACCCTGCGGCAACAAACGGTTTTGGTAACATAAGTAAAAATTGCCCAATAATTTAAATTTTAGGATCTGATGGTTGATTGTGCGACTGCTTTTATGTGTGTGTGTGTTCCTGTGAAACAAGCAAAAATGGAATGAATCACATCATGACGCACCAACAAACAGGGGTTTGAAAATCAGAATGAGATCAAAACACCCGGACCTTTCCCTCCTTAGAAGATTTTCTCTTTCGCCAGGGGCCAAAAGTCTGTCGCCCTCCAGAAAGTCTGTTTAGCAGGCAACCCAGACCTCAGTTTATTTATTTACATTGCAAAATTGGTGCATGCTCCCAAGTGTGCTGCTATTTCCCGGCCGACCAAATCATACAGTAAGCAGTTTTCACATGTGGTCCTATTTGGTCAGTTCATGTATTTTTTCTTTTAAATATAAGAGAACAAAGTTATGTAACACACCCTTTTTGACTATGATAAGATGTATATGTTTGAATGATATTGTATATGTCAAGGTATGTAATCGGTTATTCCGCCCAAAAAGGCCGACCCTTTCGGGAATGGGCACCTCCCTATAGTGCGCTCTTTTACTTTCATTTTTGAAGACACAATGTCTCTCCACTCATGACTTGACAAGAATGCTTGCTAGTTGTAAACACTGATCTAAACTCCAGTCAGCCATTGCGATACATAACTTCTTAGCATGTTGCCAGTCAGCAGGATCAGCACATTCCAATCAAGTGTATCATCACATCCATTACAGATAAAAACATAATGTCCATGTATAAAAGCAGTCCCTCCTAAGAAGAAACTAATTGCCTGAACCGAAACACAGACAGACCACGTGTTGTATGTGACCGCTTCGAGTTTGACCTGGGGATGGCCTTTTAAAGGAAGGACTGCTGTATTTGACCTCCACTTCAGTTCCTCCCCCCCAAAGAAAAAGTGACCATACAGCAGGTGATCTTCCGCTGCCTGACACATCTGTCCAACAAATGTGACCACAAGAAGCAGCGTGGCTGTTCACAGCAGTGACCACATGCAACCGATGGGGACCAGTGTATTTGTTAGGATGTTGCATCTTATAATCATATTGACAGAGTTGATACATTTCAGTGAATTACACTCAAGGATATCATTATCCATTAGCCAAATAGACAGTGGCTAAAATGAGTAATTTGGCTAATAAATCTTGTAAGCTTCAACCAAATTGGCTGAGGTTATTTCATAATTCAATCAATGCTTCATGTATTTTTTATATTTCACTCAGTGATTTAGATTTATTAACAGTAATTTCAAAATGTAGATTTTGCTCAAGGTTTTGGCGAACATAATCAGTATTTGCCTAACCAAGTTTATGTTACTTAAGCCAAATTGGCTACAATTGAACATTCCTAATAGCAGCCCATACACTAATTGGCAGTATTGGAAAGTTCCAATCAACCATGAGGACACGAGAGAGAGAGAGAAGGGGAGAGAGAGAGAGTCAAAGAGAAAGAGAAGAGAGAGAGAGAGAGAGAGAGAGAGAGAGAGAGAGAGAGAGAGAGAGAGAGAGAGAGGGACGGAGAGAGCACACTATTAACATTTGAAAAACTGTTTCATGATTGACGTAAAATATGGAATATTTGATTTTATCTCCTTTGATTCTGTATGAAGACTACACGATGGAATAGCCACCATAAGTATATTCGCGGGAAATTAAAGCGACCATTATTGCTATCAAACATCCGCACTTTTCACACACAGATTTGCTTTCAAGCAAATCTGTGTTTTCTGGAATTAAATTTTGACTTTATGTAAAGATCATGTTTGTCCAAAACCTTTTTGTTGCGCCTAAAGAAAGTATCCTGTGTACGTTTCTTTCTTTCTTTTTTTTTTTTATCGTATCCAACGGCCTTAAGGGCATTTTTATTTGTAGCCTAGCTAAGTGTGAATAAAGCGCCCATTAATTGGACCACGCAGGACGTATTGCTCGCAGTAACATGCAATACCAAATGCTCCGGTTGGCAATATCATGGAGCAGTTGTAGCTCTATGGTTTTTCTCACTCACCAAATTAAAATGCGGTAGCTCTGAGTTGAACGGTAGAAAACGTTTCACAATAAAAAGTATTTTAATGTTTAGCAGAGTTATTACACATTTTTATCATTGTCATATAACTTCTATCATGGATGTATTATAGAGATATGTTTATTATCCGTCTGATACGTCCATGCCTTTATTCACATATCAGCCTCTCTCTCTCTCTCTCTCTCTCTCTCTCTCTCTCTCTCTCTCCCTCCCTCCCTCCCCCAACACACACGCACACACACAAGTTTGAGAGTAAATAATTCTATTAGAAGAGTCTATTTGTTACAAGAACATACATTTTTACACTCCTCCCAGCAGTCACATTAGATTTAGATGTAGAAGCTGCAATAGTGAGGATAGAAATTGAAGCGACCAATTGTTCGTGTAACACAGACCCTTCGGAGTCCGAAATGTCTTGCAGCTGCAGCGTATCCGTGACACATTTTGATTATATCTTCATCATCCGTATAACGAAAGATGGTAAGATTTTAATTTTTTGAATAACCTAAAAATAGGAGAATGTTCAGGATAATGTACCCCCGAATAAACATGTTTTCCTCAGTAACCCTTGTCATTAAGTGCTGAGACGACGCCATTCCTTGGTGTACATCTGAGACAAATTTTAATGCAATACGTAGCAAGACCTTTAGGCCATGTCTGTTCATCTTAAGCATCAACCATAACGCACATGAGTTGCAGGTGAATGCAAATACCATCTTGGTCTTCCACTTTTACTTCTTCCTGCGTGGCCTGAAAGCGAAGGTCTACACGAAGGTGCCTCCTGTTGGAATGCTGTTGAAATGCTCACTTTTAGAAGTCTTCATGATTACTACACACAAACACTACACACAAACACTACACACAAACACGACTTCCTAAGCCGATTTGAAAGTAAATTTTATGAGGTTTATGGGTACAACTCTACTAAAAGCATACTCTTCTATCATCACAAAAAAATAAAATTATTTACGTATCTCTCCGTTTCTTTAGCTATCTAAATAAAGTTCCTCATCTACTTTCGAGTCTTGGCTAAATTGATTAAATTCTGCAGCTATGTGGTAGGCCTATAACATCGTCTAAATATAATTGTCTATCAATCTATAACTGCTTACATGCCTGCCCATCAATCAATATACCTACCTGTCTCTCCACCTGAAACTACCTACCCGTCTGTCAATCTATAGCTACGTACCTACCGTTCCATCTACAACTACCTACCTGTCTGTCCGCCTAAACCTACCTACCTGTCTGTACATCTTAAGCTACTCGTCTTTCTTCTCCAGTTTCCATACCAAATTAAGAATCTAATAATTATATAACTAGATCAGGGAGAGAGATGCACATTGAAATAATTACAATAGTGCTTATGTATGAAATTTTGTGAAGAAGCTAATCAGTGTTTACTTTTAAGCTTCTCATTGCTTAGCATAGAGGCCAATGTAAAAAATAGAGCATAAAGCTTTTGCAGGTAAAACTAAAACCTACCATTCCAACATGAGGCAAGTGCATTGTTTAACCATGTCACGGCTATATCGCCGGCCGGAAATATATTTCTAGAACAAAAATTTCTTCTTTCATAGCAGTTGGCTGTTTGTGAGAAGTTTCTTTGCGACACAATAAAACACATCAATATAATTCCTCACAAATGCCAATCTCTGTATTGAGCACTCGACGACCAAAACCAACTGTGGAAAACTGAAGGGTGTTTTTCCCCGTAACAGCTCTCCTCAGATTGCCATTAAAAAAAATCTTTTCTCCACTGTCGTCTGCTTGGAAATGACGAATCTATTGGAAACAAAGAATCCACTTCGTCAAAGAGTGTCATCACAGCAATCGATCAACTCCTGGAAAAAATATAAACAAGAATTATATTCTGAGCTGACTGGGATAAAGCTCTGGTCCTGTAAATAATGAATTAGAAATGCATATTGAAAATACGATATGGCCACCGTGGGGCTATCTGTAAATACAAACTATAATTTTCTTTGATTTTAACATTTTGAAGCAAACAAAAAAAAAAAAAAAAAAAAAAAAAAAAATAAAAACATTGCACAAATTTGTATTAATGCGTTTTACACTGCGATGAAAAATCAATATAACAGGACAGATTTTCTGCACATCTTTATTTGCTTTCCTTTGACATGCAGATGATTACGAAAATGGTCATAACGTGGTGAGGGGGCTACGCCAATCTCTCACAACAAGGCATGCTTTCTTCAATAGAATTAAAACAAAATTAAACTTACCTGGTTGTATTTTCACATTCTATTCTGTTGAGTTTACTTTCGTTATCCCTTGGAATCTGCAATACCAAAGTGATATCCTTTAAAGTGATTGAGTAAAATGGTAATCCAACTGGTGTAAAAATATCAGACCTTCACAAAATATATGTTGATGATCCAAAATGTATCAATCCAGTAGAGACCTGGTCTTGCACTTGGGGATTATTGAGATTTAGAACCAATTTTACCGTGTTCTATGCCATAGCGTCCATCAAAATACGATTCATCCAGCAAAGTATTTTCTAAAAGAAATATTTACGCGTGTACCTCTTCACATAAGACAATGATAATGCGCACTCAAAGAAGTACAAAAATGATAAGTCTGAAATCCATAACGCATAGCTTGAAACATAGCTAGAAATAAAGGCTTGAAAGTAAACACAGTTTGTGCATAATTAAATACTTCCACCTTGAAAACATCATTCATCTATGAGATGCTCAGGGAGAACCGGAGATACGCACTCGTAAACCAAAGCATAACGCTTCCTGATGGAACATTATCATCTATGAAACCGACTTTTCTATTCCATAGCTTTCATACAAAATACGATTCACCCAGAAATTTATTTTTCGGAAACATTCATGTGTGTTCCCCCGTCACACAAGACCATGATAATGCACATACAAAGAAAGTACTTAAAGTTAACACTTAACGCATAAATATATGATTTACACTTTTAAAAGTAATTAAATGATTTTTATAATTCTAACCGGTGAAAATTAGATCAAACTTGAGTGATTCATACTATGTATATTTTTGTACATGATTTTACTGGGCCCGATTGAAAAACAGCCTTTCTGCTGAATCGGATTCCCAGAATAAATATATTCAATTATTATTATTATTATTATTATTATTATTATTATTATTATTATTATTATTATTATTATTATTATTATTATTATTATTATTATTATTATTATTATTATAAAGAAGTACCGACACCGATAGTCTTAATTCCTTAGTGCTGGAAATAAAGACTTAAAGTTAAAACTTAACGCATAAATATATGACTTACACTTTTAAAAGTAATTAAATGATTTTCATAATTCTAACCGGTGAAAATTAGATCAAACTTGAGTGAGTTCTGTCAATCCATCCATGAGATGCTAAAGAACCGGACACATGGGCAGATAAACTAATAAGCAGATAAGCATGGGAAAAATGCGAGACTAAATGGTAATACTGAGCAAACTGTAGCACTAGGCTATCTACAAATCTGATAGGATGACATTCGTAATGAATGTGTATACCGTAATTTTAATGGAAATATGACTATATTCTAGTCACAGATAAATTCAGTCAATTCATCGTTCTCCTTAACAGGTAATACTTTCTTCATGAATGAAATACGTCAAAATAGTCGAGTCAAATGGTAACCCAACCACAGTAAATATATTAGACCTTCAGAATATGTATGATGATAATCTAAAAAGTATCAATCAAGTAAGAGACCTGGTATTGCACTTGAGGATCAGAGATATTTAGAACCAATTTTAACGTCCTCCATGCTATAGCAAAATACAAAATACGAATCACCCAACAAAGCATTTTATGAAAGAAAGATTAACGTGTGTACCCCTTCACACAAGACGTAACACTGCGTACCCACAGTACAGATAATGATAATCTCAATTAACTGGAAATAAGACTTGGAAGTTAACAACTTTAACTCTTTCCCCACTGCATTTCTACCCAGGTTAACCTGTCGCCGCTAAATTTCTAAGCATAATTGTTCAACTATTTTGTCGAATTCGATACTAGATTTTGTATCTAAAAAGTTCTCATATTATTTATTTCAATCTGTAAGCAGTAGCAATACACATTATGGTTTTTGTTTTGCAAGGTCAGTTTTAAGGTCACAAGGTCATAACATTTGGTAGCTATCTTGGAATTAAAGATCTAAAACACACAAAGCAAGAGATGTATCTGACGCTGCCATTTATTTCGTCTAAAATTGATCCATCTTTGTTCCTTTTATATCAATCATTTATATTTATAGCAAATACAATAAATAAAGGTAAATAATATTATGTAAACATTGTTTTTCTCTTGTGTTACATAGGACTTTATGCCAACCTTGTCATTTTATACAGGGAAGCTAAGGGTTACAAACCATTTCCTCTTACACAAACCAACAGTTCATATCTAAAACTGTTTAAAAACAAAATTCATTGCAAATCAAAAACTACTTATGTACATCATGCACTCTCTAGTAAAGTCAGTTTCAGGGTCAGAAATCAGAATGTCATTTTAATGGTCAAATGTCACATAATTTGGCAGCCATCTTGGAATTCGACTGCAGTCGCACCCGCGGCCTGCAGACAATTCTACTACAGTCGCTTCCCGCGGTGAAAGATTTCATGCATAAGTAAATGATTTACACCTTAAAAAATCAATTAATAATCTTTGACAACTCTAACCAGTGAAATGTATTTGTGCCTCATTTGAGTGAGTTCTGTCAATCCATCTATGGGATGATAAAGAACGGAGACACGGACAGATAAACCAAAATCACAACGCCTCCTTATGGAAAATTACCATCTAGCGATGAAGGGTTCAATATGACGCACTGAAGTCACGTCTTTCTTGAACGTGGTATAATTAAAACAAAATTAAACTTTTTAGTTGCATTTTTTCACATTCGTTTCTTTTCAGCTATGGTTCATTTTCGTCATGCCTTGGAATCTACGTCTGCAATACCAAAGTAATGTACTTCAAAGTAAGTGTGAGTCAAACAGTCAGCCAATATCAGACGTTGAAAAAAAATAGATATTGATAATCTGGTATCCCCTGTGCACTCTTCGACCAGAACCAAACAAGGAAAATGTTTGCACGATTATATACCCATGAGAGCACTCCTCAGATTGTCATTTTAAAAATTCTTGTCTTCACCTGTCGTCTTGTGGTCTTTTAAAACAAGCATGGGAAAAATGCGAGACTAAATGGTAATACTGAGCAAACTGGCACTATCTATACACCTGATAGGATGACATTCTTAATGAATAAATTTCCGTTTGAATCTTCAAATGGCTATACACCTGTCCAGACCAAAAAGTCTAGTCAGTATCTGTAACAGCAATGCGGTCGATGTGTCAAGTCATTCAAGTTACAATGACACGTACCCTGATCATAGTCTTGACGATGTAGAAGATTGGGATTTTGAATTTAACTTAATCAGCAAAATTTTAGATGTTGTAATTTTGACGTATTTTTCATTGGATGCATCAGTATAACAAACCTTCAAGTCGAAGGTGCACTGGTATCTCTATCCATGATACATTCAAGTTATTAAACTTTTAAATTTTTGACCCCGGCTAATTAGCATAAATTTCCAGACTGTGAATCGGGCCATAGTTTTAACAGGTCCACGTGTATCACATCGCTATGGGCAAAAGTTGAAATAGCATTTTAATCTATTTCATATTTACAGATACATTCAACAGTTAAACTCCCATAATTAGCACAAATTTAAAGACTGTGGGTTGGGTCATTATTCATTTGGTGCAAACATTTATTATTCAGAAACATGTATACATCGTCTTTCAACAGCTTGTTTATGGCAATTGGAAAAGAGGGCCTGGCCCTAAATAAATTCTTCTCGCGGGAAAAGGACGAGACAGACAGGACGGCACGAGGCGCACGGAAACCAATCTGAAGGTAACGGGTACAGGGACGAGTCGGACAGAGTAGTATTAAATAGGATAAGTGATCTTGAATGGTCGCTTCATAAATCAGCTGTTCAAACTGCATCTGTAAATACAAACAAACGAATATAATGGTTCCTGATGGAAGCTTGAATACTCTCTAGAAAATTGTACTGTACAACCAGCATTTTAAAGTATGTATACATGTGGAGTGTGAAGTTTGTGTCACATTTGGCTCACTGAGTCACTGCTTTAGCACTCAGACAAAACAGAAAGCACTTTGAAGCAGAGTAAGGCTAGAGTGTAAGTTACCCAATACCTGATAGTTTAAAGAGTTTACTGTTAACAGTCAGTGTATTCTTGAACTGCTGAGAAAATATTATGGTTTTCGGGAGCCAGATAGGACTATATGAAGAGTGAAGGGGGCGTATAGAGATATCTCAGTATGTAGTTTAGAACGATGTATAGGGCAAGAGGAAAAGTAGTGCCACGTGTCTTCCGTTCGGCAGCTGAAATCACACGCACATTTTGCTGCATCCTTTACAAATCACACGCACATTTGCTGCATCCTTTACACCAATTTTGAACAAGTGAGGATTTAGCTTGCTTCCTAACGCAAGTGTGTGTGCTGAACACCTGTAAAAGGTTAACAAAATTGTACAAGTCAGAGAATTTTAAAGGTCGCACTACAGGCTGAGATAGCTTTGGTTTGAATACAAAAGCTGAAGAATTCCAGATATCTGAAGGCAGTTCAATTCACATGTTATGGCTGTGGAAGGAAAAATGATTTGTCATATACGTCAGTGCCGTCCCTGTTATGTGGGAGGCCATACATTTGGGGAGTATTATAGATCTGTTGAAGACACGGACAAAGGGGATCATAGAACACAATAAATCTGAAGGTAGGTTATTTTACCAATTTCCACATTGTTGTTAGTTGTGGCAGGGATGCGGAAACAGACGGAAAAATAAAAAAGTTTCCAAGGTATTTCTGCTTAAAGTAAATTTAGGCTCTTCATGGCATTAACCAGTTTTAAAGCTTTATTAGAAATATCAATGATATGATCAGTTCATCTTAGTTCAGAGCGTAAAGTAACACCATGGTGTTTGTGGTGCTTGATATCTTGCATGACATGACGTTGAAAATGACTAAAACTGTAGTTTGAAGAAATGTTTCACGAGAAATCAACATAGAATCAGTTTTGGGGGCATTAAATGTGACGAGCCAGTCCTTAGACCATTGGTTAATATCAGAAAGCTCCGAATTATTGTTTCTGCCGCTTCGACCGGGTTATCAATATCTAAAAAAGTATCATAAGCAAATAATTTAATTTTACACTTGACAAGATACACAATATCATTGATATATACTAAAACCATAAGCGACCCGAGTACACTTCCTTGCCATACACCTGCGCGAATCCTACCCCAACTGGAAGAATGTACCTTTATGACAACTCGTTGATAACGGTTACTCAGAAAATCTGAAAGCCGATCAAGTAAATTTCCCGAAATGCCATTTTTTGGTAATTTATACAATAAACAGGGATGCGAAACTTTATCAAAACGGTAATATATAATGCTACTATCCAAAAGCACAATACGAACTTCTTTATGGTGATCAATAACAAGACATATTGGTGATATAACAATATGAGTTGGATAACGGTTGAGTCACTGGGTTTTAAGCCGGATTGATGAGTAGATATAACCAAGTTATCATGATAAAAAAAATACAAATTTAAGAACTACTTTCTCAAATACTTTCCCGGTACAACTAAATGATGAGGCAGGCCGGTAATTAATACACTCATTTTCAAAGCATTTTTTATGATGGGGAGAAACATTTTCTCTTTTCTCAGATATCCCGCAATTCCTTTGTTTCTAAGGATAAGTTGAATAATTTCGTTTTTATGACCCAGATTTATTCATATTTCTATTTGATGCACTTGTATTATAAACTATGTGTAGAAGTTTAAATTGCATGTAAAATACTTTCCAAGATAAAAATATATGAGATATTTAAGACACAGTAAATGCATGACCATCGCTAGCTGTGTCATTTGTAAAGAGTTCTTCCTGTGTACACAGAGACAGATTCACTGTAAAGCAAACCCTCATTTCTAGTGTAAATTTGTTTTTAACGTATAAGACCTGTGTGCAACTTACATCTCGAGAAATATATCCCTTTTCTCTGACACAAGAATAACCATATAAGATTTAGGGCTGCCTAAAGACATGATGTTGTCTGCAGTGTGTCTTTTAAAAAGAGTAAATCTTTAAAAATTGTAATTGCTCCTTATTTGCATAATTTAGAACTTCCTGACAAGTTAAGGCAAGATGCAAAAGTCATAGATACAGTGCTCCCACTAATATTTAAAGTTGTCGCCATATGTTTTTTTAGAAGTGTCGTACAGCATATTACATTACAGAAAGAAAGAACCCATGGAAAACATAACGTCTGTGTTAAAACACAGAAGTGATAATCATAACGATAAGAGTAAAAGAAGAAAAACAAAATAAAGCAAAACAATTTAGTGCCACTCTTCAGCCAGGATAGGTAAACGTATTATATAAAATAGTAACGACCCATGGGTCAGAAATGGACTAGAACTTAGGTATGTACACGTTATATATGCATGTCAGTTTAGAGTATACAGGCAGCGATGCTTATTGAGAACAATTATTTTATCATGCAATTGCGTAAGGATGAATCAGGAGAAAGAAACCATCTGTGTGCATCCCATATTATCTCGCTGTACCGATGTTACATTACTGAAGGTCTGGGTTTCAAAGATCTCGTCCTGTGCAAGGATATAGGGGACAACCAGCAGCATGGCGCTTGTGACCACAATAGGATGGATTTTACCTTTATTAGGTAAGCTTTTATTAGAAAAAGATAGTATCAATAACTATTTAAAACTGATCAAAAAGAGAAAAAATAAACAGCGCACACACAACGCCTAAATATAAATACCTAGTCTTGAAAATAATCCAATCAGACCCACTTTATGAACATTAATATGTTTGTAAGTTTTATTAAGAGAAGTCCGGCAGATATGCATTACCACATTCAGTACTTGCTAATATGCGCCTTTTCTCTTAGCCCTCTCCGATTGCAAATATTAATTACAATATTAAATTGATAAATTCTTCTAATTATTGTACCATTGCTCCCTATCTCTTGCAACAGGTAACATTTTGCAAAACAGTAGTGTATTTAGTTTCAAAGAGTACAAATTTCAGTTGATTTTATCTGTCGCTGCAGGATATATAGACTGGGAAGACCTCGCTTGCCGGCAAATTTTCTTTTGGAGATGCTGTGCTTTGCAAAGTCATCGTCTGTGCTCCTTTCTCCCTCAATCTATTGAAGACGGCATTTCCAAGGAAAAATTTCCTCCAAGCGAGATCTCTTCAGTCTTCAGAATTAAAACTGCACTTTTTTCATTTTCGTAAATGGCGACAGGAAGATCCTTCACATTTGAAAGTTTTTCCTGTGACAGGAGCCATGTTTGCAGTAACTTGTGTCACCCTCATTGTCGCAACCTCACATACAAGACTGACTGTATGATTGGTTATTTGTCCATTCTCTTGAAGTTGTGGTTGCTGGTTCCAGCGACTATCACAGTTCAAAATGCGCCCAGAACCGCGTAGCCATCGTGCATCTCTTTGAGTGGACGTGGAAGAGTATCGCTGATGAGTGCGAGAATTTCCTAGGTCCCATGGGTTACTGTGGAGTCCAGGTAAAATATCAAACATACGACCAGTGGTATACAATATCCCTGATATGTATATGCGTAACGGTCAACGTCCCAGACTCATCTCTTTGGGCTCTCATGTCACTTCCCTGACTGTTTACATACATGTAACCTTTGGTTGCTTCATTCCTTTGTTGTGAGGTTTCGACATAAAAGTAAACCACTTGCTGCCCTGAACTAAGGCCTCAAAAAAAGAAAAAAAAAATCCCGATGTGGAAGGACGATTCAGCCAACAGTCTTCCGTGTGATATTATTTTGGGAAAAAGCAATCATCTTTCTTTATTCAAATTGTATATAAATCTTTCCGTGGTACATTTCAATGTAAACACAAAGTTCTATGTGAACACCAGTTTTTCGTTACATGATTGAGATGCCTGCTACGTGCATGCGTGTAGAAAGTTATTACTTTTTCAAGAAGCAAAATTGTAGTATAATTATCTTCACTGCGCGTTTTGCAGATAAACGATACAGCCATGCAATGTGTCTTTCCTTGTAATAAATGAAGTTCCATCGTGGTAATTGTCAAAAAGGTGTAAACTTTTAAATGCCATCAGAACAATAGCTATTAACAAGGAGGCTAGATAGAGATCTCTATCTAGCCTCCTTGCTATTAATAATCATATATTGTAGATCTCGCCACCTAACGAACATGTGATGGTGACGAGAGAAGCCATGCGTCCTTGGTGGGAACGCTACCAACCAGTTAGTTACAAACTTACCAGTCGAAGTGGCACAGAAGAAGAGTTTATCGATATGGTACAAAGGTGTA
This sequence comes from Hermodice carunculata, assembly GCA_964020975.1. Taxonomy (NCBI): domain Eukaryota; kingdom Metazoa; phylum Annelida; class Polychaeta; order Eunicida; family Amphinomidae; genus Hermodice; species Hermodice carunculata. The sequence continues at coordinate 8,024,876 of OZ026615.1, read as the reverse complement.
ACAGGGCAAATGTCAGGTAAACCATACAGGGTGAAATTATGACAGATTTACATATTATATAAATGAGGTAATATGAATATGCTTGAACAAGAACATGATTTGGTCAACATAACATGAAAAAAAGTTTTACGAAGAAGACCACAACCACAACCACATTTGAAGTAAAACGGGCCATATGACAAAATATTTCACAGAAAGTTGTCATTTTAATTTCACTAGCTTCATGGTGTATAGCCTGATGTTGTATATATTGAAGCTTATGATCATTTACTTGTAGTATCTTGATAAAAGGCGTGAATGCCTTACTTTTTTCATGTGTGTTAAATATGTTGCTAAGTTGGCTTCCCCAGCAAAAATGGGAACCTTATTTTCTGGGATATAGCGTGGATCCCAAATATAATCAAGCGAAAAGAGGGGATAGTATAGCGGAAGGACGGAAAACAAAATCATCCCAATGCTTACTTTTGGACGTATAATAATTGAGATAGGTGTGGTTAATTCAGCATACACATGGCATTTGTGAGGTTTGGGTTGCAAAAGTGTCGAAAGACTTTTCTTACTTTCGGAATACAAGATTTACACTTTAACATTCTTGAATTTACGCTATTTCGTAAAAACGTAATATAGTGTCGTCACATCTACCAAAGCCTTTCTGGAATAAATTTGATACACAAGAAGCCTTTTCGTATCTGATTTAAATTACTTTCCTTCCTCTTTGCTTCAACATTCATTTAATCAGCGTATTCTTCTCACACAATTATCTAATTTACCCGATTTTGATTTTCGTAGTTTGTACCATTACAGACATGCTTGATACCGAATATATCTAACCCAACACTGATACATTATTTTAGCTATTTCAGTGATAAAATGTGTTATGAATAGCGACTTACTTTATTTCGGTGTGCCGCTTCTCTACATATATGTTTGTATGTATTAGAAGCATGATCTTCCCTTTCCCGTCCCATACACACAGGATATATGCCGATTTAGTGGTGAACCACATGTCTGGAAAAGGTCGTAGTGGAGTTGGTACCGCGGGCAGCAACTTCAATGCGGATAACAACGATTTCCCCGGCGTTCCATTTAGTGATGCAGACTTCAATGGCAGGGACAAATGCAACAGTGGATCTGGCTCCATTGAGAACTACGGTGACGCCAATCAAGTACGCAACTGCATGTTGGTAGGATTGACGGACTTGGACCAAAGTAAAGAATATGTCAGAGAAAAAATTGTTGGATTTTTAAACAGGCTGATAAATATTGGCGTTGCTGGATTCCGCGTCGATGCTGCCAAACATATGTGGCCGCAAGACTTGAAAATAATTTTTGACAGAATGGACAATCTGAACACAGAATTTTTCCCTGCAGGAGGTCGTCCATTCGTGTTTCTTGAAGTGATTGACATGAGCAATGAACCAATCAAAGGTCAGGATTACACACACATGGGACGAGTCACAGAGTTCCGCTATTGTATAAAAATACGGGAACTTGTGGGGCAAATGGGAAATCTGCGGGGAGTCTATGATCCTGGTTGGGGCATGCTTCCTCCAGGCGATGCCTTTGTTTTTGTAGACAACCACGATAACCAGAGAGGACATGGAGCCAGTGGGATAATGTTCTAAGCTTCAAAGATCCAAGAAACTACAAATTAGGCGTGGCTTTCACTTTGGCCTACACATACGGATTTCCTCGTATAATGAGCAGTTATGAATTTGAAAATGATAAGCAAGGTCCGCCCCATCATGGCGACTACAGCACGAAACACGTGGTCGTCAATCCTGATGGAACATCTTGCGCAGAAGGCTGGGTTTGTGAACATCGATGGCGTGTCATGGCAGGCATGGCAAGCTTTAGTAAGGCTGTCTCCGGAACTGGAATGGAAAACTGGTGGAATGTAGGCAACAGCATTGCTTTTTCGCGTGGTAACAAAGGCTTCGTCGCCATGACACAAGAAGGAGGTCTGTCAGCCAGTATTTACACGGGTCTTCCTGCTGGTCAGTACTGCAACGTCATTACAGGTTGTCCAACTAACTCGGGATGCGCTGGCGAGACTGTTACCGTCGACAACAGCGGCAATGCGGAGATCAAGATTAACAGTTACGATGATCCTGTCCTAGCCATTCACATAGGTAAGTTTAGATCAGTGGGTATGATCGCCAGTGGCGTAGCATGGTTGTGTGACGAAAAGGTCCCTCAGAAATCAAAATATATATTCTTGACACAACAGATTTTAGATAAAGGAAACATTATAAATGCATATACACTGTATAAAGAAGATCAAACGTGTAGAAGAACACGCACCTACTCCACATATAAGAAGTCAACGTAGTTGTTGTTAATCAGGTGCGGATCCAAGATTTGTCAAGGGGGGGAGCTGAACATAGCAAGTAAGGCCGGGGGGCCGGGGGCCGCCCAGGCCCCCGGCGGGTCCAGGGCTGAGCCCTGGCGGGGGGTTAGGGGGGTGGAGCGCCCCCTAGCGTCAAACCGGAAATTTACAATGCATGGCGGGAAGTAAAATAGCCTGGCTCCTTGCGATTCGCTACTCTAGCTGGCTTATGCATTCACGTTGGGAACCAGTCTTCCTGCACCCGACGGAGGGCGCTGCAGTATTTGTTGTTGTTTTTGTGCCTGTCAGCCTGAGGATCTTTGACACCACGTTGATTAATCGACTCTGTGTCTTTGAAATTTGGAGATTCGGAAAGCTCGGACCAAAGTTGTAATGGGTACCCCCCCCCCCCATACTTTCTCGTGTGACCGGAGATGACCAACAATTTTTTTTTTTTTTTAGGGGCGGGGGGTGGGGTGGGTTGGGAGCGCGCGCTCCCGGCGCTCCCCCCCCCCCCAAATCCGCGCCTGTTAATTGCATCAACGAGTTTCGCAGTGTACGAACGCACAAGAAGAATGCTGCAAGTCGAATAGTCTGTCTTGAGAAGCGTCAACAACCAAGCGCCAAAGTTAAGAAATGGCTTTTGTCTTCACAAACACACTGCCAATACTACAGCATTGATCATTGCTTTGAAACTTGCACCCGTATATCTGATGAGGTTTCAGGTCTTCCATTGCAAGGTAGTTGTCCAAAACTTATTTGCAATGCCCCATCAGATCATGGGTCATTCAAAGTCGTCTTCATTCCAAATGACAGCCTGTTCAGGGACTTGCGTTGATGACATTCTGTACCTGTAGGTATTCTCAATGCGATGTTTGAAGCGGGCTTTGCGATTTCGGTTCTGTTGTTTTGATGTCATAGTTGACGACAATAAGTAGGGAAACCCTTTAACCAAGCCCAAGGAAGCCTTTAAACTCTTCCTATTGATTTTTTTGGTGAAGGGGCTGGGGTGGGGTGGAGGAGAGGTGCGGCGGGAGCTTCAGCGTGTGTTGGGCCTATTATTATCAATGCATATGGTACAACTTGATTGCTTCGTGAGTTATGCCAAAAAGAAAAGCTTGCATTCATAGATATTGAGCAACTGGTCAGTCCCGATCCTCTCCATATTAGTTTAAAATTAACATGTTCATGCAGTTTTTAACCTGTCCTGACAACAATCACTGGGCAGATACGAACCCATTCATACTGAAACCAAAGTCACTGCCTACTGAAAATAATGATTAGGGTTAGAATGTTGGTGTCTGTTGTAGGCAAAATGTGCAACCTATAGTTTTCGGCACAGGGGCAACCAGCAGAATGGTTCTCATCCTGTTCTGGTATATGCGAACCCATTAATACTGACCACCAAAGTCACTGCATGCCGAAAATAATGATCAGGGTTAGAATTTAAGTAGGCAGTGACTTTGCTGGTCAGTATGAATGGGTTTTCTTCTACCAGAATAGCATCAGAACCATTCTGCTGGTTGCCCCTGTGCCGAAAACTATAGGTTTTCACATTTTGTCTGTAACAGAAACCCGGCAGACAACTCCATGCATGGATATGGCAGTAATGTTGGGGTGTAAAAAGTTTGAAAGATACATTTTCTTAGATTTTCATAAAAGGTGCCGAATGACCATCGACAAAAAATGATTTAGAATCATGACAATATACCTATTTTTGGAAAGATAACATTTGTGATTCTAAAAATATTTTTCCACATTTTCTATTGTACGAACAACACTCAGCATTTTATACTTACCCTGCAGTCAGTTGATTTATACAAACAAGACAAAACAAAGACGAGAACGATGTACTGTTGCCCGTTTGCTGATAAACAGGGTCTGTCAATGCACAGAAAAGAAATAAATTGAACTTAAAGGGTTGTGATCCAAACATTTAAAATGTACAATAATTACATAATGTTAGACGTATACTATTAGAACAGTTTCTTGGAAGTCTAAAAATGAGAAATGAATGATGCAATGCAAATATACAGAATTGAATAATGCAACATAAATTGTTCAAAAACATTTAATGCATTCAATGTGCGTTACTATTTTGTAGCCATTGTATGTTACACGTACTATAATATGGTAGATATGTCATTTGTGAAAATATTGTTGGTAAAAAGTCTTGCTCTTTGAAAAATATGTACCATTTAAAATGGTACATATTTTTTCAAACAGCAAGACTTTTTTCGAAATTATGCACCTGAAAGAAATATTGATAGTATACTGCATATTTTTCAATCAAATTATTTATCATTGTTGTATGAATGTGCAGAGGCGATGGCCGGAAGTGGAGGCTGTGTAAGTGGTTCGGAAGGTCCACCGGTTCCCCCGACTCCACGCCCTGGAGAAACTCCTGCCACCAGTGCTGTTACAGCTGACGTTGGCTCCACCCTACCGGCCACGGCTCCTACGGGATATCAGAGAACCGTTATTTTGATGAAACGGCAAACGAGTGTAGGACAAGATCTCTTCATCCGTGGAGGCATTAGCCACGACCGTCGCGCTGGTAAGTTAAAAAAGGCCAACGTTGTGAAATTCAATAAGGCTGCGATTTTGATTGTCACGTCAACAAATTTCAACAAAGGCCTTGGATCAAGGGTTTTCATTGCTTGCCCAACAAGAGTTTTTTTTGTGCAAAATTGTTGATAAGTAAATCAACAGAATTCAAAATTTTTACTTGTCCTGATAGAATATAAACCTGTCCCCTACAGTAGCTCTTGCCTTAATGTCAAGCCCTGAACACGAATACTGTTGAAGTGGTGGGTTTTTCATCAATAACTTTTCCAGGTTGCTCCACTGTTGCCAGTTCAAGTCCTTGCGCCATCCCAATCCAACACAATGACCTCGGGAGTTCACGTCACTATGACGCCTACAATGCATGGAGAGTAGGCGATACAAAGCTTGACTGGTATGGCGGAGAGCCTGGCCAAGGGAGCTATAATGGTAAACAAGCTGAAGGAACACCAGGAGCGTGGACTTCCAGTGACCCCTCCCATGCAGGATACCAGCCACTTAATACGTAAGAGAAATGATTTGGCTACGTTGTCTGAATTGATGATATTTGTTATTATAATTTTTTTTTTTAAGGATCAAATATGACTAAAAAGTGATATTGACGCAGTCATACTAAGGGAAGGTTTTAAGGCGAATGCTTGAAGAAGCAAATAGTACAGGAAAACATGAACCGTATTTATAAATTCCAAACCCAACAATGACAGCAAAGAGATTCCAGAGTTACCGAAGCATCAACATTCATCTTCCAATACCAATGTGAAGAAACAAATTTCACTCCGGACTTGAGACAGGCAATCACCCATATAAGGCAACTGGTGATTTTAAACCGGTCCCTCAACGTTTGAAATATTCTTCATTAACTGCAAACTATAGTGTTCCCAAAATTTATAGACATAACCACTCAAAATCCAAATTTTATTACTTCTGCCAAAAAGAAAAACAGAACTGGTAGACCTGTCACTCTTTAGTTCTCCTGACTTGTCAGGAAAAAAAGCATACGGTAAGGGAGATTCGAAAGTGTGATGATCGAGAACTTTGTACTTATTGTTTCAACATATTTCTGTTATCAAAATCAGCAATTAGCAAGACGAAATAGGCTTATAGTCCCTCTGTCATTACCACTGTAATACCGTGTTCTTTTGATGATCTTGAAAATACTGAAAATCTCCAATTAAGACCACCTCCGCAAAGACGCTATTTCTATTTTAAGACAAATTCGTTGTGCCTGTTTTCTTGATCGTTAATTGCATTATATCCTCTACTAGGACCACTCCTAATCAAGACCACATTTTTACAGTCCCATGGACAGTTTTTTTTTCGGAGATTCCAATGTTTATTTGCAATTGAGTACAGTTTCTTGTTCATATCTGTCGCTTTTTGTACAGAAGAAATACTGGTTTGTTATAAAACACTATCGTCCATGTAATAAATGAAACGATTATAGATCGGAATGAAAGTGAAACTTACAAATGCAGATGCCGATTTATCGATAGTTTCTATTTAAACTACACTGAACTATGAAATTTCAATTATAATGTTAAGATATTACGTTTTATCAACAATTACTATATCCGTGAAACTGTAAACAAAATATTGTATTTAAAGTTTGATGACACATATTCCTCATCAATAAAAGTGACAGTAGGTGTACTCCCAGGCCGCTTATATTTGGTTGTTTACTGTTAAAATTTTACAGCTAGAGGTTTGAAAACACAAATTGTTGGGTAACTAATTTCAATTCAAAGGCAAAGACGAAACAAGTACATTGTTGCAAACAGTAGCTTTAATATTTTAATCTTTTTTTTTTTTTCTTTTTTTTTTTAACCAGATATGGTGATCATTATTGGATGATTGACATTCAAATGGATTGTTCCCAAACTGAAAATGGCTGGTTTGAATTCAAAGGTTTCCTGACCAATCATGGTTGGGAAAGAGATATTACTCAGGTGTCTTCTTGTTCCGGTTCTGTTGGAGGAGCCAGACCGTATACAACGAACAATCACATGGCACGTTGCGGGTACCTTAACTTGGTGGAATTTGACAGTGGGTCTTGCACAATTGAAAATATAAATTGATCCGTTAAGCTGTTACTCGTATATCTTCTTACAATAAAGTACTGACCCCCTTGTCTTTTATATCTCACACTTCCATGATTTTCTGCTGAACATTTGGTACACAAAAATGTAGGCCTCTCTGCCCCCCCCCCCCAAAAAAAATAAATAATAATAAAAAAATAATAATAAATAAACCGACCAACAAACAAAATAAAACAGTAATAATAATGATGATGATAACAATAATACAAATAATATAGTGATGATGATAATGATGATTATGATTATAATAATTTTAAGTTTCGAACCCGGATGCATGATAAATTAAACAGTAATAAAATGGGCTGCCCAATGATAGAATGCAAATGAATTAACCGCAAGAAAAAAAAAAAAAAAAAAAAAAAAAAAAAAAAAAAAAAACACTTTAGAAGACGTGATGCAGCATTTATTGATATACATTAATTGGATGTAGGTTAACGTAATATTGTTGTCAGATCCATAGGCACATCATGCGTGAAGTTATTTATTATGCCAGCTAGTTTGTTTGTTTACCTTTAAATTAGATTTTGAATTAGAATATGATAGTGTTTTTAACTTTTAATAAGCATGAAACAATACCATACATTTTCATCCCCCTGGTCCCAAGTTATACTGGCATGGCCCCAATACAAAGCCAACATACCACTCCTCTCTTTTTGAGCTGAATCGTGTCTTGGTGTTGTTGCCATTTTTGAAATGGCACGGGAGTCCTCCTTTGGCAAGTGGCATTGGAATCTACCAGAGCTGGAACTGGTGTTTCGTGCCCGTTAAAATCCACGTGTTCTCTGCCCGTTCCCCGACCTGTTCAGAGTTTGACGTTCTTTGTGCAACTTAGCAAACTTAATGATAGACATTTCCCTTGAACCAAAATTACTCCCTCCTTGCTGCTGCAAGACCGTTTTACATCCGCAGCATCGAGCGCTAATGCGTGAGCGATTCCATTAAATCTTATTTACATGTCAACTCTCTCTCTCTCTCTCTCTCTTTGTCTGTCTGTCTGTCTCTCTATCTCTGTCTGTCTGTCTGTTTCTCTCCATATACACACATTATATAAATATAGTCGCTGGGTTTTGACTATAAAGCTTCACAGATGAGACTCGCAAGTCCCATTTGATCGATGCAATACGAGGAGTCCTGTATCGCTCAAACTTTTTACCCTCCTCGCTCAAACGAAGCATGCGAGTCTCATCTGTGAAGTTGTATCCAGTTGCTCGATGGAGTTAATCTAATGTATTTGATGTTGGCTGATTCGTTCTCTCAGCACAGTTTTGAAGCCTTTAAACAAAAAGTTTGAGAAGGGTTTTCCATGTGCATGCGTTCTTTTCACAATCACATTAGGAAAAATGCAAGTGCCACCGGAAATTTGGCACGATCACATGTACATTATTGGTAGATTGCAGAAAAAATTACTGCCGGTAGGTAAGTGTAATGTTTGACAGTAATATTCTGTGACTTATCATTAAGTTTCCCGTATTTGTCACCATATCATAACACTTTCCAGGCTACGGCAGATAGCAATATCTACTCGATTACATGTAAATACAGAGGGCCTAGCCTTAGACAAAGAAAGTTAGTAATAGCAGAGTTTCCTGTGAAATAAGGTAATCATACTGGGACTCTTTGTCTTTTTTTGGTGTGTGACTAGAATTTGCATATTTGCAGTAATTTATCAAATTATTATGAGTCATCGAAAGGAGACATTCCTTCTGCCGATATACTCTGTCTGTAAATAGGCGTTTCTGCTGTATGGATCCTTATATTTGATGTCCGGGTTATTGTCCCAGGTTTATGTCTCCTAGGTAACGCACTGTTTGTCTGTGCGTGTGTGTGTGTGTGTGTGTGTGTGTTGGCGACATATGTTCAAATATTTACTCATACACATACACACGGGTTTTCGGTATCAGGTATATGTCAGGATTTGTAATGGTACTCTTCGAAATACAAGAAGTGCGAAAAACTGTTACCTTGATATTCTCTAAGCGCCAATAGAAAACTACGAGCGATCTTTTGCTGGATAAGAACTGAAGCTTGGAGCAATCTCTGTTGTGAGGTCAAACAAACCAAATATCTTTCTGAATTTAAAGCACTTTGGTGCGGCAAGACTGTTGTCCAAAATGTTCAGAAGGAATGAGTAAGTGAATTTAAATTGGCAAAGTTCAGCACTAGGTGCGGCAAGACCGTTGTCCAAAATGTTCAGAAAGAATGAGTCAGTGAATTTAAATTGGCAAAGTTCATCGCTATTCAGAGAGTTTTAAATTTTTGTAGACCTAAAAAAATGTTTCCTGAAATGCTACCCATCATGATATTTTCTACCTATCCTCTGTATTTAATTGAGTGTTGAAGTTGACATACTGCAGATGGCAGAACTTTATGCCGAATATTCCGACAGGGATACTGATTTGTAGTTTGGTAAGAAAAGTAAAATCAAAGGGTAACATTTGTCCACAAACACAACACTTACTATATTATATCCAAAATAAATACACTAATTTCAGTTCAAATTATGCGTTAAAATAAAATATCTTACCTACCTACTCTTTTTTGAAAGACATGCTACAGGAACCCAACACTCATCTCTGATTGGCTTTATTTAGTCAATTTGTGCCGATCGAGAGCACAATGCAACGACCGACATGGCAACCCATGAAAACACCCAATAAAATGAAACAACATCTGCACAATTTGAGCACAGTCTCAAGGCGATGGAAGAATCAATAGCAATTATTAAAAAGAATAAAATCTGTACACATACAATTGCCACCAGAGTCCAAGCATTGGGAATCAGTTACCCGGTGTTTTCAGCGATATTTCTAAAATTAAATTCAAGATCCATGTAGTAAAAACGTAGAACGAGGAAAAAGCTAAGACGGTCGATAACATAAGTTGAGGTTTAAAAAGTTCCACAAAAGGAGGACGAATAAACAAATTTGAAAAGATATCAGGTGTTCAATTATCTCCTTACAAGGTGTGAATAGATTACCGTTGTAAACCAAAGCCCATGCTTGAAACGACTCAACATACGACAGATCGTTCCAACAATGGACAAAGTTGGAACATTTTCCAAAGTCGTTCAAAATCGGCAATACCAGATTAATGGCACTGCCGCAGGACATGAAATGACACCGATGTTGAGAACAAGAGGCACTGGCCTGTAGGCGTATCTCTACAGAACTCAGGTGGTAGTTGATAGATTATCAAAAATGCAATCAAAATCAGACTGGCAAACAGGCAAATATGAGCCTCAAACAGCATTTACAGTCCACGGCAAAAGAAACCGGAGGGGTGATCATCTGCAGTTAAAACTAGAAAACCCTTCAACGCAACCGTTGACCGAAGGGTCCGCCGTTCGCTCAAATTAGGCCACGGTGACACCAAAATCTAATCATTTCATCTTGCCAGGTAGGGCAAGTATATTGCCAAATTTGAGCAAAATACACAGAGGCATTCTGTGGATATCGCGGTAACGAGAATGTGCATATCCGGACGAACGGACAACCGACACGCAAACACATTAAATGAAAGAAACTTGACTGACTGAGTCTAGTTTAATTATCTCCTTAGTATATATCATATACATATTTTTACACATCGCATACTGACAGTGCATATCATAGCGGCCTGTGTGAACTTAATAATTATCTAGATGTATTATTCAATGGAAAATCACTTGATTCTACGTCACTGCAGCCATGAAGTCCGAGGTGTCGGCGGATATTGTTCATAACACAAATTGCATCGGACTAATGGTTGGCTGAACTGTTTAAGTGAATTCTGTTAAAAGCAGAGCTAGTCTTGTTGGTCACCTTTACCATTACAGTAAGAGACGAAGCTAAGTGTTTACACATGACTTTCGCAGACATGCAATTACCCACAATGTTTACGATAAAATAAATTATGGAGCATGCATTATTAACCACATCATAGATCTACTTAGGTCCATGGTCACATTAAATATATGCTGGCATTTAAATTGTTTGTCCTGTCCAGTCAAAGGGGCCCACGTTTGAAACCATAAAGCTTTTGTAAGCTGCACGTTGCCACCCCTTCCAAATCTTTACAGTGAAAATTTTGAGCAGCTTCATATATTCACAAAAACAATTTCCAAATGTTTGGCTCCTTTGATAATTTGTAAAAGTTTCTCATAATATAATAAAACTAGGCAAGGTGTCGGTATAGTGTCAGTGTATGACTTTGCGATGTTAACTGTAGATAGGATTCACCTTTCATCACGTGAACCCAGAATCCTGACCTGCATGGACGGATGCAGCGATAGCTTAAAGTATTGATGGTGCTACATGTCGTACGGGGAGTGGGAGGGGGAGAAAGTTGCTTCGGAGGCAATCAAAATCTGCATTAACTCTTTTGGTGCCACATTTTGGTCTGACTCCAGAGCTTTCTTCGGTGCGCTTTGGGCGTAATACGCCCAAAGCGCACCGAAGACAGTGTTGACCAGGACTATTACACTCTATGTGACTATAGATATGCTGGTACTTGAATCAGGCCTTTTTGCAAGAAACATGAATCTAGGACCGATTCAGAGAAGTTCTCTTTTGATAATTCGACTTTAGTTGCAATTGGCGTTGGGAGAGTCAACATAAAAATTTCGTATATTTCAAAGCGCTTCCTTAACCTGTTAGTGTAATGTCCTCTCTACATTTTTTCTTAAATTTTCAATTGTATATGAAAAAGAAAAAAGCTCGGAGCGGAAAGATGTTTGTAGAGTGAATTGGAGCCCCTACATGTCTCGCCTGCCTGTTTGATCCAAAGGCCACCGACTTCCGGCCTTACGGCAACAGCCGAAGAGTCCCAAACAATTAGTAAAGGGCCTGAAACTTTGTCAAGCAAGCAACGGAATGTCCCGTTGAGAGACGATGTCTCAAACGCTTCATGGCTTGATAAATTGGAGCCTTTTTGTATACAATTCAAACAAACCAGAACGTATTTCCTCTTTTTGTTTTCGTCTCTCTCTCTCTAATATATAATATGTCACGATATAGATGCATTTTTCAAAGTTCTCAATGACTGCTAACTGACAATCTGCCTTCGTGCAATTTGCAATTAAATTTAACCGGAGTCGGTTTGTAGTTTAGAGTTAAAAAATTACTGTGTAAAGGCACGGGAAATAACTCAATCTATAATAACTTGCTTTTGATTCAAAGGAAAATAACATAGATTAACTGCGAGCTGTTAATGTGTAAGTATTCTATGCAAAAAATACAATTAAGACGAGAATAGGAAAAGTAACCGATGATTAGAGAATAGGAAAAGTAACCGATGATTAGACGTTTCATATCCAAGTGCCGGCTAACAATTGGTCCCGGCTCATAAGAATTGAAATTCACAAAACATATCACTTGGGCCATAGCTAACAGATACACTCGAGACATGTTGTGGAACAAAGTACTTATTGCTGCTAAAAACATCCATTGACGTGCTACCGAATGTTATTGCTTTTTCATACAGGCCTACTCTAATTTGAATCGATCTCATTTGAACTTGTGTATAAAAAAAGTGTAGTTTTTATCTGCCATTGAAGGGAATCGTTCAATGCGACCGAAATCAATTAATGAGACGTGGATGCCGAGATATATTTTATATATATTATAACATACACTGTCAGGTATTATTTTGTACGGAAGTAGTCTTTTCTGAAGAAAAGATTTTTACAACCAATGTCCAGTGTCTCGATGACAGTAACCAGATGTCGATGGATGTAATACTCTGCAGGTTGCAGTCGACGTCGAAAACAGCATTCAGGTTGTGAATGATGGCAGTAATGACAAAGATCACAGACGTTGCCGTTAATGGCAGCCCCCCTCCCTTCTCTCCACGTCCCATGGCACTCAGGTTATTAACAGGAAATAACGAAAGTCTTCGTACGCGCTCTTTCATTTGAGCCTATGTTGTCTTCATTTATTCTAATGTTTTGTTTCCTGTGTCATGCAAGACTTGGCGTAAATTACAAAAAAAAAAAAAAAAAAAAAAAAAAAAAAAAAAAATGGCATATATTACCAAAAAAAAAAAAAAAAGTAATAATGTTGACCCCTCAAATTTAAACTGTTACAAGGTACGGTCAATGGTTGAACTTGTTGCATTATTTGTGTGCAATAATCACTGAATACATTTATCCTACTGCATGTACATCACGGTACCTTTGCGTCCAAAGTGTTATGAAATGTGAAGAGCAGATAGATTCCCACCGAATCCGGATGCAAATTCAGCACTTGCCCTGTGCATAGGGTTATACGAGTAGCCTACTTGTACCCGGGTTGACCTGTTCACATCTTGAATCACATTGTCTCGTGTTTTCACAGTTTTGTTCTGTAGAACCTTGTCAAACATTCCCTGCAATTGTCTGTTTTGTGGCGCCAGAGACGCTCTTCTTTCTTTGTTCCTTTTGGTTAGCTCTAACAACTCTGAGGAGCGCATGACCGGCAATGTATCTGACCTTTCCCCCGCATTAGCCAACGCATCCGTAGAGGTCGACTTCTTTGCCTTTTTCAGAGACTGCAGTTTTGCAATGGCAGGAGAAACCGGAACTAAATCAGAAACCATACTCTCTAAAAGAGACCCAGGCTTATTGCAGTTACGGCTGCATGAAGGGTATTTAGGAATATCCTTCAATATTTTGCGTACTTCTCCCATTGACTGTGATTTTGAAGCCATCTCCTCAGCTGTTTTCCTCGGTCGGCGCACCGACTGAATCGCTAAAGGATCTCCGACCCAGAAATCGCGAATGAACACCACTGTCTGGCTACGTTGGCCAAGATCGGGCAGATTTGCTGCCTCTGTGTTTTGCTGTGGCTGTGGTTGACGCAAATCGGCAATGGTCTGACTTCTCGCCATTACAGCGGGAAACAACAACCCAGTGACGGGTTTACTTTCAGAACCAGTCGAGTTCCTCAAACTTCCACTTACCGGGCTTTTAGTTACTTCTACACCCATAGTGTCCTTCTTCGTGTTCAATAAGTTTTCAACAACACTTGAAAAATTCATTTTGTCTGTTTTTATGGGGGACTTGTCCCTCCCACTGGACGACCCATGGTGGTTGGGGTTGAACGCTCCGCTCAAGAAATTCCCGCCAATAGAGGGCACGGAAGGTACATTTGATTTCCGTTTTAATCCTTGATGTAGAGAATTGACATCTGAAGTTTTGTCAATTTCTTCTATAATTGAAGGCAATGTCGTCTTTTGCTTTTTTAATTCCTGTGGCGTTTTTTCCGGAGACTTTTTCGCCTTGCGTGTAATCCAGTTCCACTTAGCACGCGTTTTAGCTTTATCTTTTTCTTTCAGTTCAGTCACCTCCCTTTTCATTTTGTATACTTCTCTCTTTTGTTCGAAGATCTCATTGTTCAAATGAATTTTGGTGTGCTTTCTTTTCATTTCCAGTTCTTGCGTCCATTTGTGAAGCTTCATGTCCTCCACCGTATTTTTATCTCTTGCCTTCAAGAAGGCCTTGAATAAATTGTCCCAGTCCCCCATAGTATTTAACGGCGTGTAGCGTTCAACCACTTTTCATAGTTCACGTGAGGGATACAGATGTCTTGTGAAGCTTCTGTCAGCTTTTCAGTCCAAGTTATTTAACCATCTATTCATACCGCCACTTACACTTCCCCACTGTCTCGGTATAGGAATCAAATGTGTCAAATTAACAGTATACACATGGTACATTTTGACCTTTTGCAGCCCTTGGCGACCAACTATTGCAATATTTAAATACGCTAATATCTCGGGGCCAATGTGGAAAGGCGTAATGCGCTTTTATGTACTTGAGACATGTAAAACATCTGACTGGTACCATAAACTCAAGATATGTATCAGGTAAACTGTTAAAGCCCATGTTATACAGTTTAATCTCGATTCTACATGAAAGGCGGGCCTGTGGATTTAACCTGCATGTTTAATTTTCCGTCCATTATACGCAAGATTGTGTTCGCTTCAGTGATTACGATATGAAAACCTGAGCGGTTCTGAGAAGTATTGCCAATATGCATTTCATATCCATGTTGTAAGCGAAAGCTCAAGCATGCTGTTACGTCTGCTCACCCTACTCGTCAGTATTAAATACACAGAGACTAAAAACAGGTCCAACGAGAAAGGGAGAAGTCTACTGTCGACATTAATCAAAATAAGGGATATAAATATATTTCCACAAAATTGTGTAAAATGACACTTGTAAGTGTTATAAAAGTAGTGTAACATGGGCCAATATAATGAAGTTGCGACCGACACAATTTTTGTTTCTGTTTTTCCCTCTTCAGACCATTGGTTGTACAAGGCAAAATATTATTATGAGCCTCAGATCTCTTCCAGTCTGTCAGTGTAAAGTCAAGTTACCATGTTACACGATACAACATTGTTGGACACCCGGATATTCAGGAAAATGGCGAGTATCCTATGGACAATCTAATTGATAGAAATGTCATACATCTGTATTTTAAAGTCAAAAAGGCAAATTATGTGAGTGAAGGAACAAGTATCATCGCCATGTGTATGCATATAATTATGTTGTGCGGTGGACAGCACCCACGGGTTCTTGCGCATTTGAACTACTAGCCGACTGCTGCGTACAAGCAACCTGGATGCAGTTGAAATGTGTTTGCGAGAAGGGGGGGGGGGGGGTCAGTACGCTGTAATTATTTTTCTAGAGCACGCTGTAAGGAAAATAAAAATCTTTCAAAATTTAGGATAGTACGAAGTACGTAAAATAAGAGGGCTTCCAGTATGCAAGTACGGTAAATAAAAAGCCCCAGTACACCAGTACGGGAAACCCCTTACCCACCCTCTTGCGAGAGTATTGTGGATTTCCTTTGTTACGAGTGTATATTTCTCGGAGAACATGGTTTCTTGCCCAGTAACGACGTAGAGACTTTGTTTGACAACATGTGTCAAGATTTTTTGGTGAAGGCTTGACACTGACCAGCCGATACCGAACAGAAAGGAGTTAAAATGGTTCTAAACAATGTAGGCCTATATATATTTCTGTCTGTTCGGTTTCACTTAAACTTGGACGCACCACAGGGCTATCCCCGATCCTCCGATGCCCCGGATGTGAAGGGGTAGATTTCCTAATATAATTATAATCAAGTTATTTTGCATCACAAATCCATTATCCGTCAATGCTCTATTGTACAACATAAAATTTGTTGATGTAAAAGCCTGATGCAATCCAGGCCCAAACGGGTGTATCGTACTTCAGCAAATATCAAAGGGAATGTTTAGAACTACTGGGACACAGCATGACCCGACTGCGTGTTTGAGGTGTACGTCACGTGGGGGAATGTTTGACTCCATCCATCCAGCCGCCCAACTCCGTCATGTGAAAGCAATGAAACGGAACTTCCTTCAAAGCTAACATCGCTGCAGCATCCTTGTTACCGTTAAACACGTCAAGGTCTTAGAAACAATCAAAGTTTTTTTGAGTTTCTTTTTTTTACTATTTTTTTTTTTTGGTTTCTGATTTTTTTGTTTCTTTCGTTTTTTGAGAATTCGAAAACATAACTGTGGACTGATAAACTACGACCAATAACATAATCTCAGCTTTGTTGGGAAAAAGGACAAAAGTTACATATGAAATTGAGGATTTTTTAAATTTTAACTTTGAAAATGTTGATACAGTTTTCCTGTAATACAATGTGTGAATTGAAATTGAATGCATTTTGTAAAAATATAACTATTTCTGTAAGGATAAACAAATACATCTGGCTTTCAGTTATCGTATACAGCCAGGGTTCACGGGCACCAATGTCATCACTGACACTGCTTTGCAGTGTACATATCCTAAGAAAATTAATCTTTAACAGTGTTTCCTAAAATGACATTTTACAAAGTCGCCTGAAAACGCCATGATTTACTTACTAGCACAAAATGGAGTCATTTAATATCGCAGGCTACAGGAGTCATTTAACTCCATCTCAGTGCATCATACCACACATTTGGCACATACTTCCGTGTCGCTTCCTTGCTTGCGTTTAGCCAATAGTTTTGTAAAAAAAAAATTGTCATTATTTGAAGCAGATATAACGACGACCCTGCTCTTTGCATTGGCCAATCTTCTACGATCCGTATGACGCCATTGCATGTCACCGGTATGCATTATATCATTATGACATAATAAATATATAAGCATATTTTCTGAGAAAAATGAAGACGCCCGTTGGCTCAAGTTTTACTCTCAATGATATTGGCTCTTGCGCCTCACGCACTCGCACCTCACGCACTCCAAGTTTATCACTGGTGGTACCAGATCTGAGCTCAATGCCTATATATCCTCAAAATATAAACAGAACAAAGCACTGGTATTAATTATCAAAATTCGAATACGTAGATTGTCACTTCACTAAAGCTATTCACAGTGGACAAGTAAGCACCGGCTTGAATACCTAAAATACAGTTTATAATTGATCAGACATACTCTCTTTATATCATACCAGTTCACACAGCGCCCTTCTTGTCCCTTCAAGCATTTCCTGGGCAAGGATAACGTCTGAACGTTACTTAATCTTTGTCTTCTTTTAACTCGCATGAATTCTGTGGTTGTAGTAGCACCTTTTAAGATTCTTTCATACTTATTAATAAATTCCCAGCGAAATGATACTGAAAGCTAACATTAGAAACTACGTTTAGCACCAGAGTAGGCATCTAGCCAGAATAGAACCAAACCTGTAATAATCTTGATAGAACCCCCCCCCCCCCAAAAAAAAAAAACAAAAAACAAAACAAAAACAAAAACAGAAAACACCCCCCCCCCAAAAAAAAATAAGCATATGGCAACACTCAACCCAGTTTACGAGGAAAGGGGTATAGTGTGTTTCTGGTACCAATTTATGGCTCATTTCTTTTCTTTGGTTTTGCCACACATTTCCAACTGAAGGCACTTCTGTCAAGCTTGCTGTATACAGAATTTGCATTCTTCCTGTATTTAGAATTTGTATACCCTCCCATTGAGGGACACAGATCTATCGAGTACTCCGGGGACTGCTCGGTGTCCACGAACGAACACGAGTTCATTTTGTCAACCAAGTCCGAACTTTTTGGATCATCCGGCTGCGGTTGCATTGAGACCGCGGGCGATGTACTCTTTCCTTGCGACGGGCAGAGGGTGGTAAGATTGGAGGGTTGAACAACCCTGTTCTTCTGTAGCTCGTCCACAGCAAACATAGCAACCGACTGGTGCGAGCCAGCGCTATTGACCTGGATCCAAGACGGCCCTTTCATTCTCTTGTACGTCTCAAAAACCCTGAAAAAGGCAAAGAATCTGGGTTATAGATTTGTGATCTGGTAGCAAGTTATATAAGCCTAGTTACTAAAAGTTGAGCAGTTGTCGGGTATTGATTACAAATGTCGGAGAATTCAGGGTATTGTAATACCCGGCCCCATCGGGCATTAAACATTCTATGGATTGGGACCATTATTTAGCTGTCCGTTTAGCAAATTTAACGAAAAGTACAGTTTAAATGAAGTTTAGCACACGTTCAATAAATAAGATCACACGTATCGTGCGACTTGGAATAAATTCACTTAAAATTGACAAATATGCGCCGCTCAGGCGAGCTGTCGGCAGGGTAGGGCATCTTTCACTGCCACTGCCACTCTGTTGATCCCTCTACTAGGAGGAAGAAATCGAGCATTACTAAAAACAGACATGCATTACGTAACTTAACAACGTCGATTTGCTTAAACAGTTGAAATGACAAACAATTAAAGAAGACTGTTCCATACAGCAATTTTTATGTTTAAAAGGCCTTATTCCAAATTATATGCGTCATGAAATAATTTGTTTGACCACAAGACATATTTAAAATTCATGAAACATTCCCTCGTAAAAAAATCAAAAGGGTGTTTCTGTATGATGGTCTCACTGTATTCCAGGGTTCGATTTAACAGGAGACAAACATAGAGCAATAACTGCTATATGCAAAAGTGAAATTAAGGTGCAAATTACTTCTTTTAGAGAGCACTGGGTTTTCAAGCGCCAAAGGCATGTGACAGAGTTTGAAAACTGGAGCAATTTGTCAATCGTTAATGTCAAACTTACCCCCCCCCCCCCGTTTATTCCACTATTGTGTATCTTGTGTACTGGTAGTTTTGAGCACTCTATAGTCGATAGGTACCCAGAGATGTTTCTGTACAATTTCAAAGTAATTAGCCAAGCTCTTTTCGAGAACATTTTTACTTGAGCTGATTTGTGAGTCAGGTGAGCTTATCTTATCTCCTTCGTCGGCGTCCGTCCGTCAACAATTCACATTTTCGACTTCTCTTTAACCGTTGGTCGAATTCACCTAAAACTTGGTGGGGATGTACCTTGGGTAGGTCTCTACCAATTGTGTTCAAATGGTCATTAACCGAAACCGCTGAGGCTATTGCTCTGAAATTGCAAAGGAAGACTTCTGGGGACCCCCAAACCTTAATTTGTTCATCAGGTCGCGCTGCGACTTTTTCTATTTTCTAAAGAATTTTTGAGTGTTAAAGCTATTTTTGATTTCTTCTCAATCACTTATATTCTTTTGAAACTCGGTGGAAAGGTATCTTGTGGCAGGGTCAAACAAAAGTATTCACTAGGTGACAATTAGTCTTTCTTAAGACCCTTTCTTACTCAATTCGTTATAAAACAAAATACTAGTAGCTAATGAATATTATAAAAATAAATGAAGGGGCGGTCATAGCGTCGAGCCAGAACAAGCCAGGCCGCGAAGCGGTCCTGGAGGGGAGTGTTCTTCACTCCTCTCCAGGACGTACCAAGTGTTCCAATGCAATTTCGAAGTAATTGGCTTAGCGGTTTCGGAGATTTTTTTTAAGATTCCAAAAACTCAACTAAAAATCACTGGATCATGCCCATTTGTATAACATTGGTATACACAAACCCAAGGTACATCCCAATCAAGTTTCAAGTAAATTTGGCCAAAGGTTTTGGAGAAGAAGTCGCAAATGTGAACTGTTGACAGAGGACGCTGAAGACGGATACCTTGATTTTCATACATATAACATGTCCAAAAATTTCAAGAGGCTAACTTTAAAATTGTTGATGCTCTGGTGTTGTCAAGCAAATTGTTTACGGACGGCTGAATTGTTGGACGGAATGACGGCCGGCCGGACATAAGTGATCGCATAAGGTCTGCTATCTATGGTCAGCAGAGCTAAAAAGTATCAAGAAATAATAGTTTTCCCATTTTCGGGGCGGAAATTTCTGTGTTTTAACATTTTGCACTGCACTGCAGTTACGCTAATTTTGCATCGCTTTTTTTGCAATGCGATGCCGGACATATTGAACCTTGGTATTCAATAGTGTTTCGGAATTTGTACAACCAAGCAGCGATATTCATGAATTCAAAAGTAGATACAACTTTTTTTTTTTAAATTGTAGTTGATGATGTTACAACTACGCAGTAGTAATTCTAGTGATTGTCTTTTCTTTGTATACATTTTTTACTTGAAATGTTTTTCTTTCAGTGCAAAGTGTAAAATTGTAGCAGGGCCCGGTGGAAGAACAGCCCTTCATTGAACGTGTTATCCTGGGTAAATATACTCTAATAAATAAACAACCTCAATGACAGAAAAATGCATTCACATCATTAACACCCCTAAGTGACATTAGTCGCCACGGCCTAAACGAAGTGGTGGTGAAAATAAAGTGGTATATTCAGTATGTTAACCTTGGCCTTAGAATTGGATAACCCACCTTGCGTAGGCTGATCCTTGAAGCAATATCCCAACCTTACGAGCTGTTTTTGCCAACTAGGTACTTAAAATTGGGCAGATTTCAAATGAGTGTGTACGTGTTATTTTTGCTTAACCCCAAACGAGCGATTTCCATCAAACATTTTAGGAAAACTTTTAAGGAATAATAAGGGCTCTATCTCTTGTACAAACAATATAATGTATTTTTACAAAGCCCACAATGAGCTCCACCAAAGACTAGCAACGATATTAAAATCCAGACTTATCATACATGCCACATTATTACGGTTAAATGGAAATGAATTCGCATCAATAAGACCCATGTGTTTCCTCGGCAGAAACGTGCCGGTAGAAGCAAAGTGGCATAACATCAAATGGTTCGTGTCTGAAGGCGGGTGGGTAGGGCATCACAAACTCGCACTAAAGCAAGATATATAATATATACTGGAATGATCACATTTAAAAAGAAAAATTAAAATACATTTACCAGCTGACCCCTTAAGACATGGCTGTTTTAATAAATGTGGTCAAGCGTGAAACGGTAAAAGTGCCCCCCCCCCCCTTTTACACGCTATAAGTCGAAATACGCTTACATATTTGGAGGAAGTTCGCTGGAACCCTTGCGGGCTCTACATTGTTTCCGTGAAGCCAGAAAGACGACTGCATCTGGAGACAAAAGGTCTTCTGGCCAATCATACACGTGGTTATCCTTTGGTGGAAGGTTGGACACCCCGCGCCCGACTTCGCTGACGATGGTAAAAGCAGCTGTGCTGTGCCAATACCTGCAGAAGGTGCATCGGCAGTGATGATACGTAAATACAATTTAACCCACAGCCCGGTAACTACGACACAAGTTACTGTTATGTAACTTGTGGGTCCGACCGAACAACAGCATTTGCTGAACCGGATTCCCATTATTACTATTACTATTACTATTGTTATTGTTATTATTATTATTATTATTATTATTATTATTATTATTATTATTATTATTATTATTATTGTAATGATTCTAGATCCCAGTTACAAATAAATGTACCTTTCATTTAAGTAGCA
The DNA here is from genome assembly GCA_964020975.1 of Hermodice carunculata. Lineage (NCBI taxonomy): Eukaryota > Metazoa > Annelida > Polychaeta > Eunicida > Amphinomidae > Hermodice > Hermodice carunculata. Next base: position 8,003,156 of record OZ026615.1, on the reverse strand, counting down.
GAAAGCCTATCAGAATGAAAGAGAATGGTACGGCTCAACAGCTGAACTCGCTTCCGGCCGACTGCGGCCAAAACGCACCTAGGCAAGCTGTTTACTTAGTCTCTAGGCTAGCACTGCCATCAAAAAAAAAAAATAATAATAATAATAATTGTGGTGCGAGTGAACGTCATCATCGAAGTGGACTTTTTCCATAGTTTTTTTTTCTTACGACACGTCATCAAACACAAATGTTTCACTGGACTATGACCTGCCGGTCCTGAAATACAGAAAGCTGCTGCAGTTTCAGATAGAAAACCTGTACGTCAATGGAAAATATGATCCAGAGATTAAGAATCTGTAAAAAATAGCGTACTGGAAAAAATGCATAAAGAAACAAGCATTTGAAGCACAATTACCAAATGCTAAAATGTGATATTTCACGTATTTCAGCACACTCTAAACAATGTCTAAAGTTATTGATAAAAAAAAAACAAACTATATTGATGTCACTTTTATCCATTAACGTTTTTGAAAGCTGAAACCTTATGTAATTTTTTGAAGTCCCATAAAAATACAAGCTAAATGCAAAAAAGTCCCCCCCCCCTCCGTTAAATTCGGTTCAACCACACATATCTACATTAGTTCTTTTTGAAAAAATTCTTCACTTCATGGAATTTGTGAAACATTGTTGAACAATCTGTAAGCGAGTTTATTCAGTTTTATCTGCAAAAACTGAAATGTTGATTCACATGAGAAAATATTTAGACCGTTTATAAAACGCACTTTTAATTTGCGTCAATTTGTTTCAAATTATGGCCATAAATATACTTTGGTGCTTCTCAAGGATTTTTCTGCGCGTCTTATCCAGCAGAATAGACTGTCAAATATAGAAACACATCGACAAAACTTTGGAAGAAATGTTAAATTCAAACACACTGCTTACCTATCTATCAACACGGGGCCATCATGTAGTTGTCCTTGCAGATCATATGCCAAAAGGTAGTTGCCGAGAGAGTAATAAGCCGCCTTGAGGAGTTGGTCTTGTTGCTGGATGGTAGACTTCAGGTGACGTATGCTGTCGGGGGGAGACTTAATGTACTTAGCTCCAAGAAGCTTGCATATTTGGCGACTTTTTTTCGACTCGTCTAAAAATAAAATCGACCGTGAATAGTAGTGTCTTATTTTGTTAACCTTTTTTCTTTAACGGATGAAGCCTGACTGTGTTAATAAATTAGGTTAACTGTCCATGTGTTGCTTATTTTCATTTTTTTCTTCAATGAAATGGTCTGTTATGTACATGGATGCACATCTGAAGAAAGAATTTTTCTTCTGTGTCATAATTTATACCAGTTTTAGGATTGCAAGTCAGCGACGATGTTATAATTTACGAATTTTTTATTTATTGATTTATTTATTAAAATATATATTTATACTGGGTGGCCGATTCTGTTAAAAACTGTTCTTCCATCGGGCCCAGGTTACAATAAACAATATTTACGAACATAGTATAGCACAGTACAATACAATATGAGATAATACAACATATATTCAATAAAAGAAATAAACAGATCAGATATAAAAGTACATGTTTAAATACAGATACCAAGAAACACAGCTTAAAACATGAACATGTATGACTCTCGTTCTTATGCCTTAGAAAGGTATTTCGTTTTAAAGTCTGATAAGTCATGGGCTTAGCCTTGGCTAGTGGATCTGGCGAGGCTACTCCAAATAAGTGGTACTTTGTAACAAAGGGATTGCTTGAATTTTTCAGTGCGTGGTCGCGGGATATGGAGATCGCCATTTCGGCTACTTCTGGTATTGAGGGAGAGAGTAATATCACGACACACCACATACATTTTGAGGGGTTGCTGAAAATTTCGACTGACAAAGTTGTATCTACAAGCGCACAGCCATGCAGCGGAATTTCATGGCAAACACTGAATTTCAAAATAACAATTCGTCAAGGTTTCCGTCTTTATTTTGTGCATTAGCATTGCTAAAAAAATCTATGCCAGGACACCCAACCACTATCAGTTTGTACTCAGATACTAGCACATGAAATTAAAATATAATCACCCATACTTTGGTCCATAAATTTGTTTCAGTGATTTATTGATTCTTGTTCTTAATTAGACGCCTTTTTTTTAATAAGACAAGTTTTCATTAATATAGAACAGAGTTTGTCAGGTATCCGATGACTGTAGTTAGGCTTGGCCTGTTTTCCAAACGTTTTCTTTTCTTGTTGGAGAATAAAAAATAGGTTTGAACCATCACTGTAATCTCGCTTTTCCACAGAACGAAACAACGTATCGTGTACTTCAATCAAGGAGGCTACACCATCATTGGTGCGGACGCCTGGGTATGGGTACATTGCGAAAGTGTCATCGTAATCTATCAATCTTCAGGAAACATACCTTAAAATATACATCTGAAACCACCATCTCCTCAGTGGAATAGAATACTATAATCCAATTAATGCCAAATGAAAAGTGTTAGAAAAACATTCAAAGGCAGAGCACAGTAACTAGTGGTCGACTCGTTTTGCCACTGTCAGACAGAACTTTAACACCAAGAATACTTGGGGCCATAGTTCCCCAGGTGAGGAGCGTTTATACCTTCACTCTGAGATTAATTGGCCTATGCCCTATTTTTGCCCAAAAGAGCAGCCTTTAGCTTTGGATAATTATATTGCCCTGGTATAGATCACTGCTTGGTGTCAACAAGCCTTCATAACAATTCAAGCCAAATTAACATTAAACTTGCTCACATAGTTACCTTATTCTTAAATAAGCAATTTAAAATGACGATGATGGCTTTTCTGAAATGGTCAGTCCCTTTGTAGTGTTATCTTCATATTAACTGAATGTAATACCTCATAATTTGTCGAAATTCGACCAAGAACAGTTTAATTTTGCGGGTAGTCGGATATATGTTTCCGAACTGGAGTACCCAACGATGTGGCCTGTAGGTATCAAGGAAACTTTTGTCGTTCCTCTCATAAATCCGTCTAACAAAACCTTGTTGTGACCATTTGATTTATAATCGCTATGACTTTGTAAGTTTCCAGCTTAGCTTTAATGACTTGGTAGGTATATCTCTAAAACACACAACTGTTCTTCACTTTTACATAATTTAATATCATATCTGCAACTCATTTAAATACGAATGTGTTTTGCATCTTATTAGTTTGGTACTCAGCAAAGTTTCTGTTATGGGGTAGATATAGGTTAAAGGTAACTTGGGCCCAATATTTGTATTGGAATTAATAAATTTATTTGAGATTTCCAGTTTGTCAGTAATGTCGCTCTATGCTGAAAGCATTAGGAAAACTTTATTTCTTTTAATATGTCATTTATTATTTAATACTAAGTCCCATTGATTTCATGTTTGTAGTTGTTAAAATAAGTTTCAGTATGTTTCTTTCCACTATCATTACCATGTTGTAATATTTTCTCTTAGCTCTGGAGGTTGTCACACTCAATGCTTTCATGTGAGCGTTATTTTTTTTTAAATACAGTGAAACCTCCCTATACTGAACGCCCAGGGGACCGAACAAAAGTGTTCGGTATAGGGAGGTGTTCGGTTTAGGGAGGTTTCCACATTGTGGCCTCATGTCTTACCAACCGTGCCATACAGATACCAGCTGAGATCATTATGGTGGGAGATACTCATGTTAACTACATGTACATCATCAAATAAATGAACAACAAAGAAATAATTTTTGATTGTTTTATCATTTGGGAAAGATGTACTGACTATGATAGAGCAAAGTTCAGATGTATACATGCACATGTATATATAATTGTTAAAGAACATTATGACATATAGTGTATGTTCATACTGAAATAACATGCTTACGACCTTGCACCTGCAGAGCTGTTGCTCATTTCAGTCTACTGGTACTCCTTGAAGTGAAATCCCCTGGCTTTGGTGAGACAAACATAATGACTTAATTTGTAAGTTATTGTTCGTTAGGATGATTAAAGAAAACACCCAAAACTGCTCCAATTATCCCTGAGAGGATAGGAACAAGGTGCTGAGTGACATTGACACTTTCACCCTACACTCTGTTGTTGCCATCTATAGAAGTGACAACAGGTGTTCAACAGCTTGCTGTGGATTGTTTCTATTGCTGCTGGTATAAGCAATAATTATGCCTGTCTCTGAAGTTAATCTGGTCAGTTTCAGCCTTATCAGTAATTACTCCCTGCAAATACACAAAAATATGCTGAATGTGTGTTCAGTATAGGCAGGTTTTTTGGGAAAATGGTGTTCATTTGGGGTGTTCATGTTCACTATAGAGAGGTGTTCAGTATAGGGAGGTTTGCTTATAATGGAAGCATATGGGAAAAAAATTGGGACCGAGAAAAAGTGTTCGGTATAAGGGGGTGTTCGGTATATAGAGGTGTTCGGTAAGGGAGGTTTCACTGTAGTTTCATATATATGTCATCTTTTGCTTTTTATTAATTTTATGACATTCTTTTCACGTTTATATTTATTATAGGTTACTTTTTTTTCTTCTCTCTCTCGGTTTTTTTTCCTATGTTTACCTAAAGCGGTGTACATGGTAGAGTGCATAACACTATACAACTCATTTTGGTCATTATCTCTCTGCTGGAAGAAAGTACTGGCTTGATGCACCCGATTTGTGCTACTGGTCGAGCTTGGACCATTAAAAGCAATCTGGTTTATTTGTCGTCTGCCCGTCACATTTGTACACGGTTGTTTACATTTGACATGAGCATCACATTCACACGACCACTTTTGACCGACAAGGCGGCCTTGTCAGTCAAAGCTTCTGCGTCAGTTATCTTGTGACCAGGCCTTTACGTACCATATTTATGCATGTGGAAAACAGTCAGTAAATGTTCCACTGCCGACTGTCAAGTTTTCTCAAATTGCGGAGCGACACATGATCAATATTTGGTTAACTAAGGCTAAGCAGTGCATCTCACCTGGGTCATCGAGCCCTTCAACTGCGATGATAGGATGTCTGGGGGTTAGCGCTTGGCGATGACTCGACTGTTTTTCTATTAAGTATTTCGTCATCGATACCAGCTCGTCGACTCCCTGAATGTGACGACACTGCACGCAGGACGGATGTTTGAAGCATAAATTAGAAAAAAAGTGATTTACTAGTTTTTTATAATGCATTTACTGATTAACAGATACTATTTATTGTTTACCTCAGCTCTTGAACATCAGAAAAACCTAGTATTAAAACTAGAAAAGATGATTTGCTTCAAAGCAAATCTGTGTGCTTTCAAAAGTTGCAAATATTGAATGCTACAACTTTTGTCCTTTGGTGCTGTACATTCCATTAAGCTTATGGCTAGATGAAAATTTCAGAGTCCAAATGACCTTGACCTTAAAACTTTAGAGGTCACAACCGTGGTCAGCTGACCTAAGTTTACTCACAAAATCAAAGTTGCAACTGAATAGACCTGTGTTGAGCTAAAGCTGAGCGCATATGGCATTTGGAAGTATTTTAAAGATTTCCCTTGCCTGAAGAACAATTCAATAAAAATATAAATTTTACTAGGGCATGAAAAATTAAAGAATATCTAGCGAGAACTTAAAAAAGAACATTGGTACTTGGTGGAGAAGATCCATGATAAAGAGCATTAGAATGCCCATAGATTTACATAGTAATCAAAAGGGCAGGCGCATTTACTGGTAAGCAGCACATTGAAAAAATCTTTAATCAGAAATCCACAGCAGTGCCACCTAGTGCACAACCTTGTTTGACCCTTTCGCAAAGAACATACCCACAAAGTTTCCGCTTAATCTGAGCCATGGTTCTGGAGAAGTCGAAAATGGCGAAAAAAAACACACACAAAAAATCATTAAAAATACAGCGCCATCTGGTGAATAAATAAAGAACTAGGTGTCCCCAGGAGTGTTCCTGTGTGGTATACAAGCAATTGAATCAATAGGAAAGGTGCATTTACCGATAAGTACCCAAATTGAAAAAAAAAAAAAAAATCGTTAAAAATTAGGAATCCACAGCAGTGCCACCTAGTGAACAACTTTGATTGACCTGGAAGGAACATATCCACCAAGTTTCAGCTTAACCTGAGTGACGGTTCTGGAGAAGACCAAAATAGCTAAAACACACAAAAAATCATTAAAAATAGAACAAAGCAGCATCATCTGGTGAACAAATTCAGAACTAGGAGTCCCTAGGCGTGTTCCTCTGTGATATCAAAGTAGTTGGGTGAGCGGTTTCACAGAGATTTTGTCAAGATTTTTTTAAAAGAAAAAAAAAAAACCCTCATAAAAAATCCGAAAATCACTGTGAGCGTGACTATTTGGACAAACTTAGGACAAACCCACCCAAGGTACATTGCTACTAGTTTGAAGTGTATCTGGCTGACGGTTTCAGAAAACAATTCTAAAATGTGAATTAGCTTTAAAATGCCCATTGACTTGCATAGTAATCAATAGGAAAGGTGCATTTACCGAAAATACTCGAATTAAAAAAATCGTTAAATATCAGGAATCCACAGTAGTGCCACCTAGTAAAAAGCTTTGCTTGACCCTTACACAAGGAACATATCCACCAAATTTCAGCTTTATCTGAGCGATAGTTCCGAAGAAGTCGAAAAGAGCAAAAATACACAAAAACAAACAAACAAACAAACAAAAAAGCCAAAACAAAACAAAACAAAACAAAAAACAAACAAACAAACAAACAAACAAAAAACCTCACCCCCAAAATAAAATAAAAATGGTAGCACCACCTGGTGAACAAATTCAGAAGTAGGAGTTCCTAGGAGTGTTCCTCTGTGATGTACAACTGATTGGGTAAGCAGATTCGGAAAAAATGATTTTTTTTAAAGATTTGCCCCTAAAAAGAAAAAAAAATCATTAAAAATAAAAAAAAATCAATGGAACATTACCATTCGAAGTAAATTCGTACAGACTCACCCAAGGCACATTGCCAAAAAGTTTGAAGAAAATCTGGCTAATGGTTTTGGAGAAGAAGTCGATAAATGTATATTGACAACGGACGAAGAGCGATGACATAACCTGTGCTGGCTGACAAACCTGCTGAGCTAAAAATGTCGTGTTATAATAACTACAATTTGAGCCCAACACGATCCAAATTGGATAAAACTTGATAGAGTTATGGCTTGAAGAAAATTTCAAATGGTAAAATGACCTTGACTTTTGAACTTTCGAGGTCACATGTACAGTACAAAAATGTGCAGCATTGCAATACCTACAATTTGAGTGCAACATAATCAAAAGTGAATAAAAAATGGACGGAGTTATGGCTAGAAGAAACTTTCAAATGACAAAATGACCTTGACCTTTGACTTTTAGAAGTCACATTTAAATTACAAAAATGTACAGTGTTACAAACATATGTACTGAAGTTGGATTGGTTTGCTGTACCTATATTAGTTTTGGAGATATTCAAGATTTTAATTTTCAAATGGCCCCAATTTGCATAATTTTCAAAATCTCTTTCCAAAAACTCCAGACTTCATGTATGGAAGTTTGATTGTTTAAGTAATTTCTGGTAACTTGAAAAGAAAAATTACTGGTTCTTCACAAAAATATTTTCCACGCAATTTGTTTTCTTAGAATGTAATAGGCGGAGACCCACCTGAGGTAGATCCCCATCAAGTTTGAAGGGCATCCGACCAAAGGTTTCGGAGAAATGGGAAATGTAAATATGACGGACGACTGACCATCCTAAACGCTTAGCTCACCATGAATCGTCATCTGAGCTAAAAAAAAAAAAAAGTGGCAATATGCAGCGTGGGGACACAGGTCTGTCTATCAGAGATGTCCAAACGTAAACTGACAAATTGAGGTCTACTATTGAATAACTGGGTTCAGAGTAAAGGTTTCGGTGCCTTTGTCCTCAGAAATGTGAAAACAATAAATAAGATTAATGAATGAAATGCCTGCAGGTCATATGTTGGAAACAATGTCAAGAAGCTTTTTATAGCCCTTTCAGAGCCACATTTTGGACTACGTCAACAGCTTTCATCGGCGCCCAAAACACGCTGGGGAAAGGAACAGGATTCTAGAACCCTTATTATAATTCGGAGCTGCTCGTTTTAAGGAGTTCGACTTCAGTCGCAGTGTCGCAGTTCGCACTGAAAAAGTTAACTTGACTGTGCAGTAAGGCCAAGCCCTTACGTCGGGGTAGGTGAACGCCTCCCTGGTGACCATTTTTATAAACGGGGCTTTCAGTAGAAGAGGTTAATCCCGCTGTCAAAAAATCGCACTTGATTCCACATTTACCTGTCTTCCACGATGCACACTCATTTGAAAATATATAAGTCTCTACCCCGGCAAAAAAGTCGTGTTCAACCAAGCTATGGCGGCTTGGTTGAACACGACTTTTTTTCGCGGGGTGGAGACCCCGCCCAAGCAAATTTGTCCCGACACTTCATTTGAAGACTATCATACGCAGAAACTCCCAACTTGGCATGATTAAAACTCTATACATAAAGTCTTATCTTTTTATAAAGAGGGGTGACAGTTTAGAAAATTATGCAAATTAAGGTCATTTGAAAATTTTAATCTTGAATATCGTCAAAACTGTTATAGGTAGATGTGCCATTCCAACTTCCATTTATAGGTTTATGCTGCAGGTGCATCCAATGAACCACAAGCAAAAGTTGTAAAGTTTTCATTTATGAAATTAGGGACATTTCAAGTTTAAATGTTTAATATCTTCAGAAATACTCCACACAGAAGTGCCATAGCGAGTTTAATTTATAGGCTTGTGGTGTTGGTGCATCCAATAAATTGCAAACAAAAATGTTGTAGAACTTTCCTTTATGCTAAGTAGGGGTATTTCAGGTTTAAATGATTAGTATCTTCAGGACTATTCTCGATAGAAGTGCCATTCCAACTTCAATTTATGTGTTTGTGTTGTAGTCATATCCAATGAAATACACGCAAGAGTCTTTACTTTATGCTTATTACGGGCAATTCAAAAGTTTAATTGTTGAGTATCTTCAAAACTATACTTGATCAAAGTGCCCTTTCAAATTTAATTTATAGGTTTGTGCTGTAGGCGCATCCAATAAACTACAAACAAAAGTTGTAGAATTTTAATTTATGCTATTTTTAAGGGCATCTGAAAAAATAAATTTGAATATCTTCAAAAGTATTATCGTTAGAGGTGCCACACCAACTTCATCTCATGGGTTTGTGCGGTAGGAACATCCAATGAACCATAAACAAAATTGTAGAATTTGGATTTACATGTGCACCTGTAAGGAGGACTTGAAAATTTTTAATGTTGAATACCTATTTTCAAAACTTTTATGCATTAATGTCCCATTCTGGCTTCACAGCTTGGTTTGTCCATCATCAATTATGTCCCAAGCTAACCTCTCGGAACCACTAAAGCTTGAATCGCTGAACGATGCGTGCCTTGGCCTTATAAGTGAAGTCAAAACAATGCAAATTAGGAACAGCAATAGCAGACTTGTACAAATTTGTGTCAGGCGATATAACAGGCCATGGTCTGTGATCAGCAGTCAATTACAGGTGTGTATCACTAGGATTTGTTCTTTGCACTCATGTCAGATATAAAACTTTTATACTACCACATCACGACCATTTTGTCATGAGTCCATGCAGAAGTATCAACAGCGGTCCATAAATAAATCAAAGTTGCAATAAAAAGTGTACCTGTTTGTTAACTGATGTTTGACATTCTGTTTTATTAAGAATTCTTTTTTCCTCTCTGGCACTTCTGTTTTACCTACACATTTTTCATGCCAAGAGCCTTATTGTGCTACAGTTGTGTTTTTCTTCTTAAATCTAATGTTTTCTCCAATGTATATTTTCCAATTCCGGCTCGACTGTACAGGGCAATAAAAATCCTTTGTAGGTACACAGACGGAATTGCTTTGAAACAAATCTTCCATTTCTTGTTTATCATATGCTTTTCAAGGATTATGCAAAAATGTGATTCATCTCTTTGTTTACACAACAGTTATCACCCCGCAATTGAATTATTTGAACTGAAGTCGCTATCTCCTGTTGTGTTTCACCTTAAATATTGCAAATTTAATAAAGGTATTTCTCAAATATTTGCAGAAACGCCCAAGTAGCAGATAAAAACGTAAGTGTTCCATAATATATCTATATACACAAACACAATGTGCGCTTTTGCGGCAAAACTGTTTTGTTTTGTCCAGTCTCATACAAGTAGTCCAGGATTTAATTTTAAATAACACATTTTTGGTGCATCAACTTGCAATTTTCCACTAAATAAATTCAATTTTATGTTACAAATAATGCAAGTAAAATATTTTCATCATCATACATTCGTCTTGAGAACCCAATGCATTACTCTTACGGCACTACAGCGCCAACCAGGACAAATAAATCTCTGTCATGTTTGTTCAAATGGTCACATTCCACCGATTTTTAACGTTTTTACATGATTTTTTTCTTTTTCGCTAAATTTGAAAAACTAAAGGACTGTGACAGTCATGTGCTCAAATGACCTTGGGTGGGCAGAATGAGGTGGTCCTGTGACTTTCGGAATAATATAAAAGTCACCGTTGTGTCAGACGATCAACACAGTTTGAAATATCAAAGGCTTTACTAACACAGTTCAGGTGTCATCATTCTTCAACAAAAACTGACGGGATCCACTGGATGACTTCTCCAAATCCAGTCCCTGTCTTTAGACTGCATCTTTTATGTAGGCATCCCCTTTTACTATCACTTTTTTTGGAAAGTTAATGTTAGTTACCCCATCATTAAAGTGTGTGTGTCAACACACACTTTTCTGTTTTTCCTGAAATTCTTTCTTTCTTTCTTCTTTACCAGCAAATTTGTCCGACACTTTTCTCGGATACTATTATACATAGAAACTCCAAACTTGGCATGATTGTACCTCTATACAAGGAGTTTGACCTTTTTATACAGAGGAATGAAGGTGTTTAAAATTATGCAAATTAGGGGCATTTGAAATTTTGAATCTTGAATATCTTCAAAAGTATAATAGAGATGTCTTTTCAACTTCTACTAGGGGGTTATTGACCAGTGCGCATCTAATGAATCTAAAGCAAAAGTTGTAGCAATTTAAATTATGCTGATTAGGAGCATTTGAAATTTTAAAACTTGAATACATCCAAAACTATTGTAGATAGAGATGTCATTTAAACTTCTACTAGGGGGTTGTTGACCATTGTACTTGTATTGAATCTAAAACAAAAGTTGCAGCAATTTAAGTTATGCTAATTAGCAGTATTCGAAATTTTCAATCTTGAATATCTTCGACACTTAAAATACAGATGTCATTCGAACTTCTACCAGAGGGTTGTTGACCATTGCGCACCTAGTGAATTGAAAACAAAAGTTGTAGCAATTTAAATTATGCTAAATAACACAATTAGAAATTTTAAATCTTGAATAACTTCAACGTTTTGATAGCTAGAGATGCCATTCCAACTTCTACTCCTGTGTTATGGAATAGTTGTACATTGCCATACCAATACGCTTTGAAGACACACACACTGATTTGCTATGCAGCAAATCATCTTTCCTAGTTTTTTTTCCAATTTTTTTAACACATTGTTCTGTGTCAAATGCATCGTCAGCTGGATAGACACTCTTCCAATAGATTTTATTTTCACATTCCCGCCCTCTGGGGGCAAAGTGACAATATAATACAGAAGCCAAAAATGAACACGTGGGAAGACTCAGGAATATGCTGAACACATGCTAAAATATAAACATAAATATTAATGCAAGAAATAGTGATACCAGGAGGGGTGTCCTTCGTGTAAATGATGTGTAGCTGACCCACCTGAAGAAACGCTGCCATGACATCGGTCAGGCAGTGAAAAACTGCATTATTGTCCCGATGTAAATAGGCTGGGTGACAAGACGGTCTGGGTATGACAACCAACCGCTCGTCCTCCACTCGTCCATTGTCTTCTAGCAAAACCACGCTCTGTATAACTCTTCCGTTTCCCAGTATTTGACATTTGAAATAAGCAGCTTGTTCATACTTTAAACCTAGATTGTGAATTATGCTGTGGTGATTTTTCACCGGATGGTCTGCAGGAATAATAACCGTGAACCCCCTCTCAAAGAAACTTTTGTTATTCACGAAGAAAGAGAAGTTGTTTTTGATGATACAACCTGGTATGAGTGAATTCAACTCTTTCAACAGTTGAGAATTTGCTTGCAGGTTTTCCCATTTTCCACGTTTTTTGTTCATCGGGTTGTAGCCGGTGATAGAATATAACGTGCCCTGTGGAAGTATTGAGGAAAATGTGGTCGCTAAGTCCCGGACGGATTCGCCAGTGGGACACAGCACCGTCGAATACTTTTCATCGCAAAAGTACAAGAGTCCACGATCGAAGTCTATTGCGGAGACACTTTCCATCCAGTTGATGTCATCCTCTTGGTCCATGTTGGTGTCTGAACAAGTTTCCTCCTCCATGAATTAGCTTGTTTCCATTGGGCAAAATGTGCCCCGATCGAGACTCCGATGGAAGCCACAAAACTGTTTCTGAACAGACAAATTGACCGCTCAGCTGTGTTGCATCAGCGGGAGTTCACGTGGTCGTGGAATGCACCTCAAATATAGGGCAACACAACAATCCCACTCCACCCAGTTACATACGTTTAAATAAATCAATTTGACACAGAAATAAAATCTAATATGTAAAAACACACTCGCGGATGCCCCTTTCCTCCGCGGTTCTGAACTGGAACGCCGCAGGCCAAGCCAAGACAACAGATACACCGCAAGGTCCAATTATATTTTCCCTGCTGTGCGTTATTAATACATGTATGTTAAATTTCGTCTTTTTTAGCCACGTACGTAAAACTTCGAGGTCATGCACTGGAGTTCACTGACGCTGTACTAAGTTAATAGATTTTAGAAAGTTCAGCGTCCTTGGTATAGACAAAAGTCATCGTTGTCATGGCAGAACTAGAATTAGGGATGATGGCAAATTCCCATAACAGATAGGACAAACTGCAAGTGCATTGGCAGTGGCATTTCCTCATCCTAATCACATGTCAGGTTGAACCGGGTGTCACTGCGAGATTTTCGTATCCAGACCGTACTATACTATTTCGTAAGGGATGAGGGTGGGGGTGAAAAACATGTTTTTTTGTTTTTTTTTTATTATTTTATTTTATTTTCACAATGATTTTCTAAACGAGTTGTTAAAATAAATTCCATTTATCTTCATTCAGGCACATTTGGCCTGAGACACATCAATAGTTTCAAAGTAATTTGTTACTGTTAGCAAGGCCAGTAGCAGTAGGACATGAACATACATGTGTCGCCCATGTCCCATATGTTAGCAAGGCCAGTAGCAGGACATGAACATACATGTGTCGCCTATGTTCCATAACTTAGCAGGCAAGCAAAGAGACATACCGACACGGACACAACAAGCAAGTGAACTTGCTGTTAAGAAAACCGGTATCTCTCCGCCTCAGTCCAACGTGGGCCTTGCAAATAGGTGGTCAGCATTTCAACCTTACATATGTTTCTGCAGTATCTGTGCACGACTAGAACTTTTCCTTCTAAATGTCACGTTTTCTGACTTTTTTATTTGTTGAAAGAGAAAAACATATGTTGGTCAAATAAGAGCGCTTTCAGTCTTATACCTACCTATTTTGACATTGGACATTGGATATTAGGCCTATGTGAAACGGGGATAAAATGAAGTAAAATGCAATGTGATCCAATTTATTTGATCCAAACATTCAGAAAAATGACATCCCACCAACAAAAAGGAAATGTAAGAAATCAATATCAGACAAATATGAACCTCGGACTACTTTAATGTAGCCATTCCAAGCATATAATTGGCTTGTGAAATGTGGAACAATACATCACATGTCACAATTGTAGGCTGCGGGACATGGTTCGGATGGATGGTTGGGACGGCAGAAACAGAGATCCAGACAATTTAAGGATAGCTGCAGACGGCACGCGGCTTTTCCGGAGAGGGGCTCTGGGTGAAGCGCGCAAGGAGTTGGGGAGGGGGGTGGGTGGGTGGGTACGGGTGAAGAGACTGTCACCATCCCCTAAGGGGAGCAACAGTCTCTTCGCTCTCGGACTCCTTGCTCGCAAGGAGTTGGGGAGGGGGTGGGTGGGTACGGGTGAAGAGACTGTCACCATCCCCTAAGGGGAGCAACAGTCTCTTCGCCCTCGGACTCCTTGCGCGCTTCACCCCGAGCCCCTCGAAAGGGCCACTTTTACATGTCCGCGGCTTGTCAAAGAAAGGCGAAAAATATGACAATGTATACATGTACATGCACGATTTATTTATTTTGTACCAGCACTTGTTGAACTGTCCCCTGCCTCCTGTCCAGGGCACCCAGAAAACGTACCACTGGAGGTGGAGTTTCAGTGCGGGTCGCGCGTGTGGGTTCGCGGATAAATAGGCTGCGGAGTGTCCCGATTTGGAGCTCTGGAAGTCAGCTTGGACTTGACCTCCATTTATGTCTGTGTGCCAACACAAACATTCTGTTTTTCCTAGAGTTCTTCATTTCTTCTTTTCTTTACTGCTAAATTTTGTTCGCCAGGTTTCTCGAACTCGATTAGACTCAGAAACTTCAAAGCTGGCATGATTATAAGTTTATACATGAATTTGTGCCTTTTAATAAAGAGAAGAAAATAGGTTGAATATTATGCAAATTAGGGGCATTTGAAAATTTAAATCTTGAACATCTCCAAACTATTATAGGTACAGGTAACCAATCCAACTTTAGTTCATAGGTTTGTAACACTGCACATTTTGGTAATTTACATGTGACCCCTAAATGTCAAAGTTTAAGGTAATGTTGCCATTTGAAATTCTCTTTTAGCCATAACTTGGTCAATTTTTACCCAATTTTGATTATGTTGGGCTCGAAGTCTAGATACAGTTACACAGTACATTTTTGTAATTTACATGGGACCTCTAAAGGTCAAAGTTCAAGGTCATTTTGGCCTTTATAATTTTCATCTCTAGCCATAAAGTGGTCAATTTTCATCCAATTTCAATCGTATTCAACTCAAAATTCTAGGCATTCTGACACAAAACATTTTTGTAATTTTATATGTGACCTCGGAAGGCCAAAAGTCAAGGTCATTTTAGCCTCTGAAAAGTTCATCTGACCATAATTTGGTCATCAATTTTCATTTGTAAGTGTTGCAATACTGCGCATTTTTATAATTTATATGTGACCTCTTAAGGTCAAAGGTCAAGGTCATATTGATTTTGAAATTTTCATCTAGCCACATCTACAACTTCTGAAGGCACACAGACAGATTTGCTATGAAGCAAATCTTCTTTTCTGGTGCTTCTCGCATTGAAAGAAAATCTATGAGCACCATGATAAACGATGAGTACATGTAAGTTATGTGAATGTGACTTTTTAGGGTGACCTATGCGACAGCGACCCAAAGGGTCTAAGCATAGCTCTCCTGTTCATTCAATAGCTGTATATAATGTTCAATATATAGTTATTGTTACGATTAATTAGACCAAATAAAGTTTTTTCTGACTCTCACTCTGACTAAAAGAGTTAAGACAAGAAAAGAAGATTTGCTTCAAAGCAAATCTGTCTGTGTGCCCTAAAAGTTTTAAAAATTAAATGCAACAACTTTTGTCCTTTCGTATTTCACATTCCATTACGCTTATGGCTAGATGAATTTTTAAAAGTCCAAATGACCTTGAACGTTGACCCATAAATTACAAAAATGTGCACTGTTGCAATATCTGCAATTTGAACCCGATATGAAACAAATCTGATGAAAATTGACAAAGTTATGGCTGCATGAAAATTTCAAAGGGCCGAACGACTCTGACTTTAACCTTCAGAGGTCCCATGTTACTTACAAAAATGGGCAGTGTTACAATATCTGCAATTTGAGCCCAACATGATCAAAATCGTATAAAACTTGACTTCATGGTTAGAAAAAAAAAATTCAAATGGGCAAAATGAAATTGATCATTGACCTTTAGAGGTCACATGTAAATTACAAAATCCGATACCTATAATTTGTGACCAACATGATTAAAATTGGATGAAAATTGACAAAAGTGATAGCAAGATGAAAATTTTAAATATCCAAATGACTTTGACCTTTGACTTTCAAGTCACACGCAAATTGCAAAAATGTGCAGTGTTACAATAGATACAATTTTAGCCCACCATAGTAAAAATTGGATGAAATTTGACCGAGTTATGGCAAGACGAAAATTTCAAATGGCAAAATAAACTTGATGTTTGACTTTTAGGGTCACATGTAAATTACGAAAACGTGCAGTGTTGCAATACCTACAATATGAGCTCAATATGATTGAAGTCGGATAAGAATTGACACAAGTGATGGCTAGATGAAAAATTCAAAGGTCTAAATGACCTTGACCTTTGACCATCAGAGGATTATTGTAACACTGCACATTTTTGTAACTGACATGACATGCGACATCTAAAGTTCAAAGGTCACGGTCATTTGGGCTTTGACATTTTCATCTAGCCATAAGCTGAATGGAATGTGAAGTGCCAAAGGACAAAATTTGTAGCATTTAATGTTTACAATTTGTGGAGGCACACAGATAGATTTGCTAAGAAGCAAATCTTCTTTTCTAGTTTCTGACTGTTTCCCCAAATAACCCCTCTTATCATGCCCTTAGGTGATATATGCATTGCACCCTTCTCCAAAACAGCCCACCTGCTCTTTATGAAAACGATAATGATAACCATAAAAATAAATTCCTTGCATTTGCTTCTTCGGTTATTTCGGTAACAAGTTTAACTGCGGTTTGACCAGAAATAAGTAAATTATATACTAGTTTACAACTTTTTCAATCAAAATATACAACTTTGTAAATGCGATGTACCAGTACATGTTTAAAATAGGCCTAGGCAATGCCGACTTCTCAATGCCCATCACCTTTTTGTTGGATCCCAAATTACTTTATCTTGAGTCCAATAGCCCATTATGAATTCTAGAATTAATTAATCTATGGGTATGTTTTTATGGCTATTGTGCAAAAGTCATGCTTAATATTTCAGGGGTGTTGTTGAATCCTAATTTGATCCAGATTTACAGGCAAAGTTCTGGATCAAAGTAAGGTCAATTTTATATAATGGAAACGTTAATCACAAAGTTCATGTTATAACCAAGAATATAGATTTGTTAATCCTGCAAGTTTTATCCAAATATTAGGTCAAGGATTAAGTGATTCGGGACCAGAATTGCACCAATTTTAATGTAAGGATCAAGTTCAGGATTAAGATGGCGATTTAGTGAAGACTAATTAAGTGCTCCATAGTTTCATTTGTTTTATCTGCTTCAAAATTAAATTGATACACCACAAAAACCATGTATTTCCTGAAAGAAGAGAAAAAGGGGGACACAACAATGGTAATAAAATATTATGCTTGCATACAAAATTTCAAAAGATATAACTAATTACACAACCAATTAAATTTTAATTAAAATTCTAACTTTAGAAAAAATGGAACTGACGCTAGTAATGGTGAATCAATTATTTTGGTGCAGAAAACTAGAATCCCCCTGACCAACATCCTGGACACGGCCCTGGTGGAGCTATTCTATCCGCTTTTTTTCCCCCATTTTCGTCTATTTTCTCGATTCATTTTTTGCTTTTCTTCCTTTTTACCTCAGCTGACTTGTCAGTGAGCTGAGGTTTTGTGAGGGTCCGTCGTCCATCCGTCCGTCGTCCACAATTCACATTTTCGACTTCTTCTCAAAAACCGTCAGCCAGATCCACTTTAAACTTGGTGGAGATGTGCCTTGGGTGGGTCTCTACCAAGTTTGTTCAAATGGTCACGGTCCAGTTATTTTTGGATTTTTAATGAATTTTTTGTTCTTTTTTGGGTAAATCTTAAAAAATCTTCTTCTCCAAAACCGCTCACCCGATTGCTTCGATATCACATAGGAACACTCCCTTGGACTCCTAGTTCTTAATTTGTTCACCAGGTGGGGCTGCAATTTTTTCTATTTTTTTTATAAATTTTTGTGTGTTATAGCTATTTTCGACTTCTTCTCCAGAACCGTCACTCAGATTAAGCTGAAACAGGTGGATATGTTCCTTGTAAAAGGGTCAAACAAAGTTGTTCACTATGTGGGAATGCTGCCGATTCCTGATTTTTAACGATTTTTTCAATTCTGGTACTTGTCTGTCAATGCAGCTTTCCTATTGATTACTATGGAAGTCAATGGGCATTCTAATGCCAATTCACATTTTCGACTTCTTCTCAAAAACTGTCAGCCAGATTAACTTCAAACTTGGTGGCAATGTACCTTTGGTGGGTTTCTAACAGTTTTGTTCAAATGTTCATGCTCCAGTGATTTTTGGAATTTTAATGAATTTTTTTGTATTTTTTTGGACAAATCTTAAAAAATCTTCTCCGAAAAAACTGCTTACCCAATTGCTTTGATATCACACAGGACGACACCCAGGGACTCCTTGTTGTTATTTGTTCACTAGGTGGCGCTGCAGTTTTTTTCTATTTTTTTATGAATTTTTGTGTTTTATAGCTATTTTCGACTTCTTCTCCAGAACCGTCACTCAGATTAAGCTTACACGTGGTGGATATGTTCCTTATGGAAGGGCCAAACAAAGTTGTTCACTATGTGGGAATGCTGCCGATTTCTGATTTTTAACGATTTTTTCAATTCGGGTACTTGTTGGTCAATGCAGCTTTCCTATTGATTAGTGTGGAAGTCAATGGGCATTCTAATGCCAATTCACATTTTCGACTTCTTCTCCAAAACCGTCATCCAGATTAACTTCAAACTTGGTGGCAATGTACCTTTGGTGGGTTTCTAACAGTTTTGTTCAAATGTTCATGCTCCAGTGATTTTTGGAATTTTAATGAATTTTTTTTGTATTTTTTTTTGGACAAATCTTAAAAAATCTTCTTCTCCGAAACTGCTTACCCAATTGCTTTGATATCACACAGGACGACACCTAGGGACTCCTTGTTGTTAATTTGTTCACCAGGTGGTGCTGCAGTTTTTTTCTAATTTTTTATGAATTTTTGTGTTTTATAGCTATTTTCGACTTCTTCTCCAGAACCGTCACTCAGATTAAGCTTACACGTGGTGGATATGTTCCTTATGGAAGGGCCAAACAAAGTTGTTCACTATGTGGGAATGCTGCGGATTCCTGATTTTTAATGATTTTTATCAATTCGGCTCCTTTGCATGCGGTAAATGCACCTTTCCTACTGATTACCATGTAAGTCAATGGGCATTCTAATGCTAATTTACATTTTCGACTTCTTCTCCAAAACCGTCATCCAGATTTACTACACACTTGGTGGTAATGTACCTTGGGTGGGTGTCTACCAGGTTTGTTCCAATGGTCATGTTCCAAAGAATTTTGGATTTTTTTTATGATTTTTTTTTCAAAAATCTCAACAAAAGTTTTAATAGGAAAGTTTAACATGGGAATTTCTTGTAATGGTCATAACTTTAATAATATTAACCAGATTTACTTTAAACTTGGTGGGGATGTGCCTTGGGTAGATCTCTACCAAGTGTGTTCAAATGGATTTTTTAATGAATTTTTTTGTTCTTTTTGGGGGCAAACCTTCAAAATTCTTCTCCTCTGAAACCGCTCACCCAAATGCTTTGATATCGTAGAAAGACACTCCCGGGGACACCTAGTTCCCAATTTGTTCACCAGGTGGCGCTGCAATTTTTTTAATGAATTTTTTGTATGGTTTTGCTATTTTTCACTTGTTCTCAGAACCGTCCCTCAGATTAAGCTGACATGTGATGGATATGTTGTTGTGGAAGGGTCAAACAGTTGTTTACTAGGTGGCACTGCTTTGGATTTCTGATTTTTAAGGATTTTCAATTCGGGTACTTATCATTCAATGCAGCTTTCCTGTTGATTACTATGTAAGTCAAAGGGCATTCTAATGCTAATTCACAGGACAACTGACACGAAATTTACTGTTTACTTGATAACTTGAGATCTGTTTTGAGTTAGCTACACATGTTAATTATTCTGTATGAAGGTCATGCTGAGACCGTACATGAATGACCTTGACCTCGTTTGTGGGGTCACAGTGCAACATACATGAATTTTACTCTTCATTATAACTTGAGAACTACTTGAACTTTGATGTTGCACATGTAAGTGTTCTTCTATAAAGTTCAGACTTATTCAGAACATGGTGTCTTTGATCCTTTCCCAAGTTCATAGAGCTGCAAGTGTGATGAATGTCAAGATCAGCTGAGGCACGGGCTGTTCACACAGCCCTCTTGTTGTTTTTGTCCGTTCTTCTTGAAGGCAGGAGAGGGGGTTTCTAGGCAACCTGGACACCCCTTCTCCTGACTTCCTACAGCAGAAGACCCTCAGCCTCTAGATGGGCATCAGATCTTTGTCTTCCTATGTCAGACAGTTTTTTTCCTGAGAATAGTGGGTACGTGCCTGTTTCACAGTATGGCAGATCAGTGCATCTTCCTCGTCCTACAGGTAGTTTATGGTTGCATGTGTGAAATGGGCGATACTTATTGGTATAGCTGAGCGGCAATGTCGTATAGATAAGTCTTTGGTTTCCATTTGTACTTGGATAATTTGTAGTTATACTGAACCAAACAAATAACGCAACTTTTTCATTTGGGTTTATTTTCACATTGGAACTGTATTTAAAGATCAGAAATATACGAACCGTTGTTAAATCAGTCTAAAATAATGCACCAAGTAGTGTGACCTCAAGGTCGAGTACCCTGACCTTGCCATGGGGTCATTGTCGTGAATCAAGAGTGACTACAGCAGGCTATTTTACGCAAGTCTCTGACACCTAAAATTAAGGTTGCCAAGTCTTTGATTCTGGGACAGGAAAAGGCCACATTGAAATCAGCCCAAGCATAACTGTGTGCAAGGATATGAGGCTTTCAAAGTTTGGTGGTTGTGCTGAATCAAGGACAACTGCAGGATTCAGTGTTACCCACATGACTAAAACATTCGCACCTTTACTGGTTGGGTGTAGCCCCTCACGGACAATAAAAGGGCAGCATGGGATTCATTTGGCACAGTATTCCAAGAGCTATGGGTCGATTATCAACAGTAGATCGGGAGAGAGGAATTGGCATGCTACAGGCTGGTTTATCTGCAGCAGAGGTGGCAAGACGACTGCAGGTCCACAAATCCACTATATCCAGACTTGCTACAAGATTCCAGGAGACTGGGGCCACAGCTGATAGACAGCATCCTGGGACACCAAGAGAAACCACACCTGCACAAGACAGACACATCAGGGTGTCACATCTGCAGAACAGAACTCGACCAGCCACTAGAACTGCACAACAGACACCTGGCAGAACCAATAACAGAATATCTGCCCAGACAGTCCGTAATAGACTACAAGAACACCATCTACACGCCAGGCGTCCTTACAGGGGTCAAATTTTGACACAGGAAAGAAGGCATGCCCGACGACAATGGGCTACTGCCCATACTCGCTGGACCCATCAACAGTGGAGGGATGTGCTATTCACCAATGAATCCCGCTTCACCCTGTATCATGCAGATGGTAGGACACGTGTTTGGCGACAAAGGGGAGAACGCTACTCAGATGCCTGTGTGCTGGAAACAGATCGATTTGGAGGTGCATCAGTGATGGTGTGGGGTGGAATTTCATTCACAGCCAAAACCCAGCTAATCTTCATTGAAGGCAATCTTAACGCTGCCCGTTACAGGGATGAGATCCTTCAGCCTGTTGCTGTCCCTTTCACTGGACACCACCAACTCCACTTGCTTCAACAGGACAATGCTCGGCCCCCCATGCCGCTAGACTGACGATGGATTTTCTGCAAGGAGAAGGAATTTACGTTTTGCCATGGCCAGCCTTCTCACCTGATATCAATCCCATTGAGCATCTTTGGGACTACCTTGACCAGCGTGTTCGGAGACGGGATCCAGCGCCCGCCAACCGCCAGCAGCTTCGCCAGGCTCTTCAAGAAGAGTGGGATCGTGTGCCCCAGCAGATGGTGCAGCGGCAAGTGTCATCCATGCGCCGACGTTGCATGGCAGTTACAGATGCTGATGGTGGTCACACACAGTATTAGTGGACATGCCAATTTGTGAACTTTACAAATCAATGTTGCCCTGTTTATTGCCAGCTGGTCGCGCCCTTGTTGACAGTCTCAAGTTTTTGTTTTTAACATGTTATGCCAAAAAGACTGCAGAATATGGGTCTAATTTGTTTCTGTGATATGAAAGTAACAATAAATATTTAAGTTAAAAAGTTTAAGGGTTGCGTTATTTGTTTGGTTCAGTATACATATGCTTTGCTGAATTCGTTTATTTGTGTATATCATTCTAGGTTAAATTGACCTTTAAGCTTTTGCTCCACCGTCTTTTGTGACCAGTTTACAGTCTGTCTGACATATATCTCAGTAATTAGGCTAATTAGCTTTCAATGGGGCATCGGTTTGGCCACACGAGTGTCCCAAGTGACCACAGCGGCAACATGACAGACAACACATGATAAAATCTACTCAAGCAAGTCAAACAGCCCATGTAACATGAACACCGATGCAGACATTGCTAAATTTGAATGCAGATGAGACAAGTGTTGACTTCTTGTAAGTGTGGTCAAATGATACCTCATATACCCAAATGTTTGTGACTGCGAATATAAACAGAGGGCTTCCGATGAGACTGTCCACTTAAGATCTGTAACATGAAGAAATCACTCGAGAGACAAGAATGCAGACCATACACAAATCACAGTCACACCAGATACAATCAAGGGAGAGGGATTCATTATTACTTAGTTAAGCATATACACATCCTTATGAAGCTATAATAGTCAGTACAACCACCGCTCACCAGTCAACATGGGCAACTCTTTCCATGCAATTTTATTTTCAAAATTCAAACCTTTTCCTGTGATCCTGAGAAAAAAAAGTAAAATACATATATAGTTTGCATTAAATACAGACAGAGGCATTTTAGTTATCCAAGCACTGTTCGATCATAGGCAACATTTTCTGGATGGAAGGAGAGGGTATCAATTGTTTTTAAGTCTTACTATTTCTGATACTGCAAATGAAATTCAAACTTCCGCAAAGTGGAAAATGGACTTTTGATGTCAGTCAGCAGGTTTTTCTTGCTTTTTAAGCAGTCCTCTCAGTGATTTCAATATATACAGTTGTTTACAGATGATTTTTCTACACTGGGAAGGCAGATCCAAAATATAATTTTGCTTGTCGCTTTATCATCAATTGATATTTTTGGTGAACGTTCTTTTTTTGTGAGCAAGCACAATTTTATTTCTGCTAATTGTAATGTTAACCAGATACACTAATTTTTGGAGTTAGGCTGCTGTACATGTAGATACTGGTAATACTTGCATCCGGTCCATCCATGAGACAACCAAGCAGGTGTATCTTACACGTAATTGTATACAGTATTTATCGCGCCAGTTTTTTTTTTTTATGTAGGCCAATCATATTACCAGGCACGGATCAAATGACCTTCCCTTGGCAACTCTGGAGTCGGATAATCTATTGTTGTGGGGTTTTTTTGGTGATTTGGTAAATCTTGACAATCTATGCTCTCTTGACCATATATGTCGCTTCAACAGAAATGTTTGTATCGGTTTTCCTGTCACATAACTTATTTCTATGGCCCAGTTCACTACAAATGAAACATTTCAAAGGTTGCCTATCCCTGCATTTTGATAATCAGGTACTGGTAGCCGTCAGTTCAAGAGAATCATACCAATAGAAGATATGCATATTATGTTCCAACCCAAACTGCAGACCTGATTGACTAGACTCGCTTGGTGAGATGTGGCGAGAAACGGGTCGGTAACTGTGGTAACAAGGGGGATATTACTAATATTTTGGAAATACAGAATACATATTAAAGGCATATCGAAATTTTCTTATATATGGCTCGGGAAGTACTAAAAGAATGCCAGTTTGGCATTTGTGAACTTAAATTTCTCAAAAGATGCTAATTTTGCGAGAAATGAGCATATGGCTTGTCTGTGGCAGTGATGCTACCCGCACGTCCCCGTGAACGCCAGGCGTCAAACCCGTGCTTTGTGGCCGGAAATTAATATGCATACTGCGTATTATTGAGTCTGTGCAGTGTTACCAATGTCCGAAGGGCGCAGGTACTGCGCACTGGACCAAGGCGGGTAGTACTACTTTTATTCTGTACGTGAAGGGGAGATAGTAAAAAATTCTAGCTAAAACGGTAAATAATAAGAACAGACAATATTTGATTGGTTTAAAAAGCAATTTTGTGCTTTTTCAAATGACGCTGACATGTGAATCTTAACAAGGAAACCGGTCGGAAGACAAACAATTTCAAGCTATTAATTAAAGAAGAAATATGAGAAAAACGACAAAAACCACACAGGCATGTAGACATCCGAACGTCCATGTGTCATTCTTCTGGTTTTCAGCCACCAAACGGAACAATGCCACCCGTCAATCATACTTATCACCCTGTCACGTGGCTGCAGGTAGCAACGGCCCATGGCAAAAGGAGAGTGGTATCAGGGCACCAATGCGAAATAAGGCGGCATGCCGAAAGTATGTTTGTGGGCAGGGAAAAGATGCAAACACGCTAACATATCATAGCCTTAGTGGTTTATTTTATAGTTATCTTGCTTGTTTTGCGTTCTCATGAAGGGAGACTTTAAATGTTCAAGAGGAGCGGGAATCGTCAGACGATGTCCCTTCAAAGGCCGTGCTGCGATGGATTACACCAGTGGTCCTGCACACCAAAGACAGGCGGGGAAAAAATGGCACTTTAATCAACAATACCCACGTACATAATAATATTTTATCGAAAACCAGGGATGACGAAATAAAAGTACAAATAAACACATCGAAATAAGCATAAACGTGAACAGCAGAGAAAACACACAAAAAAGCGTTACAAAACTCAGGTTGGAAAGAGAAATGAAACTCACTGAGAAAATAACTACAAAATAATGACAAGCTAACTATGTAAAGTGTACAGACAAGTCGAACAAGCTAACTACATAAAGTATACAGATAGGAGTAAATACAATAAATTACTATCCCTAAAAACGGGATGAAGAGGTTGGGGGCGGAAGACCAAACCCGCCATCCGTGCACTGACCAAGAGCGGCCGTAGGCCGCCCCACCGAAGCAAGGCAACACAAGTTTCGTTGCCAGGCTTGAACTCAGGTCACGGGCCCGAAGGGCCGCTTCCATGACGTCACACTTTGAAACCAGACTGTCGCTGTCGCCGTTTGACAGATCGCTGAATAATGTTTTTCCGTACTTCAAAGGCTCTTTTATTCATGTGATTGACCAAGAATTGATTGACAACCTCCCCAAATGTTAAGGGACGATGTTTACAACGTTTTGTACAAATATCAATTCAACTTAAGCAAATGGAATTGTTTCAGAGGCAAATGATCAACATCAAAGGCCTTTGAAGCTTGTTTTCTCAAAAACGATAATAGGACGAGAACCCCACCTAAGAATGGTTATTTCAAGAAAACGGTATGGCGAAATTTAATCCGGTTAACGGCTTTCGATTCTCTAATGTCTGAACTGCAAAAATAATTCAGCGATTTTCTAAATTTTGCTTCGTTCTTTTCCTATGAAATTAAGAAAATGAACATCCTGAAAATCAAAGGAAAAATTGACACGGCAAACTTTGAGGACGGATAACAGAAAAACGAAACCAGACATAAAAATTCACAGGATCTTTTTTGGTGCCAATATGTCAGGATTAGGATGCAAGTGTAATTATGATTTTATCACAAATAATTAGTGACTGATATAGACATTTATGGGGTGGATGCTTTGCGGTCAACTTTCAATTGTTTATTCAACAATTAACATCACAGACACCGAAATACGGAACGTTTAAATTCGTTGGAGTATGACGATTACACACATATATGATATGTTATCCTAACGCAAATACATTTTGAGCTAGGATTGACTAAAATGGGATTTATTTTTGGTGTCTTACCTGTCCTTAAGATGCTTTGCACAGGTTTGTAGCTAAAATGCTTTAATTATTTATGAATTAAAAGATTGATCTGAATCTTCAATAAATTAATATGTAAATAAGTATAAGCACCAAAGGCGTAATTTTTATAACTCCAGGGACCTGCTCTCTCTCTCTCTCTCTCTCTCTCTCTCTCTCTCTCTCTCTCTCTCTCTCTCTCTCTCTCTCTCTCTCTCTCTCTCTCTCTCTCTCTCTCTAGCTAAAATAGGGTTGTAATTTTCCAGCAAACGTGGTCATTTGTAATTTGTTATCACCTGTAGCTTATTCAGAGACGTAAGTGTTCCACCGGGAGACATTTGATTTTCTGTTGGAAAATCAGTCTGTTCTAGTTTTTGAAAATGTTCTTACATTCACTCTCTTTGATATACCCTGGCAAGTTCTGGACGAGAATAGGTATAATCATGGAGGTATAATCTGATTATGCCTCCATGATATAATCGTGGTACAGTAGTACCTGCAATTACCGGCCCCAGTCCCCACGTGCACACATGGTCAGAGCCACCAGATTTCCTTGGCACGGGCGCTTTGGTAATGTTAAATGACTTCACTCGCAAGACCACGGTGCTGTCCAATTGCAGCAGCAAATTTACATTCCCTGGATCATTTTCTCAAGAAACTCCTTCACATGACAAACGCTTATTTTGGATAAATTCTGTAGCATTTTTCAAGAACTGTGATGCAAAATTTTGCCTAAATGCTCCAGTTGGACAGCTTTAGACCAGCTGCAACACGCGACCGACCAGCAAAATCACCCCCGCAAACAACCACCCGTACCCGACCCCCCCCCCCCCCCGCCACCAAAATACCCGGTCATTTAAATCAACCGTAACCAAGTTGTAAGACAAAGTTGACAGAAAACCTGGCCAACGTGTGCCGTTATTTTGCATTAAAGTCAACGCAGGCACAGAATTTTATTTCAACTTGTCTGGATGGGTCAACTTGGGCCGGGGGGGGGGGGGGGAGGAAGCATAGCTGCTACATATAGCCACTATGTGCGCGGTATCGGTATCTACTATCGCTAGGTTTCAGGTGTCCGTTCTCCGAGTTGCCAGAACAAACGGTCGTCAACGTATTTTTTAAAAATGACTTACATTCTTAACTTTTATCTGCTCGCTCGGTTGTGTCTGAAGTAGTTATCATCTTTGGCCACATGTTTTCAGCACGGTTCCAGGTGTCCATTCTCCAGGTTACTAGGGCAAAGGGTCATCAAAATACTTTTAAAACATGACTTACTATCTTAACTTTAATCTGCCCGCTCGGTTTTGTTTAAAGCAGTTATCATCGTTAGTTACAAATCCAAATGCGACGCGGCACGCTCGAACGCCATTTTGAACATTGCGCAATTAATGCATTGATTGCAGGACACTTGATTTGGATATCAAAGTGAATCGCGGCCACAGCATATATATCATTATTGATACTCTGAAATAAGTTGCAAAATACATATTTTTAGTTTCATGTATTATAACCCTCTTCCCACCCCCACTTGGCAAGATCATCCCAATGCTTATTTACAAACCATTGGCATTGGGGGGCGGAACTCACTATTTTCACAATGGCAGCCAAGTCGATTGGCTATTTTGAAGAGGTAGCGTCCGAAATATACGTGTGATTCATGTTAAGAGAAGGTTAACTTGTCGAATGAATGTAATATACTATATATAATAGGACTTTTCCAAAGTGAGCATTACCTAAAAATATAAATACAACGTTCAAACAGTGACCAGTTGTAGGCCTCAGAATTAGGATTTTGTGTCAGACAGTGAAGTCGGCCTGAGGCAATGAGATAAAGGTCAGCAATAGGCCGAGTGCCAAGCGCCCCACTGCGTCAAAGGCGAAGCTCAATGAAGAAGGTTGCCCCTATAATGGATACAGGTCCGAAAGTACTAGCGAGTTTTTTTTATATAAGTGGTAACTATGTCTTTGTCAGTAATATTATTTGACCTTTTAAAATTGCACAATTAAAAAAAAAAGTTGAAAGCAGATCTTTGACGAACAGTGTTTTATGTATCACGTATAACTTTGCGTGTCTCTATACAATGTTGTACCATTGTACAAATCCGACAAACTAAATGATTATTTTATAATGTCCCGCCTGCGATCACAAAGTAGAAATTTTAAGTTTATCATTTTTTTGTTTTTTTAAAGAGTAAAACAGTAAGAATTTACTCTTAAGTACTTATAAATATATTTCACGAGTCATATCCACATTACTGCGAAACGAAACGAAAGTCTTTTTTTTTCTGAGAAATGTACAAGCATTACTGAAACAACTGTAGCATTTCTGCAGTCAAGATATTTTCGGGAAATAATATCAAAATCTTTCTAAAATATAGTTTGTTTGTTTCATTATATTTTTCTCCATAATTATGGCCCCAACAATTTATGACAGTGATAAATCTCTGAGATGGCAACTTCCAATTTTGTATAAACTGCTCAATTATCGTGTAAAAGAGCTAATTTGCATATATTTGTATTTTAAAGGCTTTCACCTGCCAAATTCTTTGTACATTCTCCTGAAACTTACACTAGAGTAAATAACTGTTGTTATAAAGTAGAAAAAATTTGTTTGGCAAATGAGGTACGGTCTACTCTTCTTTCTCGACATTTTCCTGGGTTTAGTGTCGGACTAGCAGCATGCCAGGAGGCAACCATTTGGCCACTTACGTCACGATTATACCGGTTATAATACAAATATAAAAAATTATGATGTTCCCTGGAAATATGATACACATTCTAAGTTTTTGATTCGACATAAAGATACATTTGCGTTCTATTTCCAGTTACTGGAGACAGGACGTCTGTCTGTCTGTCTATCTATCTATCTATCTATCTATCTATCTATCTATCTATCTATCTATCTATCTATCTATCTATCTATCTATCTATCTATCTATCTATCTATCTATCTATCTATCTATCATCTGTTGTTAAGTACAAGCTTTTTAAATCTTATTGTATGTCAGTTTATGGCTGTGTAGTTTGAGATTTCTCTCATACATATGCTATCAAGATTTTTACAGCACCGAGAAAATGTATCATACGTATATTTAATATCCCCTACAATACTCATTGTCGTTTCTTGAGCTTACTCTTCAGGGCTTACCAGTAGAGGGGTCAGTTACATAAAAGATTTCTCAATTTCCTTCGAAAATGTCTTTCCAGTAACAATGAATGCATTCAATTGTGTCGTAAAACAGCTTAACTGCGAAGTAAATCAAAATTCTGTAACTCTCTTAATTTTATTTGTGGCTTGTATGCCATTCCTAAGCATGTCATGCAGTTCACTAACAGTTTTCACATCAATCCGTCTATTCAGAGAATATCCTATAGTACACTGTCCGGATAAATTTGTCAGTAGTATTTTATTTGAAATTATTGATACCAGAGATCAAAGAGATTTTTCATTTTTGACATTTGGTCAATTGCAGGACATTATTGTATGTCTTTGCAGTGAGTAAAGATGTACACTTTGTATTTCTCTCCAGAGTGCCGGCCTTGAGCAGTTGTATTTTTGTCAAGGCTTTTTCATTTGTATTTGTATTTGTGTTTTTTGACATTGTACTTTGAGGGTGTACGCACGCACGCACGCACGCACGCACGCACGCACGCACACACACACACACACACACACACACACACACACACACAAACACACTAGTAGCCAAGAAAACGTGTTATAGAAAGTTTGAGTGGAAATAAGGTGTAACGTTGACTTGGAATACGCATCATGAAATATTCATTTATCTTATAATATGTATTTATTCCCTCTTTCCATTGATTTAGAAGTGCACGAAATTTCTTGATCCTTTTTCTTTGCCCTGCTTCAGCCGCGCCCATTTCTGTTTCATACCACAGGCTCGATTTCAGTTTCCGTTTCAATTAAGTAATGTTTCCAACGGCAGCCTCAGTTTCAATCGATATGAATCTTCGCGGTGCGAGCGTCCAGAGAAACCATCTTATTAACATCATTATAGGAAATTACGGCTTTTAATCCTAAATCTCAATCTTAATTGATAAGGAGAATCAATACATATTACAAGATAAGACCGTCATCACCACCTGTGTGGCGAGGTGAAACAGAAAAAATGCCCCCGTTCAGCAACGCGTGTCCTGTGAAGCCGGCATTTTTCTGCTTCACCTCACCACACAGGAAGTAACCGCGTGATAGTCTCCACGTACTGTGGAAATAATTTCAGGACGCACATTGCTGAAGGGGGCATTTTTCTGTTGCACCGCACCACACAGGAGGCAACTGATAGTCTCCACGTACTGTGGAAATCATTTGGAGGTGCACATTGCTGAAGGGGGCATTTTTTCTGTTTCACCTCACCACACAGGTGGTAACTGAGGGTCTCCACATACTGTGGAGGAAATTTCAGATTGTGAAAGACAGTGCTACCTGCCATGTAAGACAATGCCCTTATAGTAGCAGACAAAAGTGGTCACCTAATGAACAATAAGTCCAGTGTCTTGAAAGAACAGTCTAAAAATATAGCCCTCAATGTGAAGTGTGCTTTCAAGCAGGTACCACTGTGCATTCATAAGAAAATGCACACTTTGAAATTTTTCCTGTCTGCAGTTGGAAAATCATTTGTTCAACATCATAGCCATGAACTGTGCAAACTTTTAAATAAAGCTTACAGAAGGCCGGAGACCAGTTGTTGTTCAATGGGCTTACAATGCTAACATGTGCACGTACCAATAATTTTGTACGTGTGCTTTCAAAAGTTCTATTTAAAAATCAGATAATTTATGCATTCATGCCTATGCATTAGAATTTGGTCAACATTATACTCACAAACTCTGCAAACTTTAAGTGAATCTGACAAGAAGCACGATACCATTTGCAGACAAAAATTTAACGTCACTAATGTAAAGGACGAACGGACGTACACACACGAGGAATCCTATATAACTCCTGCGGGAGGGGGGTGGGTGGGTGTACCAAGTAAATTTAGAAAGTTATACTTACCTGACAGCATGTGTGTGCAATATCGGACCCGGGTACTTTGTGTGACCTGTTGATTTGTACCCAAGATCATCATACTTTAAGTGTTAACTGATTTACCTGATGTCGTCGCCCGATTGGAAGACACAACACATTTACCAAATTGCGGCATCGTTTCATTCAAGCTACCGGTGACTAGAATGGTTTTCGTACATTTGCATGCGTAAGAAATTTCTGCACGGAATCAAAATGTAAACTCTTTCTTCTCTGGCTTTTATTGCCGAGAATAAGATGTCAGCCATGGGTTAGTTTGACCTTTGAAGGTCATGTATGGTCAAAATTGACAACGCCGAAAGAAATCCCATAGGCACTTTCCTATTGATATTTATAGTAACCATTGACCTGAGAATCGCCAAAAAGGCGATTTATAACAATAGGTCTTATTTCTATTACCCCTGCATTGACAAGCTAACATGTAACCTCCACGTAATTTCCAAGTCACAGGACCACTTCAGTATGTGCAATCCAAGGTCTGCTGCACACAGTACTGCCACAGTCTTGTTGTTTGTTTTTGTTCTGGAAACAGTTTTGAAAACCTTAATACAGGCTTGCACTCTATTACTCTCACAGTGCCAAAGTGTCGGTCTCAGAGACTACCAAGCAATGTTTTGCACTTAATACAATTTTCCAGACTTTCACAATAGCAAGTGAAAGAATAATACCGTTACATAAATTATACTCAGAGGATGTCACAATTCTTACGATATTTTAAGTTTGTTTCTGAAGACAACGTATTAATTTTTTAAATTTAAGTTTTTACCTTATTTTATCTTTATTTCTAAACATAAATGTGTTGGCCAGTGTTTATTCAAATCTACCATTTTTAGCTTAGGTGACTCAGAGGTTTTACTATAGTGTGTCGATCTGTCCTCCGTCAGTTCCACCGTCGTCCATTCACAATTTTCATTTCAGACTTCTCCGAAACCACAGGCCAGATTCACTTCCAACTTGGTGGGAATGTACCTTGGACGAATCTCTGCCAAGATTATTCAAATTGTCACGCTACTGTGATTTTTTGGATTTTTTGCTGATTTTGTTGTTCCGTTTTTGACCAAATCTTAAAAAGCTCCCAAACCGCCAAGCCAATTGCTTTGAAATAGCATAGGGGACACTTCTGGGGACCCCTGAACATTATATTGTTCTGGGGGTATTGCTGCAGTAGTTTTCTAATGTTGTATTATGAGTGCGAGTGTTTTGTCAATTTTTGAATTTTTCTCCACATCGCCGTTGCAGGATTTTTCAACACTGCTATTCTCAGTTATTCTAAAAAGTTCATAGTTTGCCATTTTAGGTGAGATATCTTGGGTACGTTTCACATTGTGTGATGTTAAAATTTGAGAGGCGAAAACAAATTTTCTCGTGCTTTTATTGATGAAGTTGTGTGTCTGCTTTCGCCTGCCCGATAAGACATCGAATATGAAGGGCTTGGGCAAAACAGACGCTAGATGCGAAGACTGCTCCACTTATTGCAGAAATGGTGAGAATGGAGAGTTAAAAACAGCTCTTGGACTGATCATTGTATTACACACATGGGCTTTAATCGCAGTTTTATGGCTCACATATCATTTATTTCTGTATTTGCTTGCCGTTTTCGTAATATCCACAAGACTTTGTGCAATATAAAAGTTGTTTTGTTCAGGGTGGACACATACATATGATGGAATGTTAAATCCAAAACAGACGTGTGTATGTGTGTGGTGCACATTCGTGCAGCCCACGATCAATATTTAAGTAGTTATTAAAGCAGCAGAGATAGTGTTCCAACAATAGCTGGAAAAGTAGACCTAAGTTAATTATTTGAGAGAGAGAGAGAGAGAGAGAGAGAGAGAGAGAGAGAGAGAGAGAGAGAGAGAGAGAGAGAGAGAGAGAGAGAGAGAGAGAGAGAGAGAGAGAGAGAGAGAGAGAGAGAGAGAGAGAGAGAGAGAGAGAGAGAGAGAGAGAGAGAGAGAGAGAGAGAGAGAGAGAGAGAGAGAGAGAGAATAGAGAGAGAGAGAGAGAGACCTTGCCATTTTTTTTTCTTTTCCTTGTCCTTTTTTTCTACATTTGTACTTCCTGCTTATGTTTCGGTTTCATAAAGTGACGCTGTGTAGTTATGGAGAAGGATTTATAGCGAGCTGCTACCATAAACACATGTGAATATAAGATATAACAGAACGGTAAATTATCCAATCAGAAGAGTACTCAGTATCAATCCAACGAAGTTGATTTTCTTCGTTATCCCTTACTGCGCATGTGAACATGGGCATTGCGTTTTTTGGGCATCACGGGTAATTTTCGCAGTTTTATTTACACAAAGTGTCACACTTACTGGCCTTTATGGAAATCATGTGAATAATTCATAACTGGGCTTCAGAAAACGTTGTCAGCAGAGTGTAATGAATGATAACGATTCACCGACTTGCATCGTTAACACCTCGATGGAACGTGGACCTGGCAAACACGCTATTGGGGCTGGAAGTGGGTTTCCGCGGAATAGAAAAACTGGACAGGTGTGAGGGTAACCTAAATAAACATTCCAAAGTCTGTAGTATTTTTTATATTTCCCCAAATATGGGGGTTTACTAAATTATTATTATTATTATTTATTGCGCATGTTGCGTCTTGCCTTACTAATATCTACACACTGTGCAGTCACCAGGTCGCTTCTCGGAGCCTTCCAGATCGCAACTTCCAGTCACACTTATCCCCCATGCGACCCCAAAACGCTATGTTGTCAAAGCCTGCTCCGATTTTGGTGTTGTCGCGCAACAATCCAACAGATACAGATACAGATACAGATCTTTATTTAAACTCGGTGTTTCAACAGATACATTAGCTCACGAGCTATTATTACCGAGATACAGTTAAAATAAGATAAATAAAAGCTACAGAGCACGACTAAAATAGTTCGTGAGTATCGACAAATATATACAATAGATAAACTGGTCCGTCTTAACAATGGTACACTGTCACTGTAAAGGGTTTACTATTAAGAGCAGTTTGTGACATACATTCCCGATCTACAGTAGTTGCAGGTGCAGCTATGCCCATTCCATGTTTTAATAAGTCTTTTAAAGATCGTGAGATTGGTTGCATTTTTGTATGTTGTTGGAAGGTTATTCCAAATCTTAGTCCCTTGGTAAGTAAAGGAACGTAAGCCGGCTTTTGTAGAATTTTTATGTCCATTTCGTAACTTAATATAGGTATTGTCTCCACCCGCCATCTCACAGCCCTCTGTGTGAAATAACCTGGAGATGAAAGGTGGAGTCAAATTATGCATAGCTTTGAAAACCTCGGTGGCCAATAGACGTAAACGTGAGAGTTCAAGGCTAGGCATGTCTGCTTGGCCAGCAA
The DNA here is from genome assembly GCA_964020975.1 of Hermodice carunculata. Classification (NCBI taxonomy): domain Eukaryota; kingdom Metazoa; phylum Annelida; class Polychaeta; order Eunicida; family Amphinomidae; genus Hermodice; species Hermodice carunculata. The sequence goes on along the minus strand of OZ026615.1, from coordinate 7,968,815 downwards.
GGCATTGTAGTCACTATCAAAGTCATTAAAAACAAAACGAAGAGCTCTCTCTTGCAGTTTTTCTAGTTTCAATACATTGCTCTTGCTGGTGAAGTGCCAGATAAGTGGGCAATAGTTTAGGTGACACAGAATAAAACTTTTGTATATGCACATTTTAGTGCTTTCATTCAGGTAACTAGAGAGACGCTTTAAGGCATTTAATTGTCTGCTGGCTTTTAGGCACAGCTCAGAAATATGTTTGTCAAAGTTGAGCTTATTGTCAAGCCAAACACCGAGGAGTTTGACATGATTTTCGCATTTGATGTTGTGATTTTCCAGGTTTAAATAATCTATTTCGTGGGATCGATAACTGACGATCATGGCCTGGAACTTGTCGGTGTTTGCCTGCATTTGATTTATTTTAAACCAGTTAATAGCTAGGTTTGTTTCTTGGAGTAAGATAGTGGTAATTTGGTCTAACTTTTTACCACTAGTATAAATTGTGTTATCATCTGCAAAGTTGACAAGTGACGCTTTGGTGATGGTAAAGTAAAGGTCATTTATGAAGATGTTAAATATCGCCGGTCCCAAAATGGAACCTTGAGGGACACCTTTTGTTAAAAATGCCCAATTGCTAAAAGTATTTCCAACTCACACCTGTTGTTTACGGTTTCGCAAGTAGCTGACTAATAATTGTATGCTGTCGTTTGTCATGCCATAAGCATGGAGCTTGGCTGTTAAAAGGTCGTGAGGTATACAGTCGAAAGCCTTGCTCAGATCCATGAGAATTGTACCAATAAATTCTCTTTTGTCCAGGGATTTTTTCCAATCCTCTACTAGTCTGAGTAAGGCAGATTGGCAGCTATAATGCTGCCTGAAAGCTGCTACAAATTCAGATAAAATTTGGTGAAGAAAGGGATTTAGTTGAGCGTTGTAAACTTTTTCAATCACTTTTGATACTGCAGTCAAGATGCTGATAGGTCTATAATTAGACCTATCTAGAGGGTCTTTCTTCTTGTAGGCAGGGTTGACGACAGCAGGTTTACATGCTTGGGGAAAGGTACATTGCACTATAGAGCTGTTGATGATTTGTGAAACAGGTTTACTAATATGATTTATTGAAAGTTTGAGTACTTTGGTTGAGATGGTATCGTAACCTGTTGCCTTTTTCTGATCAAGTTGAGAGATAAGCTTACATATATCTTCTTGATTTACTTCTTTAAAGGCAAAAGGGGAGTAGTTTCCATGTTCTTTGATGTTTTGTACACTAGGATGGTCGTTGTACATTTCAATTGATTTTGATACAAAATCAGAGTTTAAGAGATCAGCAAGGCCAGGGGAGGTATTATTTCCTATGTTGGTAGCAGCATTTATGTAGAAGTCATTTAAAACATTAGCTACTTCAGCAGGGGAGGAAACAAGATCATGGTTATGTAGCAATATGATCTCGTTGTCAGTGTGGCCTTTATTGCTAAGAAAGGGCTTTATTGTTTGCCAAAATTCATTTTGCTTGGGCCCGTTATCACATTTGTTGTGAAAGTAGTCATTCATTGATTTGATCCTGATTTTAGTTTTTAGGTTTCTCTGCTGCCGATAGATTTCCCAGTTTGTTTTAGTTGGGAAATCATGGTGTCTATTTTTTAATCTGGCAGTATTCATAATGGACTTGCGATAGTATCGGTTCATGTATGGGGCTTCTCTAGCTCGTTTTGTTTTGGTTTTGAGTGGGGCATGCTCGTTTATGACTTCAAGAAAGAGCCCTTCAAAAATAAAATACTGGTCATTTACATCTTCGACACACTGAGAGACCCAGAAAGGCGTATGCTCTAAGTCATGATCATATTTAGCTTGATCAAAGTCTTTGTAGCTCCTGTATGTGATCCGTTTTGGTCTCATTCTTGGCATATTTACTTTAAGAGCTGTATAAATAAGTTTGTGACAATCGCTGATACCAGTTTCTAGTGTGCCACTTTTGATAAAACAATGTTGTCTATTGGTGAGGAAAACGTCAATAAGTGATTTACTATTCTGCGTGAAACAAGTAGGCTCTGTGATAAGATTTTTCAAGTCAAAAGTATCACAAAGATCACGTAAAGGTTTTCCCTTTTGTTGATGTAGCAAATCTAGGTTTAAATCACCACCGACTAAGATGTGGCTATAGTCGGTACTGAGAATGTCCGTGATTTTATACATAGATTCAGCAAAGTTTTTGTTTGGCATTTTGGGTGGTTTGTAAGCAAAAAGAAGACACCATTTGACCTTCTTTATGGTGCATTCCACAGGAAGTATTTCTAGTTCATGATGTAAGGGTTGGATATCATTTCGTATTCTGGATGGTATATCTGACCTGACATAAACAATGAGACCACCTCCATACTGGTGTCTATTTAATCGGTACATTCTGAATTGTGGGATTTGGAATTGCATGTCAGGGAATGACGAGTCAATCTTAGTCTCTGAAACACATAAAATATCAAAGATTTTGAGATTCAAGATCTCATAGATGTAACCATATTTGTTACGTAGGCTGTTTATGTTTAGATGCCCTATAATAAAATTCTTGGGGTAGTTTATCCGAATATCCTTCAAGGGTTTGTATTCAGATTCAGAGTTACTTTCTGTCGATGAACATGATAGTGTAGACAAGTTTAAAACAGAGTTTGTACCACTAAAAGATGAACCCATGCTTAGATGAGATGCGTTTGCAAAAGGCAGTTGGTTCATAACACAGCCTGGACAAAGCCAATCAAAGTCTTGCTGGTTTATTGTAAGATATTGGTATAGATCACTCTCCGCACGCACAACGTCTCTGCCACAAGATACGGCACTAGTTCAATGGCGATATATAAAAATTGGGAATCTAGCAAAAACTAAAAAAAAAAAAAAACACCCCCCCCAAGGCTATACTGCAGATAATTTCGTTCATTTGGTCAAGGTAGTACGGACTCGCCCCTCTGGACCGGTTTAGTAAATGGCCGCTAGAGGGACCTAACGACCGGGTGCTATGTACTGCCTGATCCACCAACGTTATTATCGATACCTTGTAATGCTGACATATTAAAAGCTTTACAGCTTGTTTCCTAATCCATGTTTTTTTGAAATAAAATATGTTTAAACCAGATTGCTTCCAATTTGCGCCATTTTTTTTTTTTTTGCATCCCGGGAAATTTCCACAGTTTTATTTACAGAAAGTCTCAAGCTTACCGGGCCTTATGGAAATTTTGCCAATAATTCCTGTCTGTTTAGAGTACCTTATCGATAAAGTGTAATAAATAATAACGATTCACGAACTCGCATTGTTGAAACCTCCCTGGTACCTGGGCCTGTCAAACACGCTTCTGGGGGCCGGAAATGGGTTTCCGCGGAGTAAAAAACCTTTACAGCTGTGAGAGTAACCCAAATAAACAACGCAAAGTAACATTTGTTGCGTCCTACCTTACTAATGTCTACAGACAGTGAAGATTTTTTAAGTTTTCGCAAAAAAAAAAAAAAAAAAAAAAAAAAAAATCTAAACTTCACTGGGACCCAATTCAGGTACATTGCACTATGTATGAAATGCATCTGGCAGACGGTTTTGGAGAAGTCGAAAATGTAATTTTCGATGGACGAGGGATAGACGGCAGACGACTCGGCCTCCTAAATGCTCAGCTTGACGAGTGAGTCAACAGAGTTGACTCACTAGTCAAGCTGAGAATTTAAAATCAACTACAAGGCTACAAAAAAAAATTGATCTCTACTCGCTGAATAGATTACGGGTCTTCTGGTCACATATGTTTGCAGAATGGTCTTTTTTTTATGTCTGGGTGTCCAACCAGACATATTGTTTTCTTAGGAGTTCTTTAATCTTTCTTTATTTCTTAATACCTTTCCGCCACATTTTGTGACGCAATTTTCTCAGCCATAATACAAGTTCTAACATTAAAATTTTACGTACTATGAGACCCATAGCTGAACTTGTGCACCTGGTATGGATTTATTGACATGTTATAAATTATTAAAGGTATGGGTAAAAATAATAAAAAAAATCCTATTCAACTATTGGCAAAAAAAAACAAAAAAAAACAATGGTATACAGTTGTATTAGCCAAGCACATTGCATCAATTGACAATACACCTGTTGCCTGGTTACTGTACTACTACTGTTTAGTAGATTATACCTGATGACCCATGATTGATGATGTCACAAAACAGTATCGGAGCGGGTTTCAAAACAAGCAACAACTGGCACCCAGACATATTTGCTTCCAAATATATCCATTCTAGTTTGTTTTCTTTCTTTCTTTCTTTCTCTCTCTCTTTCTGTCTTTCTCTTTCTCTCATTTTCTCTCTCTTTCTTTTTCTCTCTTTCTTTCTTTCTTTCTTTCTCTCTCTCTCGCTCTTACCCCCTCCCCCAAGATTCTTTTCCACGGTCCTTGCAATTACAGACGCACGGTGAAAGTGCATGTAGGCTATTAACTAGGCTATGATAAAATATCTTGGCGAAAGAAAAAAAAACGAAGATGTCCACCTGTTTTGTTAATGAACAAGACATGTTTGTACAACATAGATCTGCCCCCCCCCCCCGTCGGTTATTATGTTTGCCCTCATTAGCCTGTTGATAGTACTAAATGGGGCACACATTACCTTAGGTAGTGAATGTAGAAACCAAATCCGTTAAAGTGGCCTCGTGACCTTGGCATTAGGTAAGGTCACCCTTCTTTGAAGCTGATCTAGCCCTAACAGAAGATAATTAACATCTGAAAATAAAAGCTCTGGCTCAAAACATTCTGCAGTTATGAAGCAGAAATTAAATTCAGTAATGTGGCTCTCTGACGTTTGGAACCAACTCAAGGTCACACATTTCAGAACTTGATCTAGCTCTGATAGAAGGCTTTATTCCTGTGCAATATAAAAGCCCTGTTTGAAAAACATCTTTAATTATACAGAAACCACGTTCAGTAACAGGCCCGCACGTGGTAACCTTGGGAATTTAGTTTAGGTCATCAATCTTCTAACCAAACCCTCATTAAGGACTATCACAAGGTGCAATATTGAAGTCATAACTTAAATTCCGAGTCACAATGCAGAAACCACGTTCACTGAAGTGCACTTCTGACCTTTGAATTTAGGTGTAGGTCAAGGTCACCCAACTTCAAGCTTGATCAAGCCCTGGATGAGGACTATAATCCTGTGCAATATACAGGTCCCATCATAAAAAACTTTTCTAGTTATCCAGCCAAATCCTAAACTTTCTACAGTACCTCCATGACCTTGGAAATTAGGTTAAGGTCAACCACCTCTATACTTCACCTAGCCCTTATAAAGAAGTATATACTTTGACACTGTCAAAGTCCCATTTAAAAAACTTCTGGAGTTCGAGTGCGGAAACCAGTCTCTTCCGACCAGCCTTGCGACGTTGGGAATTTTGTTAAGGTCATCCATCTTCTCAGCTGACCAAGCCCTAATTTAGGACTATCACAATAGGCCGCATTTCTGTTGTTTTGAAAGGTGCGAGGTGAGAAGTTACGAGTTGAGCACATTTTTATTTGGAAATCATTTATATGTAACTGCAACATCTTCCAGGTTGATCAATTGTACCTGCATACCAATTAAACGTCACTCATTCTACATTCTGGTCGAAATTATAAAGAAAAATCCCTTATTTCAGTGAATACATCAAACGCCGTCACTAAAGCCCATTGTACATCATAGACGTAAATTTATTTTGTTCTGGTGTACTAACATACAAAGATAACCATGTTAGAATTTCTGCTATTACAAAGTCAGGTGACAAGGTGGAATTTGGAGGCATAAATTGTAACTCGAAGGCCTCATTTAAAAAAATCACCTCTGAGCACCAGATTGCCGTTTAGGTGGCACCAATAGATTGAATTTCCCATAGGCGGTCATTATAACACATCCTGGCGTATCTGAGAGCAAGAGTTTAACTTTGATGAGGACTTGGCTCACCAATTAAGTTCAAGTCTGACTTTCAAAATAAGAGGCGTTAACATGTGTGATGAACACTAAACTTTTGACTTTGCCCCACCTGAACGCAGTCATGTTGGACTTCACCTGTCCGCACCCAATATCACTTTAAAATTTCCGACCATCCCAGGAAAAAATATGCCCAAAATTAATTATTAAAATCACTCTAATTTATGATGGCAAAATCTGAATCAAAATTATATGTAACGGATTTCAGCCTACCACAAATTCCACCACTCTGGTTAAGCCAAGTCCAACAGTGTGGCCAATTTTGGGGTGCAACCTTCTACAGGGGCGTGCGGATCGGCAATAAATTCTACACTGTGCAGAACGGCCCGTCCGTAGTTACTCTGGACTACACATACATGGGATAAAATCCATATCAACACAGTTCACCAGTCACAATGGCCTACCCATCATATGCATGAACGAGGGACAGGGATAGGGAACCTGTAACTGAATTACAAAACTAGCCGCATGGAGCAGGCTCGTCACACCCACTGGCTTCGTGCAAGCACTTGGCCAGTCTGGTGCTGTGTATGCTCCACTTGGATGGTTTTACTGTAATATGCCGCAACTGTAGCTGTATTATATATTTAAAATAAATAAAATTAAGAAAAAAAAACTGGAGGATAAAATTGTCAATATCCTCCTAGTTCCAATGCCAAAGGTGATAATAGCCTGGTTCCACCGGTGCTGCTGTGGTATGACCATTGGAAACTGACAGGGAATTACATGTACTGGGTAAAAGTAAAACCAGCTGCGTGGAGCAAACTCGTCACGCAGACTAGCCTCGTGCAATCGCTCGGCCAGTCTGGCGAGTCGTATGCTCCACTTGAACTATTAAAAGGTTTGATATCATTGCACGTTGACACGTTATCAACTGCATTCATGGAAAAATTAATGTCCAAACGTTTCCTATTTTTCTGACGCTAAAGAAAACGCCTAATAAATGCTATGTAAATATTATTATCCCCCCCCCCCAAGGCGGGGCATAGAGATTTGCTCATATTGGTCGGTTGATAGAGAGACTTTGGAATGGTCAAGTTTGAAGATCAAAACTGAGGGAAGTAGCAAGCTAATCACAAACGACCTTCATGTTATTTCATGGAGGCATTGAGTTAGTGAAATAGGGATAACAAGAAGTACTCGTCATCAAAATATTTGTTTTATGACAGCAGCACAAGGACATGTTTTTCCATTTAAGAAACTTCCTTTTTAGGGGTATGGGGTACAATGCGGGTCAATAAAGCTTCACTCACCAGAGTTTTTGTGTCAAAAATAGTTCATTGCCATAGACATCATTTGCACCATGCAATTGAAAAAGGGAAGAAATGAAACGATATCTAGGCAAAAAATAATGTTTTTAGTGCTTTGGGAGGGTAAGCGGAAAATGTCAAAAATTGCATGAAAATCCACTGTGGCATAACATTGTAAATGCTTGATATTTGAAGAACAGAAGCAGTTAGGAGATTGTTTTTGCACAGACACACTTATATGTGAAAGTACATTGTATACGAAAAATTACATAAGTCTTGCAAAAAGTGGAGGGCCCCTTTAGGGTGCACCCCTAAATTGGCCACAGAGGGCAGCACAAAGGTATAATGTTCTAATGACCAGCACTGTACGATTTAGGTTGACCAGAGTGGTGGAATTTGTGGTAGGCTGAAATCCGTTACATATAATTTTGATTCAGATTTTGCCATCATAAAATAGAGTGGTTTGAATAATTTATTTTGGACAATTTTTTTTTCTGGGGTGGTCGCAAATTTGAAAGAGATATTGGGTGCGGACAGGTGGAAATCCAACATGACTGCGTTCAGGTGGGGCAAAGTCAAAAGTTTGGTGTTCATCATATATGTTAATGCCTTTTATTTTGCAAGTCAGACTGGAACTTCATTGATGAGCATAGTCCTCATTAAAGTTACAGCTCTTACTGTCAGATACGCCAGGATGTGTTATAATGGCCGCCTATGGGAAATTCAATTTAGTGGTGCCACCAGAACGGTCGCGTGCATGCTCTACTTTCGCACTTACCACTTTTTCATGGGTGCGCACCTAGGATGTTGATTTATCGTCTGCTGCGGTATTTGTCGTTGATCGCTGTATCGATACACCATCAATTTTTCAAGTTATTTGACATGGTGGAGAATACTGTGGACTACACATACAAGGAATAAAAATAAAACTTACACTCTTGCACACTCGCGTAATCGTGGAGCGGAAGGATACACTCGATGGCCCGCTTGCGGCGGGCTGCATTTCGTGTATCCTTTCGCTGCACGGGTACGCTCGTACCATGCAGAATTTACGGCCAGTCACTCACACTTGTGTAGTTTTATTATTGACTTTTCCAACTGTGGTGACATGGATAGGGTTATCCTCCAGTCTGTATCAGCAAGTTTTTCTGGAGAATACAGCTACAGTTATTAGCTAGATACAGCTCCAGTTACAGGCTAAAGCGCAGTAGCGACGTCAGGACTATCTATAGTCTAGGCTATAGTTTGGTTTCCGCTGGGAGGCCTATAATCTGTGCCCTAACGTTACTCGACCTCCACCTCCCACCCCAGCTTGTTCAAATTATTTGCATCACAAGAATGATGAGATAAACCATCAAGACAAATAATATGAATGGGTGTAACCCAGAAAGAGGAGCGAAGCGCAAGTTTGAATTGAATTTGATGTTTTATTTTATTTTTAATGGGACTCAATGAGCAGTCTGAAGAATAAGTTTGTTTACATTGCATTCTCCCTAACTTTTGTGTAGGTTTTTCACTTTTTCTTTTTACATACATCATTCCTGACTTGTTTTAATAATCGACTTCAATTTGGGTGCTCAATAAAAGAACTTTTACCTTAAATTTAGGGCTCTGCCTCTGCCTTCTTTTGTCCGCAATCGTGCAACCCGGACTGAACGGTGGCGCCGCAGTGTGAGAGTCTGAAGCAAATTGTCGTCTGCTGCGCTGCCAATCATTTGTAAATAGTGACGCAATCTTCATAGGCGGAGACTCGCGCTGCTACGTGACGTCACGCTTTATTGTGTGAGGCATGGAAGCACGGACATGCGATAACTCACACAGTGCCAAGTTTGTAATTTATGGTGCATAGAAAATAAATCAATGCATTCAATTTAATTAAGTAATTTGTGCACCCCTGATTTTTGCCACGCAATGCATAGAGAGTTTAAATTTAAACAGTTTATTCCTATTTAATTCAACCAATCGCCATGAACCATGGACGGCGGCCCTGTTTGAGTGACTTTTGCTGCTAACCAATGGGGACCGATTATTATCTGATTCTGCTGAAGAAAGCCAGTTTACCCATTGGCTTCCGGTCATGGACAAAAAAATCGAGCTGAACAACATGTCGATCGTGGTGGGTCCCATTGCCGTAGAGGGAGCTTCGCTCCCTAATATGAATGGGTGTAACCCAGAAAGGGGAGCGAAGCGCAAGTTAGATTCGAAATATATACCAATAAAAAATAAAATAAAATAAAACATCAAAACATCAAATTCAATTCAAAGTTGAAACCTGACATCAACTATAGGTATGCACGTCATAAAATGAAATTTGGGTGCTCAATAAAAGAACTTTTACCTTAAATTTAGGGCTCTGCCTCTGCCTTTTTTGTCCGCAATCGTGCAACCCGGTCTGAACGGTGGCGCCGCAGTGTGAGAGTCTGAAGCAAGTTGTCGTCTGCTGCGCTGCCAATCATTTGTAAATAGTGACGCAATCTTCATAGGCGGAGACTCGCGCTGCTACGTGACGTCACGCTTTATTGTGTGAGGCATGGAAGCACGGACATGCGATAACTCACACAGTGCCAAGTTTGTAATTTATGGTGCATAGAAAATAAATCAATGCATTCAATTTAATTAAGTAATTTGTGCACCCCTGATTTTTGCCACGCAATGCATAGAGAGTTTAAATTTAAACAGTTTATTCCTATTTAATTCAACCAATCGCCATGAACCATGGACGGCAGCCCTGTTTGAGTGACTTTTGCTGCTAACCAATGGGGACCGATTATTATCTGATTCTGCTGAAGAAAGCCAGTTTACCCATTGGCTTCCGGTCATGGACAAAAAAATCGAGCTGAACAACATGTCGATCGTGGTGGGTCCCATTGCCGTAGAGGGAGCTTCGCTCCCTATTAAGATAGCCTGTTGTGTTTCTTGAACGTAAATTGTAACAATCGAACGTCCTTTCAAGTTTCATTTGTATTCATCGTCGTTTGATTTAAACTTGATGACGGTATTTTTTACAGTGGTAATATGACGTCCCTAAGAAGACGTCATTACAATGCCGGTCATCAATTGCCCAATGATTGACAGGACGTTCTATTCCTAATTTATAGAGTAACAATGCCTAGTTTCCTGAATATAGTCCCTTTTAAATATGATTTTATTTGTATCATGAAACTAACATACTACCCACAAAACAGAAGTAAATATAATGCCTTATGTTTTTGCTATTTTTAGTTCCAAATAGATTTCGCCTTCTGTATTTCCAATAACCACAGAAGAGACTATCTCTAGCTGGGCATCACCTCCAAACCTCTGTTACCTGCAATGAGATACAATGATCAATGGGACATCGTAGAGCATGTTATTACAAGTTACGCTGGTGACAACATGTAGGCCTACATATTCACATCCCACCCACTCTCTTTGACGCATGAAGTAAGATTTAAACAAATACAAGTGTGCCAGTGGAGGACATTAGAGCAAGCTGGACAGTATGACGGCTGTGTCATGCAAGACAGCACGAGTACGGTACGCAATCGGACAGCGCCATTACTACACCATACTTCCTCGTACCATGAACCCCGTACACCCGAAGGTGACTCACTTGATTTAACTTGCACTGGAATAACATCGGGTGGCTCTCCGGCGAGCCGCTGTTCCTCGATGATATGGCACAAAAAAAAAAAAAAAAAAAAAATCTTCCCATGGAAAAATCAAAATGTATCATTCATTCGTGAAAGCAGGTGGCATCTAATTCTTCATAGAGATTTTACAGTTCTTAACAAATTCAAAAGCCTGAGCCTTAGAGGCGGGGATAGGGTGTGAGAGGGATGGATTTTTTTCTGCCCTAGGCCACCTGTGTCACAGAGTGACACAGGACCGCTGCAGACAAGCGGAGAGCCACCGTATTATTATTATAATTATTATTATTATTATTATTATTATTATTATTATTATTATTATTATTATTATTATTATTATTATTATTATTATTATTATTATTATTATTATTATTATTATTATTCACGGCTTATATGTACTTTTTCTGGCAAATTGTCTAAGGTTATCAGTTGCCTTTGGGTTCAGACCTATATTTTGTGAGGAATTGCAGAGTTGTCCTTACCACCTCTATGTGTTACTTTTCCAGGTACAAAAAGCAACCTGGTCCTTGTAAAGTTATTCAAAACATATCTTGTTAATTTTTGTCTATGATAATACCTCATGTGCTCACAGGTTGAACCTATATTTTTCATTAGCCAAATCTGGAATAGATTTTAACCTATCACATTAACATTATTCCCAATGAAATGACCAAGTGTCTTAATGTAGGCCGGGAAGTTCCTTGACACAAAAAACCAGTCAGTTCAAAACTCACACACACAAACTATAGCTTTCAACACAAAAGCAATTAATTATGAACTGGAATGAAATGATCCATTGCTGTTGGGTTCAGGCCTATATTTTGTGAGGAATTGCAGAGGTGTCCTCACTACCTCCTATGTGTTACTTCTCCCCGGTACAAAAGCCACATGGTCATCATAATGTTATAGTTAATGCATAATTATGGTATGTCTGCATTATACTGATAAAAGCAGAATCGTCCGTAAGCTGGCATGGTCAGAGCATCAAGAAACCCTCATGTGCAGGACCACACATGCAAGCCACAGTCAATAACACCAACAACAGAGCTCTTCATACAGAATTTGTTGGTGATGTAATAACTTATGTTTTACACAGAATTGCAGGACTTGCCCATCGCAGTTTCATGAATAGCACCATACTGGTTACTTGAAGATAGATATTTTCTTTCTTCAACTCTTGAGCAAACTGTGCTTTTAATGTGATCCCTTAGCCTTTAATGTTCCAAACATGTCTTTGCACTTTTCTCCTTAGTTATGCACAGTTAAGAGCTGGATATCACTTACTTTTTCGTGACACGGGTATTAAAAGCTTTGATGGTCCCCAATGAGACAGGCGTGTGTCTCCAGATAAAGCTGGGAGAATTCACTGCCACCAAGAACTGGTTCGTGCAAGCTCACACACACAAACCACGTTTGTCACTGTAAAAGCAACTGATTGGTGCTCAGTAATAATAGGTTATGATGAAATTGTTGGTTACCTTTCTGTGCAAACTTGTATTTTGTGAGGATTTCCAGAGTTGTCCTCGCTACCTCCTATGAGGTTCATCGGCCAATTAAGAGAAGCCTCGGGACTATTATGACACGATGCCATTACAAAAACTATTATTATCACTATGATGTTCTTCCCAAACTAGGCCCATATCAACTATGAATACGATTACCAGGAACACAGATTCCTGTTCTGTCCTGTCAGATGTTTCACACAATTAATAGGCCTATAAAACACACTTTGGCTTTCTTTTAAAAAGTCTGAAAGACTGTTCTACACATACTATTAGTAAATCAGACGGTGACATACATGTAATTAGTGGTCATGCGTTCTCATTTCTCGTTCTTTTATCTACACTCCCAAAATAACGATTTGCGTTATTCCTGTTCATGCGTGCAGGATTTTTTTTTAAATACAACAATGCACTCTTCTACATGTTATTGGATATATCTGTCCAAACAAGAAAAATCAATCAATCTTTGAATTTTAGATTCATTTAATAAAATTGCAAGCATGAATTTTGTCTCAATGATAGTAAGATTTTCAGTACGTGAGACAGAGTCAAAACGGGGAATATATAATTTATTTCAAAGAATCATCTCAGACCAGGTTGACAGTTTTTCAAAGGACAAGCTGAATCAGATCTATTTACAGTAGACCAACAAATGATGGTCTACTTTATAATTGTGACAACACCTTTATTCGAACTTTGTGAAAAGAAAAGGTAGACCCATGGTGGATTATAATATTCGTCCAAAATGGCTTAATAAATTGGGCTTTAAATTGTGTATTGAAAAAGCGTCTTCACTAATCATCTCAGGGACCACATGATGAAGCTGAAGAGGCCAAGGGCATGCATATGTAAACTAGGCACAGCACTTATGGAGCACCATGTCATTTACAGTATCAAAATCTTGGCATTTACAGTACAAAAAAATTCGAGCTCAAAAAGTTCTGAATTTGAATCAGAATCTAACCTAGTTTAAACATAGGACAACATGAATTAAGAAGCCATGTGACCTTTGAAATCATGTCGAATTTACAGATTGGAGCAACTATATAAAGGAGTGTGCTGCTGGCTCTAACATGTCTCTGCGATTTTCAAGCGTTTGATGGGGTGGGTACGCGGGGCAGGGTATCAGAGATGCTCTTCTTTTAGAACCGCCCCCCCCCAAAAAAAACAAAAAAACCCCCAAAAACTAAAAAAAACAAAACACACACACACAAACAAACAAGAAAACAAACAAACAAACAAAAAAAAAAAACAAAAACAAAAACAAAAACAAAAACAAAAAAAACAAAAAAAAAAAAAAAAACAAAAAAAACAAAAAGAAAAGAAAAAAAGAAGCAAGTTGACCAAAATATAGCAAAATTGCTGAGCGTGACATGTTGAATAGGCTTGATAGGAATCTACAGGGTACAGGGCCTGGGGGGGGGGGGGGGGGGTACTACCATTAGTGACGATAGTCCCGCTCTGAAGGCCCCCCTTTTCAGCAAATTTCCCTAACAAAGGTCCAGTATTTTGCCAAAAAGTCCCTCAAACGGGGGGATTTTTCTCTTTAGCTCCCTCTAAGAAGCAAGTTGACCAAAATATAGCAAAATTGCTGGGCGTGACATGTTGAATGGACTTGATAGGAATCTACAGGGTACAGAGCCGGGGGGGGGATGTACTCCCATTAGTGACGATAGTGCCGCTCTGAAGGCCTCTGCAAATTCCCTAACAAAGGTCCAGTATTTTGCCAAAAAGTTCTAAAAACGGGGGGATTTTTCTCTTTTATCTCCCAAAGTTCGAGAAAATTTTCCCAATTAAGGTCAAAATTTTCTTCCTGAAGCACTTTTCACCCCCTTTGGGACCATATTTTCCACTGTTTCGGTTACAAAATTCCCTAACAAAGGTATCATTTTTGTGAAAAAATTGATTTAACAAAGGGTGGGTTTTTGAAAAGTCGAAAATATAAATATGAGTGATGGATGGATAGTTCGAACCCTTCAATACAAATCACCTAACATTAACAGATAAAATGAATCCCCAAAACACGAATATTTTTCAACGTGCTATCTCTTGAATATTAAATATGGTCACTGGTATCATGAAATGCGTTGGTTAGAAAACACAATTGTGATGACACAGATGAAGTATATTCTCCTGAAAGGCAAGCCTCCGGACTTCCCGCAATGTGCCCGGCAGCTCCGTCCCCCTCACCCTCAGTTGCAGTCAGCGTGGAGCGGTCGTGTATCCCATTTCGGATAGACCTGTGGTTTTGCACTTTTAAAACGTCCTTCTGTCTTCTTCCGTATCTTTTCCTGCAAAAATGATATATTTATACAATCACGTTCATGTTGTGTACATTTACATGAAAAATAATGCAATGCAAAATGAACAACGCATGCATGCGCCCACACAATCCGAATCCCCCGACAGTTTTTTTTTTTTTTTCTTCACGACGACGGTCACTGGGCGGACTGGACCCACCTGGGGGACAAAGCCAAGTTTGATAAGAGAAACCTATTATTGACCAATAACACTTAGGATGATCCCCAGCGTTTGTTATGTTTGGATTGCAGCACCTGGCAAAAATTGCCTTGATTTCCCCCTTTTACAGGTGTGTTTGAGAAAGTGAGAAGGTTGACCTGGGAAACCGTCCTTTAGGACAGGACCAGAGATCAACACAAGGAAGACGTGGATGACCTTTTATACCCTAGCTGTGCCTTGGTCCGAGGCCTTTTTTTTTTTTTTTACCAAAGCGCAAGGACAACGGGGTTAATTTCAGCCCCCCCCCATATATATATATATATATATATATATATATATATATATATATATATATATATATATATATATATATATATATATATATATATATATATATATATATTTGCAGCACGTTAGTCTCTTTAGACTCTTTTCAGAATTCCCACACGCAAATTGTGGTTAAAAGTCAGTCATGTAACATAACATGACCACAGCTGTTGACCACATATTTGGATAGATCACATTTCCGGCCACCTTGTAAGTTGTGGGCCTAGGGTGCCCAGGTAGTTTCCAGCATTGGTGGTGCCCATTAGATAAGGTATACCTTCCTTGTTAATTGACCTGCTTATTTGTGATCACTAGTACACCAGACATACTGATGATCAAGTGAAACTAACTTTTCACACGTGCTATTTGTAATGCATATTGTATGAGCCCATAATAAAGTGCTAACCAAATTTCTTTTAAATGCACGGTGCGTTTTCTCTTGATACTGACTTCCGCGAAGATCAATTCTGAGGTTAGTCTTTCTTAAGACCGTTTCTTAGTTAATTCGCTATCATATAAAATAGCTAATGAATATTACAAAAATAAATGAGGGGCGGTCATACTATCGAGTTGTAGAACAAGCCAGGCCGCGAAGCGGTGCTGGAGAGGAGCGAAGAAAGGGTCTTTAAATTTTCCCATGTGTCGCATCGGTAACACAGCCTTGCGGTGCCGGTGAAAAAACAAACCGGCCAGACAACCGCCACCGAAAACACGCATGCAGGTACACTTTGATGACACATGTTGCAGCAGGTGTGCGGCCGGGCAACAGAGTCGGAGGACCATGAAATGCGCTGGCAGCTGTGGTATAGAAGTTTGGGCGACAACCAGCAGAGGAACAAAGTCGAAATTCATGTTACATCAAGCAGCCAAATGTAAGCAAGGACAGCAAATTTGCAGGCTGATTTGCTGGGACTACATAATAGATCCATTGCATCACGCAACATGTACAAAACAAGTGTAAAATAGATTATTTTGTTCTTTTCATAAGGCGACTGGTGCCAAAGGTTGCAGGTTCGAGTCCCGCTCGTTCCGAACATAAAATATTTACTGTTAATATATTCTAAAATATTAATCCAAATCACACGCCCCATCAAGTTATATGAATTGGGGATACACTTTAACAGTTCATATAAATATTATCATAAATATGTACCTTTATTAATGGTAACACAGAAATCCAGCTATCTATGTATTACGGAATATTTTTACTTTTAAAGCATTTTACGTATTGATACCATGCCGTATATTTTCATCGGAATAGGTACTTTGTTGCGGGGGGGGGGGGGGAAGAGATTAATTTTGTACTAGTAAAGAAGTTGCTCTTGTGACCAGCGAATTTCTGCACCCATACTTCCATGATATAACTGCCTGGTCAAGTGGCTGCATCTGTAATGCTGTAAAATATTAATCCAAAGCACACGCCCCATCAAGTTATATGAATTTATATCTCAATCTTTTAGTGGAAAACGGGCTTTGGCAGCCATATTTTCATGCTTGAGGGACGATATATGTACTCTTAAGCACAAATACCTTACATACTATTATATCATGAATTTGCCGAAGCACTAGACATGGAGAAAGACGTCCGTGTTGTTTACTGTGACGTAAACAAAGCTTTTGATGAGGTTTGCCATCCTGATCTTATTCCCAAACTTTATAATTCAGGTATTTTTGGTCTGCTGTTAGATTTGTACAAAAATTATCGGTCAAACCGCACCCAGAGGGTTGCATTAAATGTAGTTTTCTAACTGGGGTAATATTAAAGCATGTTCCCCAGGGCTCGGTGTTTTGGTCTCTCCACTTTCTTGTTCAGGTAAATTACATAGTTGGTGTTGGTAGATCGACTATCAAACTATACCCTGATGATGTCACCTTATTTATTACATTTGATGATCCCATTGACTCTACAAAATCCGCTAAAACACCTTCTAAAGATCCAAAATAAATAGAAAAGTTGTCACAACAATGGTTAGTTCAATTCAACAGCGCTAAATTAAAAACTATGCTTATCAGTAATAAAAGAAATCCTTCCTATGGTCAAGTTTGTTTTCATGAAAGTGCGTTTGAATACGTTACTGTCCACAGATCTTGGACTTCTAATTAGACAAGTATACAGTGATCCAAAGGATCTATGTCCCCCGCCACAATATACAGTGGAAAGCTATACAATGTATACAGCATGTCTGGATGTACAAAAATTGATATTAAGCCCTGTGACCATGAACATAGGTCAAGGTCAAAAGCAATAGATGGCGCACATGCCCTGCGTATGATGCATATCTGGTATAAATTTCATTATTCTATCTGTAAGGGTTCTAGAAATATGCTGCACGACAC
This sequence comes from Hermodice carunculata, assembly GCA_964020975.1. NCBI lineage: Eukaryota > Metazoa > Annelida > Polychaeta > Eunicida > Amphinomidae > Hermodice > Hermodice carunculata. The sequence goes on along the minus strand of OZ026615.1, from coordinate 7,951,355 downwards.
ACGAAAATGGATATGTTCTTGGGTCCTGTTTTCAAGGTCAAAAACAATACACAGCGCACATGCCCATGGTATGATGCATCTCTGGTATAAACTTCATTTTCATCATTCTATCCTTTAGGGCTCTAGAGATATGCATATGGACGGACAGACGGACGGATGGACGGACGGAAGCAGCCCCTATCCCTACTAATTCTATATGCCCCTATGACATCCTCGGTGGCGGGGGACAATTAGACCAATCCTGGTCGACGCATATAATTTTATTGTGAATTTACATTAAAATGCACTTTGACTTAACTAGTAATCGATAGGTAGGGAGCATTTACTGATAAGTGCCCAAATTGAAAAAAATCGTCAGAAATCCACAGCAGTGCCACCTGGTGAACAGCTTTGTTTGACCCTTCCACAAGTCCCACCTGGTGACCAAATCAAGAACCAGGAGTCCCTAGAAGTGCTCCTGTGTGATATCAAAGCAATTGGGTTAGCGGTTTCAGAGAAGACTTTTTTAAGATTTGCCAGAGAAATGAACAAAAATATTCAAAAATAACTGAAGCGTGATCATTTGAACAAACACGATAGAGACCTACTCAAGGTACAATGCTACCAAGTTTGAAGTCAATTTTGCTGGCGGTTTTGAAGAAAAAGACCAAAATGTGAATTAGCATTAGAATGCCCATTGACTTGACCACAGCAGTGCCACATAGTAAACAACTATATCTCACCCTTCCACAAGGAACACATCCACCAAGTTTCAGCTTAATCTGTGTAGCGGTTCTGGAGAACAAGTAAAAAATATGAAAACACAAGAAAAAAAAAATTTAAAAATTGAAAAAAAATTGCAGCACCACCTGGTGAACAAAGTTAAGAACTAGGAGTCCCTGGAAATGTCCCTTTGTGATATCAAAGCAATTGGGTGTGCGATTTCGGAGAAGATTTTTCAAGATTTGCCTAAAACACCCTTCCACAAGGAACACATCCACCAAGTTTCAGCTTAATCTGTGTAGCGGTTCTGGAGAACAAGTAAAAAATATGAAAACACAAGAAAAAAAAAAATTTAAAAATTGAAAAAAAAAATTGCAGCACCACCTGGTGAACAAAGTTAAGAACTAGGAGTCCCTGGAAATGTCCCTTTGTGATATCAAAGCAATTGGGTGTGCGATTTCGGAGAAGATTTTTCAAGATTTGCCTAAAACAGATAAAAAAATTAATAAAATATCCAAAAATTACTGAACCCGTGACCATTTGAACAAAATTGGTAGAGATCTACCAAAGGTACATACATTACCACCAAGCTTGAAGTGAATCTGGCTGATGGTTTTGGAAAAGAAGTCCAAAATGTGAATTGTGAACGGATGGACGATGGATGTCTCGACCTCCTGACTGGCAAGTCACTGAGCTAAAGATATAACCAGAATGATCTCGCATTATAACCTGAGAAAAAAACATACACGGAGAGTAGATAAATGTGTTCATTAACTACTATGGGCACTTTTGGAATAAGGTGTTGAGAAAAGTTGTTCTATTTGAATGCAGAGAAAGTTCCAGAATCAAACTTCAAACATCTATGCTCATACAGCGAAAATTAAAGACTGTAAGAACAGTACTGACCAAAATCGTACATTCACTGCTGACTTGATAGTAAGTTCTTGAGAAATATATAAAGTATCATTGGAATATAGTCCGGAGAAGGAAAGATGCCGCACCAGATAATAGTATGTCCTTGATACATGTATACAGTATCAATATAAAAAGGTTAAGGGAAAGAATTAGAGACACGCCAGCAGGCAACGAGGACATAAAATTATGTGAAAAAAAATGAAGAAGAAATCAGTATGGGCAGTAGACAAATGTATCCATTTGTCTACTATTTAAACATCTATTAGTCAATGAGCTGAGGGCCCAATTTTGACCAATTGGTACCATCTGAGGGCACCAAACTTAACAATGCCTTTTTTGATTGGTGTATGTCTCAGGAACTCAAAACAGCATGACAGACTTTTCTGAGGCACAGCTTTTAGTCAGTGTACGCAATTTAATAGATCTATGTTATTTTGCATAAAAGGTGAAAAAATTCTGCATAGTGATTTCTTTGATGAGTATACATGTCACAAGGCAAAAGGTAGCAGGATTTGGATCACAATTTGTTAATTGAAATGGAAACTTGAGGAAATGGAGGTGCTAATCAATTTTAATAAATGTGCAAAGACTGCTAATCATTGCTAATCAATGTAGATTTAAAATTGTGAAAGTGCCAAACATTGTAGAATAAGGTAACTTGAACAGGTCAATATGTGCCTCATCCAAACAACTGCTAATCAACTTTGAAGAACTTTCATACACTGCTAAACAATGCTTATCAATTTGAAGGGGTTAGGGGGGGTTTCAGTACGCTGGTACAGGTAATTATTTTGCTAGAGCACGCAGTGCGGAAAATAAAAATCTTTCAAAATTTTGGATAGTACGAAGTACGTAAAATAAGAGGGGTTCCAGTACGCCAGTGCGGTAAATAAAAAGCCCCAGTACGCCAGTACGGGAAGCCCCTTACCCACCCTCCAATATTTATTCATGGTAAGGAAAGTGCCAATCAATAAGACAGTCTTCCTGTTTGGAGAAGTTGGAACCCATAGACAAGCTAGGGTTACCCATATGCCAGAAAATATATACCGCGACGCACGTATATGGTTTTTTACTGTCACTATATATCTAATTTACATAACTCATATCAGCATATCACAATAGATACCACCTTTTGGCCAAATTGAATTGTAAATTTGAACATATAACATTTGTCAATGTTTAACCAGTGTATGGAACCCTTTAGAAACAACAGACGAGAAACTTTTGCAATGGTAGCTAGGAATGAAAACAGAAGAAACGTCGACTTTCCCACATACAATATATTTCAAGTATTTCAACTAGACATGACACAGACCTATTGGACTGACAAAACCAAGGTCAGAGAATGAACTAGGCCTAAATGTAGAAAATGAATTAAAGTTTCCTTCTTTAGAAAGAGGACCACGCCCAAATACACGATGGCGCCTCTACAAGAGCAAAAAAGGCTACACAAATCAAAGAGGACAAAGACCACAAACAAACCAGGGACAATCAAGAGAAGCAAGAGACACCTACCAAAAAGAGCAAAGATACAACAGATGGAGAGAAAGAGCGCAACAATATCCCAACAGCAGGAGCCAAGAAGATATTAACTTCAAATACATCTATTGTTGAAATTATTAACTTATCAAGCAAACAATTGACACAAAGACAAGTAAAGTTGCTTTTAAAAAGGGATTGAAATTCACACCGACACCAAGAAAAGACACAGAAGAACAAGTGTGTGATATTTTAAAACTATGTCGTACATAACGTCTGACAGAATTTTTCCACAATACAGATAAGTAATGGGATGAATCACTGGTCAAAGGAAAAAGTTCTGTCACCCCTCTTAAAAGTCAAAATGAGACACTAGAAAAATGTATTGACAAACTGAAAGCAATTGCGCACTCTCTCCACAAAGTACCCACACCCATCGACAGAAATAATTTAACTAAAGAGGAGCCACAAGCTTTGAATGAATTGCAAACTGACAATTCTATCATAATTAAGGAAGCAGACAAGGGTGGAGCAGTTGTCATTATGGTCACCGATTATTATGCTGAAAAGATAAAATCATTTCTTAATGATGAACAATTTTATAAGTGATGCGAACCTGACAGAGAAAAAGTGAGTGATAAATTGAGAAAATCAAGACTGAATACTGTAATTTACTAATTTATAGTAATCTGGGATAAATAAGGCCTATTTTCATTACGAGACGTTTATTATTATATTATATTAAACTGAAAAATTATTTCAATATCTATGCGTTATGGAGCTTGACAACGAATTTAAAACGCTGAAACCGGGCGCGTCTGCAACGCCGAAAATGCTTTTATACTTATATAGGTCACCATACATGACAGAGGACTGGCAAGAATAGAAATAAATACCGTTTATAACTGTGCTTAAAACGGATTTTGTCTCCTTTCATATAATTTTAAATAACAAAAATCCTAAATATACCTACCCACAAGTGTGCGACCTTCAGAGTAATTTCACGGGCACCAAAATTTAGTCATCATCATGCATTATATAATCACTTCCATATAGTAAAATAAAGCTAAGTGTGATCATACAGTGAAACCTGTTTTGAGAGACCACTGTAATGAAAGACCACTTGCCTTTTGAGACCATATTTCCCGAGTCCGTTTCGCTATCTTTCCCATGTTATGGCATCTCCATTGAGAGACCACCTGTCTTATGTAACCACTATTTAGCCTGTCCTAGGGGTGGTCTCTCAAAACAGGTTCGACTGTACATGCAAAGAATGTGAACTTTCACCAGGATGTATATGTGCCTTACAATGTAGGAATAATCTCCGCAGGCCTACCGGTTATATCCTCCACAAGGATGTAACCTTGAAAATAGGGTCAAGGACAAAAAAAATCTAGGGATCAAAGGATGACCCAGAGGCATGTTAACACCATTTTTCAAGAGATTTAGACCATGTATTCATGAGCTATTGAGATTGCAGAAATGTAATACTTGATCTGCAGGCTGAGCGCAGCAACCCCCCCCCCCCCTAAAAAATCCAATTAATGTGGGTATAATAAAGGCTTTTTTCTTACCTGTGTGGATCCATTTAGTATTTATAGGTCACATGAAGTTCATTGTGCCATCTGTTAACTGGATACAAACATAATATGTATATGTCAAGTATAATCATAACGTGGTGCCAAACTATAACAAAACAGGATTCACCATATACAGCATTTTTGGGCCGTCTGGGTACAAAATTTTAAAATTGCAATAACTGTGCTTCTGGAAAGTCCATCATGCATGTTTGTTATACCCTAAAGTGTACCAACGTAGGTATAGAGGTTTTGTTTGGTGCCCTCAGATGGTACCAATTTTTAGTCTGGATCATGGACTATATGCTAAAACAGACAGAATTAGTACTTGCAAAAATATGGACTAAAATCTGACAATATCTGTACCATTTAAACATTTGAGCTTGTATAGACAGAATTAAAGATTCACAAAAATAGTGACCAAAATCTGGCAATATCTGCTAATTTGATAGCATGCGCTTGATACATATATACAGTATCATTTAAGAAATGAGGGTCGATTTTGTGTGTGTTATGGCATAATGACGCGCGTGATTGAAGCTGACATCGTTGGCGTGGCGCATGTCATTGCCATGGTTCAGAGAAATAATGAACGATAAGGTAGAAGATGGAGCCATAAAAACAGTGTGAAAAAATTAAAGAGAAACATCTCAAATTAGAATTATCTTAGAAGAAACCTGCAAGGGCAAAAGACAAACGTATCCATTTAATTACTATGTAAACATAGATGCTAATATAGAAGGAATTAAAGACTCAAAAGAAAAAAAAAATGAAAAAAATCTGGCATTTTTTCTCCTAACGATAGTATGTTCTAGATACATATGTACAGTATCACTGCTAAATTCTTAAGAGAAAAAAATGAAAGATGAGGCAGCTGGCAACCTCGGACATAAAATATTGCAAAACATTTTAAACAAACATTTCAAATCATAACAATGTTTTTCAAGAATCCTGCATGGGCAGAAGACAAATGTGTCCATTTAGTTCCATTTAAACATTTATGCGAATATAGACAGATTTTTCACAAAAAGATTGACCAAAATGTGGCAATATCTGCTAACTTGATAGCACGTTCTTGATACATATATGCAATATCACTGCAAAAAGGTTAAAAGAAAGAATGAAAGCTGAAGCACCCGATGATAGTATGTTCTTGCTACATACATACAGCAGTATCATTGGAATATGGCTTAGACAAAGAATGGAAGATGAAGCACCAGACGATAGTACGTTCTTGATAAATATATACAGTATCATTGCAAAAAGGATAAGAGAAAGAATTTAAGATAAGGCAGCAGGCAATGGGGACATAATATTATGTGAAAAAACTGAAACAGAAACTTCTCAAATTATAAAAATCTGAGGGGAAACCTCGATGGGCAGAAGACAAATGTGAACACTGTACTACTTTTTAAACATAAATGTTAATATGGACAGAATTAAATATTCACAAAAATAGTAACCAAAATCTGTCGATGTCTGCTACCTCGATAGAATGTGCTTGATACATATATACAGCATCATTGGAATATGGTTGAGAGAAAGATTGAAGCATGAGACACTAGACAATAGAGCCACAATAATATTGTGACAAAAAAAACAAACAAAAGCAATCAAACAAGAACAATCTGAGGAAATTCCTATATGGACAGTAGATAAATGGGTCCAGTTAACTACTATGGGCTCTTTTGGAATAAAGTTCCCTCAAACTTTGTTCCATTTGAATGAAAAGAAAGATAAAAAATCGTACAAACTGTAAACATCTCAGCCAATGTAGAAAGATTTAAAGCATAAGAAGAATGCTGACCAAATTCGGGCAATATTTGCCAGATTTATAGTATGTTCTTCGTATATATATATATATATATACATATATATGTATCTATAAATCATTGCCATATGGTTCAGACAAATAAGGAACGATGGGGTAGAAGATGGATCCACAAAAAACATTGTGAAAAAGGTAAAGTTAAGCATCTCAAATTAAACAATCTGAGAAGAAACCTGCAAGGACAACAGACAAACGTGTCCATTTAAGAACTTTGCAAAAGTCTATGCTAATATACAAGGAGTTAAAGACCAAAAAAAAAAAAAAAAAAGGACCAAAATCTGGCATTATCTGCTAAAATAGTATGTTCTTGATGCATATGTACAGTATCAATGGAATATGGTTTTCACAAAGATTGAAGCATGAGACTATAGGCAATAGGGCCACAATAATATTGTGACAAAATAAAAAAATAAACAAAAGCATCGCAAATCAGAGCTGAGAAAAAACCTGTACGGACAGTAGATAAATGGGTCCATTAAACTGCTATGGGCTCTTTTGGAATAAAGTTTCCTAAAACATTTTTCCGTTTCACTGGAAAGAAAGACGAAGAATCATACAAACTGTAAACATCTCAGCTAATATACAAAGATTTAAAGAATCAGAACAATACTGACCAAAATCGGACAATATTTGCGAAATTGATACGATGTTATATATATATATAATATAGTATCGTTGCAATATGGTTCTGAGAAATAATGAACAATGAGATTGCAGATGGAGCCACAAAAACCCTCTGAAAAAATTAAAGAGAAACATCTCAAATTAGAACAATCTGAGAAGAAACCTGAGAGGGCAAAAGACAAACGAGTCCATTTAAGTACTACGTAAACATCTATGCTAATATAGAAAGATTTAAAGCATAAGAAGAATACTGACCAAGATCAGGCAATATTTGCTAAATTCATAATTTGTTTTTCATACATATACATAAATATATATATATATATAAATATATATATATGTATATAAATGTATGTATGTATGTATGTATATATATGTATATATACATATATATATATATATATATATATATATATATATATATATATATATATGTATATATATATATATATATATATATATATATATATACATATAATTGCAATATGGTTCAGGGAAATAATGAACGATGGAATAGAAGATTGATCCACAAAAACATTGTGAAAAAAATTAAAGAGAAGCATCTCAAATTAAACAAGCTGAGAAGAAACCTGCAAGGGCAACGGACAAACGTGTCCATTTAAGTACTATGTAAATATCTATTCTAATACAGAAGGAGTTAATGACTAAACAAAAGGCCAAAATCTGGCATTATCTGCTAAAGATAATATGTTCTTGATACATATGTACAGTGTCAATGGAATATGGTTTTGACAAATATTGAAGCATGGGACTAAAGGCAATAGGGCCACAATAATATTGTGACAAAATAAAATGAATAATAGAAAAGCAGCACAAATTAGACATGGGGAAAAACCTGTAAGAGCAGTAGATAAATGGGACTTTTTAACTGCTCTGGGCTCTTTTGGAATGAAGTTTCCTGAAACAATTTTCCGTTTCAATGCAAAGAAAGATCAAGAATTATACAAACTGTAAACATCGAAGCTAATATACAAAGATTTAAAGCATGAGAAGACTACTGACCAAGATCAGGCAATATTTGCTAGATTGATAGGATGTTTTTCATATGTATATATAGTATCCTTGCAATATGGTTCAGAGAAATAAGGAATGATGGGGTTGAAGATGGAGCCACAAAAACATTGGGGATCAAAATTAAAGAGAAACATCTCAAATTAAAATAATCTGAGAAGAAACCTGCAAGGGCAAAAGACAAACGTTTCCATTTAGGTACTATGTAAACATCTATGCTCATATAGAAGGAGTTAAAAACTTTAAAAAAAGACCAAATTCTGGCATTATCTACTAACGATAGCATATACTTGATACATATGTACAGTATAATTGGATTGTGTTTTTGAGAAAGATTGAAACATGATACTATAGGCAATAGGGCCACAACAATATTGTGACAAAATTAAATAAAGAAAGAAAAGCAGCACAAATAAGAACTGGGAAAAAACCTGTACGGACAGTAGATAAATGGGTCTATTTAACAGCTATGGACTCTTTTGGAATGAAGTTTCCTGAAACACTTTTCACCATTTCAATGCAAAGAAAGATCAAGCATCATACAAACTGTAAACATCTCAGCTAATATAGAAAGATTTAAAGCATAAAAAGAATACTGACCAAGATCAGGCAATATTTGCTAAATTCATAATATGTTTTTCATACATATACATAAATATATACATATAAATATATATATGTATATAAATGTATTTATGTATGTATGTATATATATATATGTATATATATATATATATATATATATATATATATACATATATATATATATATATATATATATATATATATATATATATATATATATATATATATATATATATATATATATATATATATATATACAATTGCAATATGGTTCAGGGAAATAATGAACGATGGAATAGAAGATTGATCCACAAAAACATTGTGAAAAAAAATTAAAGAGAAGCATCTCAAATTAAACAAGCTGAGAAGAAACCTGCAAGGGCAACAGACAAACGGGTCCATTTAAGTACTATGTAAACATCTATGCTAATACAGAAGGAGTTAAAGACTAAACAAAAGGCCAAAATCTGGCATTATCTGCTAAAGATAGTATGTTCTTGATACATATGTACAGTGTCAATGGAATATGGTTTTGACAAATATTGAAGCATGGGACTAAAGGCAATAGGGCCACAATAATATTGTGACAAAATAAAATGAATAATAGAAAAGCAGCACAAATTAGACATGGGAAAAAACCTGTCAGGGCAGTATATAAATGGGACTTTTTAACTGTTATGGGCTCTTTTGGAATGAAGTTTCCTGAAACAATTTTCCGTTTCAATGCAAAGAAAGATCAAGAATCATACAAACTGTAAACATCGAAGCTAATATAGAAAGATTTAAAGCATGAGAAGAATACTGACCAAGATCTGGCAATATTTGCTAGATTGATAGTATGTTTTTCATATATATATATATATATATATATATATATATATAAATATATATTTATATATAGTATCCTTGCAACATGGTTCAGAGAAATAAGGAATGATGGGGTTGAAGATGGTTCTACAAAAACATTGGGAAAAAAATTAAAGAGAAACATCTCAAATTAGAACAATCTGAGAAGAAACCTGCAAGGGCAAAAGACAAACGTGTCCAGTTAAGTACTATGTTAACATCTATGCTCATACAGAAGGAGTTAAATACTTTTAAAAAAAGACCAAAATCTGGCATTATCTACTAACGATAGCATATATTTGATACATATGTACAGTATCATTGGAATATAGTTTTGAGAAAGATTGAAGCGTCATTCTATAGGCAATAGGGCCACAATAATATTGTGACAAAATAAATAAAGAAAGAAAAGCAGCACAAATCAGAACTGGGAATAAACCTGTACAGACAGTAGATAAACGGGTCTATTTAACTGTTATGGGCTCTTTTGGAAAGAAGTTTCCTGAAACATTTTTTTTCCGTTTCAGAGCAAAGAAAGATGAAGAATTATACAAACTGTAAACATCTCAGCTAATATAGAAAGATTTAAAGCATAAGAAGAGAACGGACCAAGGTTGGGCAATATTTGCTAAATTGATAGTATGTTTTTCATACATATACATATATATATATATATATATATATATATATATATATATATATATATATATATATATATATATATAATTATATACATATATCATTAAAATATGGTTCAGGGAAATAATGAACGATTAAACAGAAGATTGATCCACAAAAACATTGTGAAAAAATTAAAGAGAAGCATCTCAAATTAAACAATCTGAGAAGAAACCTGCAAGGGCAACAGACAAATGTGTCCATTTAAGTACTATGTAAATATCTATGCTAATATAGAAGGAGTTAAAGACTAAAAAACAGGCCAAAATCTGACATTATCTGATGAAGATAGTATGTTCTTGATACATATGTACAGTATCGTTGGACTATGATTTTGACAAAGATTGAAGCATGGGACTATAGGCAATAGGGCCACAATAATATTGTGACAAAATAAAAAAAAGAAAGAAAAGCAGCACAAATTAGAACTGGGAAAAAACCTGTACGGGTAGTATATGAATAGGACTTTTTAACTGCAATGAGCTGTTTTGGAATGAAGTTCCCTGAAACGGTTTTCCGTTTCAATGCAAAGAAAGATCAAGAATCATACAAACTGTAAACATCGAAGCTAAAATAGAAAGATTTAAAGCATGAGAAGAATACTGACCAAGATTGGGCAATATTTGCTAGATTGATAGGATGTTTTTCATATCTATCTATCTATCTATCTATCTATCTATACTATATATATATATATATTATATATATATATATATATATATATATATATATATATATATATATATATATATAGTATCCTTGCAATATGGTTCAGAGAAATAAGGAATGATTGGGT